>JARFIW010001460.1:0-525999 GCA_036346225.1 Platerodrilus igneus | reverse complement strand
GTTAATGGACCTATGGTAAAGAAGATAGTTTAAGAAGATATGAGTGCTTGTAAATTTATTAGTGTAATAGTGCTTCATTGTTAAGCGTCCTGAAAACATCTATAGATAAGGCATATACTGTTAATTAGACTTGAGAACAGTGAGTGATAAAGACTATTGTTATTACTTGTTTTTAAATTAAAAAAACGCGGTAGCAGTAGCCCGTTTCAATATGTTTCAATTAAGCCCATCCACGATTAAATAAAAAAGGATTCCCACAACCTCGTAAACAAACTATACACAATAGGATTTCCAGGTTAGGTTGCTGTTAGAAACAGATATTATTAAAAAACACGATTCACTTAACACGCGTATCAGAATAATCTGCAATAATCAAATCATGAATAAACCAATAGTTTTGGCCACGAACTAAACAAAAATTAATTACCAAGATAGGATTAGGTGTAATTGTTGGTGTGGTGGCGTCTGCAAAAATCTCAAGATTAACATACATCACTTTAGCGTTTTTCAGTACATCTTTTCCACTAGTAAAAAATCAACATCTAGTTACATAAATTTTGAAACACACTCACAATTTACTAACAATCTGAAAATTACTAAGTGGTCATCAACGTTAACCTTATTTACGTTCATTTCTAAAGTATTCTACATGAGGTAATGGGACTTCCATTCATATCACCGCTTTTTAAAAAAAAAAGTTAGCCAAGAGCAAGTCGAGCTCGCACTATTAGGGTTCCGTACCAATACTACAGTGAGCAATAAATAAACCAAATTAAGTTGTTTTAATTTTTTAATGTATATTTAAATCTTATCCAAATTTGATTGTGATAATTGAAAAATGAATATAAGTAGGTAAGTAAGGCCGGTCTGACTTCGAAACGGTGCACGCGTATGTTTTTCCATTGAAAGTTTCAATGTAACATACGCATGTAACGCTTTGAAGCCAGGCCGGCCTTATATTACTTTCAATGTAACATACTTGTGGACACATTTTGAAGTCAGACCAGCCTTATATTGCTTTCAATGGAACATACGTGTGTGACTTCAAAACACACGTATGCTACGTTGAAAAAATGTAAGTGCGTGCAGAAAAAATGTGAAGCTGTTTTGAATTCGGTTCTCTAGCGAGACGTTATAAAGCAGGTCAGATGCAAAATATCGCATCTAAGACAATTGTATTTAATTAAAGTGGATTTTGATTTGTTTTTTACTTCTGTTTAGAGGCTGCAAATACACATAGGCCGGTTTGACTTCAAAGTGTGCCCACAGTATGAAAAGCAGCGATGGTAATCAAGGTTAATCCTATCTAATATAAGTGAGAAAACTTCCACTAGTAATCGTAACAACATAAATTAGTTAACGGAGTGTTGTATGTAAGATAGAAGCAAGTAATTAAATGCAATATGGATTTTAATATTCTTAATAAAACCACATATCGCAAACCTTATGTAAATTCAAAAGATCTTGTAGGGAATAAGAGGTTTGAAGTTTTGAAAGTGGAAACTGTCAACACAAAATGTGGAGAAAGAGTATTAGTGGAAACAGTAGAGTTCAAAAGTATATTGCCATTGAGATATTTTGAATATCTTCAAGCACATGGAGTGAAACAATTAAATGAAAGTATTAGCTCGAACAAACACGTATACATAACTAGTGAGGAATCGATCGGTCTAACTGTCAACATAAAATTTTCAGAATAATATGTCACTATTCTAAGAAATTAGTTTATTATAATAATATACATCTTGTTCGTTACTGTTTATTTAAGTATAACGCATCGAAGTCAATTGTATAAAGAATGCTATATTTAATTAAAGTGGGTTCTGATTTATGTGTTTTACTTTGAGGTTACTACCTTGTTTAGAGAAAATCTTGTTTAAAAAGAGAAACCTTTATAAAATACTTTTATTTACAAATTGTCGAATACTTTGATCTAACTATTTACAGTTAAAATCTAACTATTTATAAATGAAAAAGTATTTATTAACTCCCGTTCTTGAAGTATCTGCTGCTCCCTTGCAGCCAGTTCCTCTCTTTTTTGCTTTCTTATTTCTAGTTCCAAATCTAGACGACGCAGTAACTTCTCTACACACTCTTTAAATGCATTAAGCAACTCTACTGTGTCTTCTTCGTAGGATTTGTCATCCTCACAGCAAACAGTCGTATCAGGTCCAAAACATAACTTTTTCATAGCCAATATGTTTTTGCCGGATCTGTGAGCATAACATAACAGATTATTGTAGGTTCCCCTTTTCTTTTGTATACTACCTGATGTTTCTGAGAGGATCAGAATGTGCCAACGATCCAACGATAGCCTCAGAATTTCCAGAATGGTTTTTTGATCCTAATCTAATGTAAATTAAAAATTAGTAGTGCTTGCATAAATATAAATACATTCTAACGTAGTGTATGGTTCTGCTTTACTATGGCGTTGGTCATTGGTACATCAAATTTCGAGTAGAGGAACTGGTTGCGGTAGAAAAACAGGAGCGGCAGACTAGGACATTTCATTGCTCCTAGAACGCGCAAATCTATCAATATTAAAACGACATGTATAAATGTGATAAAGCACTTACCGTGATATATCTATCACGTTACTCTCAAAAATAGCAGCAGTGTCAAGTTGAGATGAAGATCCAAAAACTTCTTTAATCAAGTTTTCGTTAGAATGAAATATAAATTGCTCTTAAACTTTCAATCGATCATTGGTACTGCTACTACTTTTGGTCAATGATAAGCTACTCATTTTTAAAAGTTGTTAGTAATTAATAATTATGCAAGAGATCTGATCGAATACGTGAAGTATTTATATTAAATAAGTAATGGGTCTGTTAGAAAAAAATTACAAATTTGCATCGTTTCTGAAAAAAATTGCAAATGAAAATTTTATATATTCAGCAAGTATAACAAATATACATTTTTTATAGTTGATCATGCAAGTTACCCATATTAAAAAGAAATAGTAAAATTTTCAGCAAGGATGTGATGTCTGGAGCACCTTTACAGACATACGGACATTCTCTACACCTCTATAAAAAAATATTAATATGCAACAGTTCAATACTCTGAGTAGGTGAATTATATATTGGTTCTTCTCCCTTAAACTTTAATTGTGTTGTGTGGTAGTAGCGATATCCGTTGAAATACTTTTAATTGGATTGGTAATTCCTGTGGTATTGAATTCTATATATACGGACCCCTAAGTGGGAGGAGGGTTTAAAATTGTGCTGTGTTGGGTGGTAGTTGCGTGGTAGTAGCGATATCCTTCGAAATTTTTTTAATCGGTTTGGTAGTTCCTGTGGTATTGACTTTTATATATACCAACCCTCTAAGAGGAAAAGATGGCTGAAAATTAAATTGTGTTGGGTGGTAGCTGCATGGTAGTAGCGATATCCGTTAAGTTTTTTTAATCAAATTGGTAATTTTTGTAGTATTAACTTTTATATATATCAAACTCATAAGGGGAAAGGAGGGTTGAAAATTGTGTTGTGTTGGATGGTAGTTGCGTGGCAGTAGCGATATCCGTTGAAATTTTTTTAATCAGATTGGTAGTTTCTGTGATAGTGAATTTTATATAAATCAACCCCCTAAGGGATGGAGCGGGGTTGAAAATTGTGTTGTGTTGTGTGGTTGCTGCGTGGTAGTAGCGATAACCGTTGAAGTTTTTTTAATCGAATTGGTAATTTTTGTAGTATTAGCTTTTATATACATCAAACTCCTAAGGGGAGGAAGGTTGAAAATTGTGTTGTGTTGGGTGGTAATTACGTGGTAGTAGTAATATTTGTTAAAATTTTTTTAATTGGATTTCTTAGTTTCTGTGGTAGTGAATTTTATATAATCCAACCCCGTAAGGGATGGAGCGTGGTTGAAAATTGTGTTGTGTTGGGTGGTAGTTGCGTGGCAGTAGCGTTATCCGTTGAAATTTTTTTAATAGGATTGGTAGTTCCTGTGGTATTAAATTTTATACATACAAACCCCTAAGGGGGAGAGAGTTAAAAATTGTCCTGTGTTGGGTGGTAGTTGCGTGGTACTAGCGATATTGGTTGAAATTTTTTTTAATGGAATTGGGAGTTTCTGTGGTAGTGAATTTTATATAAACCAACCCCCTAAGGGATAACACGCCCCTAAGGGATAAGGGGGGTTAAAAGTTGTCTTGTCTTGGGTGGCAGTTGCGTGGTAGTAGCGATACTCGTTGAAATTTTTTTAATCGGATTGGTAGTTTCTGTGGTATTGAATTTTATATATACCAACTCTCTAAAGGGGGAAGAGAGTTGAAAATTGTGTGGTGTTGGGTGCTAGATGCGTGGTAGCAGCGATTTCCTTTTTTTTAAATCGGATTGGCAGTTCCTGTGGTATTTAATTGTATATATACCAACCCTCTAACGGGAGAGGAGGGTCGAACATTATGTTGCGTTGGGTAGTAGTTGCGTGGGAGTAGCGATATCCGCTGAAATTCTTTTAATCGGGTTGGTAGTTTCTGTAGTAGTAAATTTTATATAAACCAACTTTTCTAAGGGAGAGAAGGGGGTTGAAAATTGTGTTGTGATGGGTGGTAGTAGCGATATCCTTTGAAATTTTTTTAATCGGATTGGTAATTTCTGTGGTAGCAAATTTTATATAAACCAACCACTCTAAGGAAGAGAGGAGGGTTAAAAATTGTGTTGTGTTGGGTGGTAGTTGCATGGTAGTAGCGATATCCGTTGAAGTTTTTTTAATCGGATTGGTAGTCCCTGTGGTATTGAATTTTATATATACCAACCACCTAAGGAAGAGGGGGTTGAAAATTGTCTTGTGTTGGGTGGTAGTTGCGTGGTACTTGCGATGTCCATTAAAATTTTTTTTAATCAAATTGGTAGTTTCTGTGATAGTGAATTTTATATAAACCAATTCCCTAAGGGATAGAGCAGGGTTGAAAATTTTGTTGTGTTGGGTGGTGGTTGCGTGGTATTAGCGATATCCGTTGAAATTTTTTTAATCGGATTGGTAGTTTCTGTGGTAGTAAATTTTATATAAACCAACCTCTCTAAGGGAGAGAAGGGGGTTGAAAATTGTGTTGTGTTGGGTGGTAGTAGCGATATACGTTGAAATTTTTTTAACCTGATCGGTATTCCCTGTGGTATTGAATTTTATATATACAAACCCCCTAAGTAGGGAGGGGGGTTGAAAATTGTCCTGTGTTGTGTGGTAGTTCCGTGGCAGTAGCGATATCCGTTGAAACTTTTTTAATCGGATTGGTAGTTTCTGTTGTAGTAAATTTTATATAAACCAACCGCTCTAAGAGAGGGAAAGGGGTTGAAAACTGTGTTGTGTTGGGTGGTAGTTGCATGGTAGTAGCGATATCCGTTGAAATTTTTTTAATCGGATTGGTAGTCCCTGTGGTGTTGAATTTTATATATACAAACCCCTAAGTGGGGAGGGGGGTTGAAAATTGTCCTGTGCTGTGTGGTAGTCCGTGGCAGTAGCGATATCCGTTAAAATTTTTTTAATCGGATTGGTAGTTTCTGTGGTAGTAAATTTTATATAAACCAATCCCTCTAAGAGAGGGAGGGGGTTGAAAATTGTGTTGTGTTGGGTGGTAGTTGCATGGTAGTAGCGATATACGTTGAAGTTTTTTTAATCTAATTGGTAGTCCCTGTGGTATTGAATTTTATATATACCAACCACCTAAGGGAGAGGGTGTTGAAAATTGTCTTGTGTTGGGTGGTAGTTGCGTGGTAGTAGCGACGTCCTTTGAAATTTTTATAATCAGATTGGTAGTTTCTGTGATAGTGAATTTTATATAAACCAACCCCCTAAGGGATGGAGCGGTGTTCAAAATTTTGTTGTGTTGGGTGGTAGTTGCATGGTATTAGCGATATCCGTTGAAATTTTTTTAATCGGATTGGTAGTCCCTGCGGCATTGAATTTTATACATACCAACTCCCTAAGAGGGGGGGTGTTGAAAAGGGTCTTGTGTTGGGTAGTAGTTGCGTGGTACTGGCAAGATGTACATTGAACTTTTTTTAATCGGATTGGTAGTCCCTGTGGTATTGAATTTTATATATACCAACCACCTAAGGGGGAGGGTGTTGAAAATTGTCTTGTGTTGGGTGGTAGTTGCGTGGTAGTAGCGACGTCCTTTGAAATTTTTTTAATCAGATTGGTAGTTTCTGTGATGGTGAATTTTATATAAACCAACCCCCTAAGGGATGGAGCGGGGTTGAAAATTTTGTTGTGTTGGGTGGTAGTTGCATGGTATTAGCGATATCAATTGAAATTTTTTTAATCGGATTGGTAGTCCCTGCGGTATTGAATTTTATATATACCAACTCCCTAAGAGGGGGGGGTGTTGAAAAGGGTCTTGTGTTGGGTAGTAGTTGCGTGGTACTAGCGAGATGTACATTGAACTTTTTTTAATCGGATTGGTAGTCCCTGTGGTATTGAATTTTATATAAACCAACCAACTAAGGGGGGAAGGGGGTTGAAAATTGCGTTGTGTTGGGTGGTAGTTGCGTGGTAGTAGCGATATCCGTTAAAATTTTTTTAATCTGATTGGTAGTCCGTGTGGTAGTGAGTTCTATATAAACCAACCCCCTAAGGAGGGAGTGGGGGTTGAAAATTGTGTTGCGTTGGGTGGTAGTTGCGTGGTAGTAGCGATATCCGTTGAAATTTTTTTAATCAAATTGGTAGTTTCTGTGGTAGTGAATTTTATATATACCAACCCCCTAAGGGAGGAGGGGAATGAACATTTTGTTGTGTTCGGTGGTAGTTGCGCGGTAGTAGCGATATACGTTGAAATTTTTTTATTCGGATTGGTAGTCACTGTGGTAGTGAATTTTATATAAACTAACCCCCGGGGGTTCAAATTTTTTTGTGTTGGATCATAGTTGTGTGGTAGTAGCGATATCCGTTGCAATTTTTTTAATAGGTTTGGTAGTTGCCGTGGTAGTGAATTTTATATCAACCAACCCCCTAACGAAGGAGGGGTGTTCAAATTTTGTTGTGTTGGGTGGTAGTTGCGTGGTAGTAGCGCTATCCGTTAAAATTTATTTAATCGGATTGCTACTTCCAGTGTTAGTAACTTACTAGTTGGTCAGTAAATTAGAAACTACCGAAATCATTTGTCGTTTATAAGACATTCTTCATTACCGTTAAAATGTAAATATTATTTGCTTGATTTAGATGACCTTTTGGATGCTCAGAAATTAGAAGCCCAGCTCGTGTAAATTCCTTTAAGGAAATCAGTAGTGTAGATGGATTGGGTAGAACTGATAAAATAGCGATGAATATTGATACGGCGATGTAAAACCGGTTAGAAAGAAGCCTTGTGTCATGTCTTCATAAATGAATAAAATTTTAAATGATGAGTTAGATGAGATGCTTCGTTTGGGAGTGATTGAGCCCTGTCAGAGCCCCTGAAATTCTCCAGTGCCCCTAGTAAAGAAATCTTCTGCCGAATATAGACTTTGCTTTGATGGGAGAATGTTGAATGACATCGCGAAACATGATAGTTATCCGATGGCAAATATAGATAGAATACTTAATTCGTTACGTAATGCTAATTTTATATCTAGTGTGGACCTTAGAAAGATTTTTTGGCAAATGTCTCATTCTGAGAGCGCTCAAGATAAAACTGCGTTCGGCGTCATCTCTAGAGGTCAGTATAAATTTGTTACCGTACCTTTTGGGTTGAGAAATAGTACGCAAGCGCAACAACGTTTAGTCGACGCAATATTTGGTCCTCAATTTGAACCCAATGTATTTTGCTACCTGGATGATATCATCCTTTGTTCGTCGTCTTTTGAAGAACAGGTTGAATTATTGAATGAAGTAAAAGAACGTCTTAAGAATGCTAATCTTACCATAAATTTAGAGAAGTGTGAATTTTTAAGAAATCATTAAAATTTTTGGGTTACATAGTAGGTTCGAATTCTCTTATGACAGATCCAGAATAGGTTTCAGCCATGGTTAAGTTTCTGCGTCCAAAAACAACGACAAAGATAAAACATTTCATTGTCATGTGCAGCTGGTATCTTAGGTTCAAAAAAAATTTTTCCGCATTAGTTTCGCCTATAAACGATTTAGTTAAGAAGAAAAAGAATGGTCAAATTATTAATTAGAGTCCAGAAGCAGAATCGTCATTTGTTCAAATTAAGCAAGCTTTAGTTTCTGCTCCTTTATTGTCGCAGCCTGATTATTCTATTCTATTTATAGTAGAGTGTGGCGCTAGGCATACTGGTTTAGGTGCCGTTCTTACTCAAAAATTGGTGATGAAGAGCGTGTAATTTCATACGCAAGAAATCTTTTAGTCGTACGGAACGTAACTACTCAGTTACAGAGAAAGAGTGTCTGCCAGTGATTTTTGCCATAGAGAAATTTCGTCCTTGAGTAGAGCGTACCAGTTTCACTGTAGTAACAGATATCTTTTCGCTATTATGGTAAAACAATATCCAAAACCTAACTGGAAAATTAGCAAGGTGGACTATTCGCTGAGGCAACACACTTTTGATTTAGTACATCGAAAAGGGAAGTTCAATGTTGTTCCAGATTGTTTGAGTATAGCACTTCCTGTAGAAAAGTATGCTGTTAATTTAGTTCAAGTTAATTTAGATAATTTAGATCCATGGTATCTCTCATTACTTGAAACAATTTTGTTGAAGCCTGAAGAGTATCCACAGTGGAAAGTGGAAAATAATGTTGTATTTAAATTTTTACCTTCAAATTTGCCTCTTTCGTCGAATATTGTGGAATGGAAGCCTCTTGTTCTTGAGTCACAGTGGGAGAAAGTAATTCGTTCATGCCATGATCCGGCTATAGCAGGCCATTTTGGTTTTTCAAAAACTATGGCACGAATACAAGAACATTTCTACTGGCCTAAAATGAACATAGACGTGTTAAGATTTTGTTGTAAGTGTATAATGTGTGGTGCGCAAAAATCTTCTAATTTGAGTCCTATGGGTATCATGGGAAAAAAGAAACAAGTGAGGTTCCGTTTCAGACTATTGCTCTGGACCTTATGGGTCCATTCCCTCGTTCCAAGACGGGACATAAATAGTTGCTCGTTGTGGGGGATTGGTTTTCGAAATTCACCATATTGCAACCCTTAAGAAATGCCAAAGCGCATTCATAGTTTTTCTTACATATGGAATTTCACAATTTATTATTTATGATAACGGTCCTCAGTTGTCTGGGAAAATTTTCAAGTCTCTGTGTGACAGATTTGAAGTTCAAAAGATTTTGTACACTGCTGTATATTCCCCCCAGTGTAATTTTGTAGAAAGGTTCAATAGAACTGTTGGTACCGCTATCCGTTCCTATGTTGATGAGCATGACTTGTAGGATCTTGAGCTGCCACAGATTCAATATGCGATAAATTCCGCTAAACATTAGTCTACGACCTATTTTCCAAATTTTTTAGTTCTCGGAAGACATGTCCCAGTAAGTGGTAAATTTTTTGGTGATGATCTTACTCCTGAGAAAGATATTGAAGTCGTACCTGATAGTCGTCCTTCGTATGTTTCAGATCGTCTAGGTCTACTTAAGATATTTAAAGATGTTTGTACAAAATTACGTTTAACCCTTGAATGTTCGTGTAAACAATATAATTTGAGAAGACGTGACATTATTTTAAAATTGGTGATAGAGTGTGGAGAGTGAACACAGTACTCTCTAGCGCAGGTGATAAGTTTACAGCTAAACTTGCACCTAAGTTTGTGTCGAGTGACGTCAAGAAGAAGTGTTCAGATGTTGTATATGACTAGAGTAATGTAGATGAATCAAAAGCCGGTAGATGGCATATTAAAGATTTGAAGTCCTTTTCTACTTTGGATCCAAATGACGTTCTGAAGTTTAAGTAATACTCCTGATGTTTTAATTGGAAGTAATAAACATTTTTTCCTATTTACTGTTTTTTCTAATTAAGGAATTTTCTTTTTAGGTCCTATAAAATATTTATGATAGTATCAAGTTTTTACATTTAGTTGCAGTATTGTATGGAAACTTGCACGTTGTCGCTTTATTATTTTAAAAAGTAATTCGTAAGAAATGACTTTAGATAGTCTTTTGTTCTCTAGAGGTTCAATCCTGTTTCTTTCTTTCGTTGTAATCTTACCTTACTAATAGAGAAGATGTTGAGTTAAGTAGGGATGTATTCTTGGTGGAAAAGTGCGTGCACGCGTGTTTTTCTTTAAGCTTGCGTTTTATAAATCTTGGAGTTTTCTTTGGCTTGCATGTCTTCGTTAAATAAGCTGCTTTATAGTAATTTACTTGTATTAATATCTGTTTTTATTTTGTTCATAGTTTATTTGATATGGTATGTACAGTACAAACAAGAAATACCTATTTGTGGGTATACTTTTATTTTTTGGTAATTTTGGTGAGGTTCTTTATTGACTGCTTGCCAATAGGTAATCTTAGAATAGGATGACTATAGACCAACACCTTTGGTTTATTTGAACTTGGTTCAATTTGGATTTTACTATATCCTATTTGGATATAAAGACTATATAATAATATAGCGTGAGTGGTTTACAGTGGTGTCTTGCTTGAACTACTGTCAAGTTGAATTTTTAGGAAGCAGAATGCTTCATTATATAGTTGATGTTTTGAGGTGATGTCTAGGGGAAACTACATAATCACTGAGTTGGGTGATTTAAATTTAATCAGGCAGAGTTCTGTTTTGATTGGTAATGCTAACCTCAATATTTCATTATTCTTCAGCATTTTGAAATTCTTTTATTTAGTAAAGCTGACGAATATATTTGTATTATGTAAATAGATTTTGGTATAAAGTTAGTATTAGTAAGATTATGAAAATATTGTAAATTTTTTTGAATTTAGTATCAACATTTATTGATATAATTTTGGCCATTTTCTTTAATTTTTTATGTTTGTACAAGTATCTTGACTTGCATTTTATTTCATTCTACTCTCTTTTAACTTTTGAGTGTTGGACTTACTTAGTTGACATTTCCCGATTGTGTATTCCCAATTATGACTCCTCATGGACGTGTGGTACGCGTAGTTACCGTAGCACTTAATTGTTAAATTTTTGGTGTGTATTAACTATTGTCTAATATACTCCTCCCAATTTAATTCCTTACATTTTTAATTTTTTTGAAGTCATGTCATGCGTCAAGATAAGCTTTGTTCTTTGGATCTTTAAACCATTCGATTAAAAAAAATGTGTCGGTTTTGGTTATTTTGACTTTGTTAACTCTTATTTTATTTCTTTTCGGAAAGAGGCAGTGTAACGTTTTAGCTTTAGACAAACCCGGAATTTGCTATATGCTACGTGGGTTGTCGGAGTTTAGGCGAAATAGTGTTTGCCGACGTAATTATGAGTCCGCGCAGCCATGCGCGAGATGCTCGATGCGCTTGTCCGATATAGAAACAAGTATTTTCGTGTAGAAATGCAGTCAGAAAAGACGTTATCTTTTAAAAAGGTGGTGAGGAAGATTTCTCCAACCATCATTAGTTACAAATATGACTCCTGGCAGAGACGTATTCTTGGGTTAAAGTTACATTAGTAAAGCAGAGTATTGAAGTGAACTCGAGATTTATAAAGCGGTTCGTAAGTTTTACAACATGGCGTTTTTATCGCTACTAGTTTGTTTGAATTTTTAGCAAGCAAGTTTCATATGGTATAGTTTAAGAAATCATAATGGGTATAAGAAATCAAGTCCAATTACAGTCTAGTAAATGGAAGTGGGTTAACCTTTGGTGAGGAACTCTTGTTTGTTCGTATTAAAGAAACAACAAATCCACATGGCTACAACCAGACAGGTGTTTTGTAATTTTTTTGTAACACTAAGTATTTTCAAGCTAGGGTGAGTAGAATTCCTTTTTCTTACAACAAGCATCAATCCAGGCGAGAAGCAAATTTTGTTAGAAAATGTATCTTATTAGAAGAAAAATAATTGGATAAACGACGTAAAATTCAGTAAATTTTTGAATATCGAACATGAAAGGTTTCCTGTTGAATTAAATTATGTTTTATTTAGAATAGATAAGATGATCTGACTAAATTTTTTTTGTAGCAATTTGCTAGTATTAAATAGTCATTTAGGACAACACTTTGACCTAACATCTGTCAGACAAATATCTAGTGGTACATGTTTATTTAAACAAGTAACACTTATGTTCTTAAATAAGTTGTAGATATAATGAGATAATTCTTGAATTTGAAGGAAAGCCACTAAAACATTAGAAGGATTAAAGTTTGATCTATAAATAATATTTGTGAGTCAAAACAAAGATTTTTGGTTAAAGCATTTACTTAATGTGGTGAGATATTGGATATTTTTTATGACGGACTTAACCCATTAGTAACTGCTATTTTTCTTGTCGACTTAATATTTCTATCAGCATTCGATTTCATGCTTTTGTATTTATACTATATGATATTTTCTTAATTTTTTTTGTATATAAAAGAGGAGTAACTAATTTCATCACATGTCAGTCAAATACCGTAATAGTTTTATTTCTGACAGTCTAATAAGAGAAACAAGTGATTTATCCAATTCTGGTTTGGATAGTTAAGTAAAAAGAAAAGAAATTATGTACTGAATATCTACATTGAGGCATAAGTAAATTCCCTTAAAGCTTATCTGTGTCTATCCTCAAGAAGATTATTTTTTTGTTTATTTTATTGACGCAGTGGCGCCCTAAGTTATGCAAAGATAGGTTCAATCTCAGAAAATACCCCGACCATCTCATGCCTCCGCAGTAATAGACCTTGAGAATAGTCCGCGAGCTTTTTAGATTTCTTTTTGCAACATAGTTTGGCTCAATTACATTCAAGTTAAAAACCACCCTCAGTAAAATAAATTAGCCAAAAAGAAATTCTAATAACAGTAGTGCTATTGTTAATATATGTATTAATTGTGGCATAGGTATTCACTTATTTATTTTGGTCTATTGTTATGTCTAATCATTGGTATTGGGGAATGGGGGCAAATTTTCCTACCGACACAATGTATGACAACAATCGATTTTGCACCTGAGATTCTTATAGTTGGTAGAAAGCAACCAAAATCGACCTTAAATTTTCTTATAAAGAAAATACTTGTAAAAATAGTCATTTGTGTTCTTGTACATAGATTGCTTATTTACTTTTGTATTCGACTGCTTTTGAGACCCAAGCACATAATAATTTTAACAAAATTTTAAATTGTTCAAATTGATTTTTAGCCAATAGTATCTTTCTTAAACACGTGAATAAGTCTTAGAGAACCCTAAATGTCCTGAAGTAGACAGATAATAAACAGAACGTATCACTTCATTCCGCTGCAGCATGGACATTACAAGTTTTTATTCGACTCTATGTGATACAACAAGTAAATTCAATGGAATTTACTTAAAAACAAAATCATCGATAACTTTCTACTAGTGATAATCAGTTGGGAGGGGCAATTATAAATTTATGCCACCATTACGACTTCTTTTCAAAAAACTCCCAAAAAAATATAACATTAAATTATTATTGTATTTATTAAACATAAATTAAGGTTACGTCATCTCCATTACAGCTTGTTTTTAAAAAATTCCAAAGACAAAAACACATTAAATTGTTGTTGTGAACTGATCGATTACAAAAATAATCAGACTGTAGTGTATTCAATTAAGGCCTCATCCATCTACTTCACACACCCAACGCTTTTTTTCTTGTCACCTTGTACCACGGCACTCTTAAAAGGTCTCAAAGTTCAGAGGTAACAAATATCGGTCGGTAATAGATATTAATAGCCGGGCGCAGCAACACCTATCAACCACATACGTCCGAAAATAGAGCGTGTATTCCAATAACAAGCAATATAATGTTTATTAATAGAAAACTGAACATATACGAAATGTTTGTATCAAATTTGTTCAGAAATTTATTATTTACGGAAATTTAAAATGACTATATAGGAGGAAAGAAAATAAATACCTCACAATGTTGCACACTGATTATATTATTTCAGTATACGATATTTATTACATACATAAATTGAAGAAAGCTGGTCTTATAGGTTCATCATTAAGATTTCAAAATCTGTTAAATAAATAGTATGAATCATTGAAGTAATGATTGAGATTGTGGTACTATGCATTTGTGTGGTGCAATTTATTCCCAAACAATGAGTTGATGATAAACATATAATACAGCTAATTTTTGGTTAATAAGTAAGATATATATATATATATATATATATATATATATATATATATATATATTATAGTTTTAGACCGCATTCACTACAATACGATCTCTACAATTAAACATGTATCTCAAACGAAAAAAAGAAATAAATGCAATGTAAACTAAAAATGAACATTACATACATAGAATGTAATCAGGAAATTTTAAAGTATTATTTAAAAGCAATTAGAAATATTATTACTTCATTAATTTCTATGCTCTGCGCCAAATTATAATTTATTGAAATTTATCTTCAAGTGATTATGCGCTAATAACTAAAGAATATTCAGTAAAAACAAATTGAACACAAATACACATAATACAAACATTATAAAACACACTAAAACTACATATTATGCCCACAGAATGTGAATCTGAAAAGAAATAAATATTATTAAAAATATTTCATCAATATAAATATACATGAATATATAAAAAAAGAAAAGTACAGTATTATAAGGCATTTAAGAAAATGCCAAAGCATAGTAATACAAATTTAAATTCGTTGTAAAAATCAAAGGCAGGTTAACATTGAGTATAATAACACAAGCCAGAGTTTGACAGTAATACGTCTGTTACTCAAAATTTTGACAGATACTTGGATTGAGTATAGACCTACCACTAAATTTTATAATTGAAGGTATACTACAAAGCAAGCTATATTTTGCAAAATAAAATTTTTGCCGTTTGGTCATATATAATAAAGCTCAGGTGTTCTCAAAGATTTAAAATATAGATGTTAATCTTGTATACACCACAGAAGTATCGACATTGCATTTGAAGAAGTTCCAGTGTGTTGCTTAATATTTTGTTTCTCGTTGTTACAAAAATATATCTTATGTGGAGTTTTTATGAAGACAGATGATAGAATTAGTTTGATAAATAATAAGCTGTTTGTGAAGTAGGAGGAACACACCCTGTTTTGTTATTGAACAATTAGTGCAAAACACATTTGTTCGTTAGGAGTGAGAGCGAAATGCTACACCTGTTCAATTCTTTGCGATCAACAGCAGAAGCCGGTACACGTTCGAATAGTGCGGTCGATAAACAATAGCGTGCTATCAGGGTAGAATGTTACCACTAGTACAGCGTGAAGTTTCATATCACAACCGCAAGGTGTGTACTTGTTATTAAACTAGCTTTGACATCTTAGTGAATCATGGCCGCTTTAACCAGCCGTTTCTGTATCAACCGCAGAAATTGCTTCAAAAAAAGAAATTTTAACGTTTATCGTCCAAACAGAGTCGTGCATAGTCGATTCCCTGTTAACTCGTTTTTTTCTACACAATGCTCTAATGATTATCGTCAGGCACGTTCAAGTTGTCACATTTTCTAAAGAAATAGACGCGGTCAAGGCTAATGCTAAATTATTAAAGGCCTTCCGAAAGCTGTCACCATTTCTTGATTCGCAAACTATTTTGAGAGAGAGCGGGCGTTTGAAAAGTTGATCGCTCCCATATCCCAAAAAGTTTCTTGCCTTGCTACCGCGCCAGCATACGTTAACCGAACTTATTGTTCATTTTATGCACGAGGAATACTATCACCTAGGCGTCAATACAACAGCTTATCTCATTCAACAAATATTTTGAATTGTATCTATCAAAGCGGCAATTCGAAGTTATTTGTCATTTTGGTATAAATGATTTTACATCAAGCCAGTCCCAGTAACGCCTCCCGTGGGTGACTTACCTACAGTACGAATTAATCAAGTAGAGGCTTTCATTATGGTTAGAGTTAATTTTTTTGGTCCCATTTCTATAAGAGCAGGTCGTCTTAGAAAGGCCCAAATTCTTAAGGTCTACATTTGCATTTTTATTTGTTTTGACATTAAAGCAATTTGCATTCAGTTCGTCTCAGCCCTTTCAAAGGACACTTGCATTTAATATCGGTATTGTAAGATATATTTTTAGGGCTGTGAGAATGTTAGGAGATACTAATGTTAAAGACTTCTGTAACAATCTCTTTAAAGAGCACCATCGCAGTCAATTCAATTTGTTTATCCAAAATAAATCATTGCTCAACTTCTTTAAAATGAATGCATTCTTCGCCAAGATCTTCATTAGAGTTACTTGGGTATAATTTTTATCAAAGCAGTGCCTGCATTTTTTATAATATCTGTTTCTATTTTTAAAAAATAAAAAAGATCCAAACCTTTACAGATGTTGGAGTATGCTAAACATCGTTTACTAATTTCAAACATTATCTGATCTAGAATAGGATTAAAAAATTCGTATTCCATTTTTTGTTTAGTGTCGAATTCCACTTCATTGTCCACTTCGTCAAATTGCAGTTTTCTTTTATTTACATCTAGGGCATTCCATCAATCATTTGTAAGCTTAGGCACTTAAGAAATAACTCTTTAAATTTTTCATTTCTCATGAGTTTAAAATAAGTCGATAATAAAAAATATAAGGTGACAATAATCTACCTACGTTCTATGGGTAGCTTTGTGATTATAATAGTTAGCAGATAGGTTAAATAGAGACAATTGGGCAGATTTTTAAACTTAATTCAGTTATGCTTTTGTTTTTCAAGAAAAGTTCATGGCTCTCTAGATAGTTTTAAAAAGCAGAAAAACTCGATTGTCTTCAAATTAATCAAGCTAATTTGTTATCGTAGATGGAGAAAAATGATTACAATGAAATTTGTAGATATTATTCTTTTCTTTAGGGTGCTCTAGCGTAATAATTGTTTTCTTGTACGCTTTACGAGATATGACATAACCATTTTTTAAATACAAACCATAGTTAGAAATGACATCAAGAAATAGCAAAAGTTCTCCCTTTTACAACGATATAAAGATATTGATAAATTTGTCAAAAAAAATTTTGAAGAAGGAATAGATGGTGCCACGAAATCATAAAACAACAGAACCAACTGTCATTCAAATTTGTTGTTCTACTCTCGGAAATGAATAGAAAATAGTTACCAATTATAAAGAACATTTTTATTTATATAAATTAACAACGATATGGACAAGAAAAGTACTAAATTTTTCAACAAAGCTAGAAAATGCCTACCACTTTTATGTACACATATTTAAGATCATTTTAATATTTCCCTCTGTATCTTTAATAAAGTGTTGTACCGAATTCTCCTAATAACTTCAGATTTTTGTTTTTCAAATCCTCCAAACTGGTAGGCCTTTCCTTATACACCATAGAAGTAAATCCATTGTAGTTAAATCAGGAGATCTAGGAGGCCAATGAATGGGACCCTCGAATACCATTCCACTTATCAAATCTTTCTAATAAATAATTAAAAATTATTTGTGCATTATGGGCAGATGCCCCATCATGTTGAAGATAATTTAAGTTTCGTATCGGATTTAATGGCAGATCATCCAGCATTTCTCTAATTCGTTTTTCAGAAATGACAAATATCGTTCTGAATACAAATTGTGTTCGTAAAAATAAGGACCAAGGATTCTTGTACCAAATATTCCACACCATACATTTATAGAAAATACATGCTGATCACATCTTCCAGTTGTAATATGAGCATTGTGTTGTGCTCAATAAATCTGTTTTATTCTTTATAGAACAATCTATTATTTGTGAATTTCACCTCATCGGTAAACAAATATGTTTTAGAAAATCCTTCATTTATTTGACTTTCTTCAATAAACCATGTAGCAAAGTGCAATCTTCACAGGAAATGTTAGATACAATGTAATTCCAATATGATAATGGTAGGATTTAAAATTATTTTGTTTTAAAATTATTCGTTCTTTTTCTCTAGGGGTGTTACAATCCCATGCAATTTCATGTACAGATGCAGTCAGCTTAAAATTATTGTATACAAAACAAGAATCTCTGTCTCATCATTTATCTCTTTCTTTGCTGCTTCTGATTTAGAAAAACAGTCATATTGCTTTAAATTTGCTTCTAAGTTGGCAAATAACTTTTTATCACCAATTCCTTTCCATTATGTAACTTTGAAAATACTATTCAAAAGCGGTATTTGAATCCCTGTTGGAAACAATAACAAAACAACATATCGTTTCTCACCTCCGTCGAATAGGGTATATTTATTGAAATATTAAACACTACACACCGGTTATTATTAACAGTACCCACGATTAATAACAAGTATAAGTTATTTACATGATTGGAAACTAATTATAATTAATATGTGACAGTTGTTTCTGTTTTTTATGAGTTCATGACACAATCTATTCTTTTGATTCCATGGTTACTTGATCTTTGCATTAAAATCTAATAAATGCAAATATCTCTACAATTTTTTATTCAAAGCTATCAATATTTTTATATTATTAGAAAGAAAAAAAAATTTGCTATTCCACCATGTCATGGCCAACAATGGTTTCTATTTAAAAAAATGCATGGTTATGTAATATATCGTAAATCGTACTAGGAAACAATTATTCCTATAAAGCACCTTAAAGAGAAGAATATCTACAAATTTCAATACAATCATTTTTCTCCATCTACGATAACAAAGCAGTTAGATTAAATTGGAAAAGATCAGGTTTTTCTGTTTTTAGAAAATATTTGATCATGAACTTTTTGAAAAACGAAAGAATGTTTGAATTAAGTATAAAAAACTGCCCAAAAGTCTCAATTTATCCTATTTGCTAACTACTATAATAACAAAGTTACCCATAGAACATTCATAAAACATAGGTGGATTATAATCACCCTGTATATAATTCGACTGCTATTGCAATTTCAATATCAACAGATTGCAGATTGTTACTGACCGAGTTTATTCGTTTCAAAATTGTTGTAAAGATGACTAATAAAATTCTTTGTCTAGTTGTTAGTAAAGACACCTATGTGCGGTTAGTTTCTCTCCTACAATATACACTTTACTCAAATAAAGTACCATGCCCATAATTCTAAAACATTTATTTTGTATGTTTTGCTCCGCTTATGGGTTTGGTTACGTTATTGTTTTTAAAAAATATTTCATACACATTCACAACTGGTGTGAAATAAACTTCTGTAATGAAGGTAAATATTGACAGTTTCCCTCTCTCCCCTTCCACTCCTTTTTCCTTTCCCTTTCCCATTCTTCCTCTCCATCACCCTCTCCATTTCCCTCAGCCTCACCCTCCCTCTTCCAGTTACTGTCGCACTTGCACAATCTTTTGCTAAAGGGAATAGCTACTCGTATCACTTCAAGCTAGCATAATCAACTGAATGTGTCTCTTCAATTTTTTTTATCCGCACAGAGGCATTGAACCATTCCTCAGGTCCCACCAGTTAAATTCCACTTCACTAGTTGTATCTTACCTAGCGACGTAACTATAATTCTGAACCATATCATGCACTCACCTCTACCTCCTACCCCTGCAAAATTAAACCGGCGTTGCAAAGCTCGTTCTGTTTTACAAATCGTCGAACTCAGTTAACTTCATATACTGTTAAAAGATATTGGAAGTTTGGCACAATTAATAAGATTGTCCTACATTCGCGATGTGTTATCATTTTTCAGGTATTTCTTTTGTGAACGAACCACTTTCAAAGCCAAAGCTAGCCGGTATAATTTCTCTGCTGTTTATGTATGCAAATACTACTAAATACTTTCGATTTAAGAATTTTTTCTAAAATGTTATTAATTGACGTCATCAAATTGCGCAGTGCCAAATTCATATTGCACATTAAAATAGATATAATGGAAATATAAAGTAGGTAATGAGTAACCATCATGTTCTTTTAGCACAATCAAATATGTATATCACTCCTAACTAAAATGTTCCTAATTCAATAACTAGACGTAACTCACAGAAAAAAATTCAAGATAAACATTTTTCCAAGTAACATGCCTCTTGATGACAGATAAAATCATTGATTCCAGACAGGGATCCTGTCATTGACTTTAAAAATTTCGCTCTAGCGTGGAACAGCAAATACGCCTAATTCCAAATTTCCGGGTTGACGAAAACCACAACAAAACCGGTCATTCGCTATTCTCTTTGTAAAATAACCAACAAATTAATTTTCGATCATCATACTTGAACTACTCATCTCCAGACATAAATATATGTCTTCATTAAGCTAGAAACACGATAGCTTCTGTCGACCGTGATCCACAGTAACATTAGATATAATACTTTCTTAGAAGGTTGCAGAAGTTAAGAAATATTCAAGAACTACTATCATGCCTAAATAAATATTCGTAGTAGAAAATTCTTATCTTTTGCTATCATAAATCAATATACTGTGAACAAAATTAAAATTTTGTGTTTCTATTTTATCCTCGTGACTATCAGCTAAAAAAATTACACCTCCAAATTTCCTAACCCTTAATCTGATATCACAAGGTCGAGAATTTCTTCTTTTTAATGTAAGCCCAAGGTAAGGTTGGATGGAGAATGGCTTGAGACAAAGAAAAACTCTTAAGACATAAACGGCTAGCTCTGGGTAGATCATGAGCTTGGGTCATGGATTGATAAAAGACCAAAAATATTTTTAATGAGCGCCTCTTATATCCCCGGTGCTTACATATACCAAAAAGTTCTATAAATGCAACACCGGTAGCGTGGTTTAATAAACACTATCGGGGGTTGGCAGCACTAATCTTATACGGATTTAGGTGCGGTCCTCCACCAATGATGTCATCAATATTACGCAATCCGACGTAAATTTACTCCATTTTTAGCACAAAAAATAGAGCATGCAAATTTAAGTAACGGATTACTTACATCAGAAATCCTGCTTCTGCATGAAATTGCGCTCGGGTGGGCCTCTAGCCAAGTCCAGTCGGGGCTCCTCCCGGAGGAATTAGAGATGATACGTCGGCGCTATCAAATGCGTACGGAACAGCTCCGGCTAGCTAAGGTAAACATGAAGTCTTCTTCCACAGGCGTGAAGATCGGTATGCCTAGGTGGCGGCAAATTTTTACCTATGTAGGGTTTGGCGGGAAAGAGGTAGAGGTAGACAAACAAACAATAATTAAGAAGGGGATTTCTACATAGGTAAACCCTAACGATACGTTACCAGGAAGGAAACCAGCACTTCACACCCCGACGATACTCCGTAAAAAGCCACGTTCTCTCGAGAGAAACGGAGAACTCCCCTCCTTTTCTAGTATTGCTCTATCCCTCTAGGGATAAGCACACTGCGCAAACTCACTACTATGACGTATCGGAAGCACCGCCTAGTCTATTTAAAAATTCCCGCGTCTCGCGTATTTGAAAATATGGCGGGAAACTTCCGTACACCAAAAAACTTAACATAAAAACATGTTGAAGTGCAATGGCACGTAACAATCGCGACAAAGCCACAAAAGAAAAAACTTAAAAAAAGAAAAAGTCTGTTAGCACAGTAACAGCTTAAAATCTAAATCCTAACTACCCTATATAAACCCTAACTTAAAAACTACAAAATGTTTATATAAGGCGCCACCTGGTTTTTTCGACCGATAACACGTCTACCGAAGTACCAGGAAACGGAATAGGTAGCCCGATAGTCTTTGACTACACTAATTACCGACAGCACAAATTTGTCGGGGAGCATGAAACACTACTTAAACTAACACGGGTGCAACAAGTCGCCTAAACTATCTAAACCTATCTAACTAAAGCTAACATAAAAGTTCTTATGTGCAGACACACATGAGTGTTGCATCAAAACTATTCTTCTTTTTGGCAAGAAGTGCCCAAATTTAAAATGTTCATGGAGTGCGTCACTGTGCACTCTAGCAAATTTTGTTACTGGTACTTTGGTTTTCTAACGATGCACATTTAAAACTTGTCCATGACATAGTTGTAAATCAACAAATTTACCAAAAGTACCACCTACTAAATCCTTATATGCTAACCTGACAAATTACATTTCTAAATTGGGTTAGCTTTTTCACTTAAATTTCAAAAGAAATAATTCCCACGTCTGGTCATATATACCACACGTTAGGACGATAAAAAGATAAGGCAATATCTCAAATTGATGTTAAAGATAGTAGATAAGATAATGTTATTAAGCTTAAGTTGTTATCCTCAAAGGTAATAAACAAGATAACGATATTAAGCTTTAGTTGTTATTTGAGATACTCAATAAGATAACACGATATTAAGTTAAAGTGATTATAAGAGATAGTAGGTAAAGTAACACGAATTTAAATAAAAGTTATTACTAAAGATAACCGGTAACATAACGCGACATAACTCGAAGTTATTCCTAACGGTAGTCGGTAGGATAACAAGAAATTAAACCAAAATTATTACTAACGGTAATCGGTAAGATAACGATACTAAACTAAAGTTATTATTAAAGGTAATCAGTAACATAACGATATTAAAACTAAGGGTGTTGTCAAAAATAATAAAGAAGACAAAGATATTGGCCTGGTTATTACCCAAGACAATGAATAACAACAAAAGAGTGGCTCCAGTAGAGCCGTTTAAATGGGATTGACTCGTGCCCTCTAAAAAGAGAAACCCGTGAAGCAGGTCCGTTCACAAGAACAGCACGGGAGACCGGCAAAGACATTTGGGTGCATTTCTGCACCCGGCGATAATCGATATCGGTGATACTATCACCCGATACCCATACGGTATATAACGACATATATACTCATTCACTCACACATTCACACACTCATACATACTTTCACTGCCAGAGCCCATGCACTGACAGCGGCACCGCATGACCCCACGAAAGATTCGCAGAGACATGGTCCAGGTGTCTGTGAAAACCTCCCGCGCAACCACACGGTGACTAACAGAAATGAAAAGGCAGTAGAGAAACAGGAACGGTAAAAAAGAAGGAGGTTGGTTTTTTGGAGTGCATAAGAGGCACCTCCAGGTAGAAGAAAGTAGAGGAAGGGCTCGCATTGAGCAAAAGCGACAGAGGGAAAGGTGGATAGCAAAGCGCTACTCAACCAACCAGTGTGGTCAGTAGCTCGGAATGAGGGAACATCATTCTTATGTGGCAGACGGGTGTTCCGGGACAAGAACAGGTCCACCGAAAGAAGAATAAGGCATAGCGGAGATAGCGGGTTAAGAAAAAAGTATAGTTTTTGGACAAGAGTCCGAGAGAAGGTAGAGAGTTGTCCCTATTAAACACAGCGCAGTCTGAAGGACTACCTGCGATATTGATCCGACAAGATAAGATATATCATATGTTGACATTCACTAGACTCTCAAGAGAACTAGTGCGATCATTTTCCTACCGAGTACATTGACTACGATAAGAAAATCAGAAAAAAGTTGACACGACAACTTAAAAGTATCATTACAGATACAAACACACAAAAACAAACTGTTTTAAGGTAGTTTTTTAAAACGGTAGCACCCTAAACACACAAAAATGCCCAATTATAAGCAGTTAAATACAGATACACTGTCCCAATATGCTAAAACAACCGAGAGTTTAATAAGATAACAATAAGAAGCAATAACACCTCACCACAAAGTTCAGTAAAAAACAATGAAAAAAAATGTTTATAAGTTATGTAGATTTAATAGAAAAGAAAGAAATAATAATTTAGTATAATGTAGGCGACTGCAATAATTCAGAAGAAAAACACATGGAATAGGTAGTCCTAGTTCTTGCAACTGCGAATATGAACTATTTCTTACAATGGCATAGGTCATGACTCCTATGTTGGCCCAAAGAAAAAATCATCCACTCAACATCAGCTAAAACCAATCATAAAAATTCAATGAGTTATTTCAACCAAAGTTACGACAATTACCACACAATTAAACCATATAAGAGAAATACTAAAAACCAAATAATATGTAGTAGGAAAAGTTCAAGGGTTAATCAAATGAAACGACAGAGTTATATTGGGGGGTGTAGAGAATGAAGTGACACACAACCAACGGTATAGTCAAGGAAAAGTCAACCAAAAGCAAAGGGTTTAAGGTAAATGAGTTAAACTATAAACCGTAGGTGTATAAGAGAAGGAATAAGTAATTAAAGTTACTAATTGATGGTGAAACAAAAAAATATTAGGTAAATGGTGAGGAGCATGGAACATGAAAAACTTAAGTAGCATTTGGGTCGGCAGAGAATGGCTTAAGGTCTTTGATATGCCACCTGCCTTGGCGTTTTCTTTCAGCATCCTGAAGTTCGTAGATAAGGGGACTAATGACACGAGTGACCTTACAAAGAATGAATTTAGGGGCTAATTTTGAAGAAAATTTCTTAGATGCATCCGATAAGACATAGTTCTTCTTCCAAATTTGTTCGCCCAAGGCGAAGGAAATATTTCGTTTACGTAAGTTATAGTGGTCCTTGCTCTTTTCGTAAGCTTTTAACAAATTTTTCCTAACGTCGTTAAAGATAGAAGGTAATGACTGTTGGTCCTTGTCCCAACGTACTTTATCGTCAAATTCAATTACGTTAGTATCGTCAGGCACTAAACCATAGTAACTCCCATCGATTGGGGTATATCTTCCAAAAACAAGAAAAGACGGAGTGAATTGGGTTGCTTCGTGTTTAGATGTACGCAAAGCTTGAGCAATTTTAAAGATATGTTCATCCCATGTAGTATGGTCTGAATCAATATAAGACGAAATAGCGGTAACTAAAACTCGATTTACTCTTTCGGTAGGGTTTACTTGGGGGTGATATTTTGCGTTAAACCAAATTTTTTGTACTTTATAACTTTTAACGAAATTCTGAAAATCTTTAGAGATAAATTGTGCACCATTGTCACAAAGAATAATCTGTGGGACACCAAAGATAAGAAAGACATTTTGTTCTAGGAATTTAATTATAGCTGCGGAAGTAGCTTTACGTAAGGGTTGTACCATAACAAATTTAGAAAACCAATCGGTAACAACTAAAAGATATTGATTACCTCTTTTCGATCGAGGGAGAGGTCCTAATAAGTCAAGCGATATTAATTGAAAGGGATAAGATACACGTTTAAAGTTACCCATTAAACCGGGACGAGCATCTTGTGAACTCTTATGGGAACCACAAATTTTACAGCTCTTAATGTAGCGACAAACAGATTGCTTAAGTGTGGGCCAGTAATATAATTCAGATATTTTGGCGAGAGTTTTTGTAACACCAAGGTGTGCAGCTATGGGATCATCGTGACATAATTTGAGCACCTCACTGCGGTTTGCAGTGGGCACGACCAGTTTCCATTCAGGGATATTCGATATTTTATGTGGGGACGAAGATGCAAATTTATATAGTCTATTATTAGTTACACGAAAGGTAGGGAATTTGTCGGGGTTATCAGAAACTTTTTTAATCATATTGAGGTACCGGGTATCCAGAATTAAATTTGGAAGGTTAAGAGAAACGACATCACGAGATAAGGCATCAGGTACGATATTTAATTTGCCAGGCCTATGCCTAACGTCAAAAGTAAATTGAGATATACGCAAGTTCCATCTTGCCAAACGACCTGCGGGCTGTTTCAAGTTATTAAGCCACGTGAGAGCTGCACAATCAGTGATTACGGTAAAGTGTGTACCTTCGACATATCCTCTAAATTTCTCGATGCCAAAGATAACGCCCAATAATTCTCGTTCGGTAGCAGAGTATTTTTGTTCGGCAGAAGTTAAGGCACGACTTGCATATGCGATTGGATGTTCTAAACCATTGCTTACCTGGAATAACATTGCACCTAAACCAGTAAGTGAGGCATCGGTTTGTATAAAAAACTTATCATCGAAATTTGGAGAGATTAAGATAGGTGCTGAAGTGATTAATGTTTTAATTTGTTCGAAAGCCTGTTGGGATTCTAAATTCCACTCGATAGTTTGGGATTTCTTTTTATTTTTAATTAAAGCTGTAATGGGTGCGGATATAGTTGAAAGATTGGGTAGAAAAATGCGATAATAGCTAATCATTCCAATTAAACGTTTGATTTCGGTAACAGTCTTAGGTGTTTTAAATTTAGTAATAACATCAACTTTAGCAGGATCTGCTCGTAAGCCTGTTCCATCGATAATAAAACCAAGAAATGTAAGGGATGAACAACAAAATTGACACTTTTCCCAGTTTATCTTAAAACCTGCTGCGTTTAAACGTTCTGCAACTTCATCTAATGTGGCGATATGTTCATCGAAAGAACTTGAGATAACTAAGATATCATCTAAAAACACAAAGGCACGTTCTTGATGTAAGATAGGACCTAACGTTTGATCCATAGTACGTTGTAAAGTTTGTGGAGCGTTACAGAGACCAAAAGGGCAAAAAATTATATTCGAAAAGACCTCGGCCTGGGACACAAAAAGCAGTTTTTTGACGAGAAGATAAGTCGAGAGGTATCTGATAAAAAGCTTGTCTAAGGTCGATAGATGAGATAAATTTTGCGTTTCGAAGCCGGCTTAAAATCGAGTCAGTTCGAGGTAGAGGGTAAGCATCAGAAACAGTCACAGACTTCAACTTTCTGCCATCAAAACAGACACGCCATTCGTCATTCTTTTTCCGAACTAGTAATACGGGAGACGTCCACGGTGAATTTGAAGGAGAGATAACACCAGATTCTAACATTTTGTCTATTTCAGCATGTAAATGCTTTTGTAATGCAGGCGATAAGGGATATTGACGTTGCTTAAAGGGAAGGGCATCACCTGTAGAGATAACGTGTGTTGCCGTTGTGACACAACCCAGTTCGGAGGTATTAAGTTTGCGAAATTTGTCGATTGTAGCGTTAAGAGTTACATTTTGGGAGTCAGTAAGAGAAATTTTGTTAGATATTCCTGTAGATGCACAAGAATTCGTTTTAATAGAGGTTTGCCATGAAAAATCCTGGAAATAAAGTGACAGATTAAAAAGTTTACAGAAATCAACGCCTAGTAAAAAGGGATAGGCTAATGCAGGCACAATCAAAAATAAAACCTCACGCTCTAGAGATTCTACTCGAATTTTTAACTTAAGTGAACCGGTTACATGTATTTGATTATCGTCAGTTAAATTTATGGAAGTTTTCTCGGGAATAATTTGAATTTTGATATTTTGTTGAGATAATTGGTGTAAACCTTCGTTATTTATAAGGGAACATGAAGAACCTGTATCCAATAAAGCAATTACATTTAAGGAACCTATTGAGATAGATAAGTGTGGACGATTATCGAAGGGTTTTTTAACAAGTTGTGAAACGGCAGCAGTCTTTTTATGGTAAAAGGAATTGACGGTTTGTAACCACTTAGACCACTCGGCTGGAGTAGTATAGCATAATTCCTCTAATGAAGGTAAGGCATTTTGTACATTAATAGTAGCGGTATTATTATTAGATAAATTTAATGACGGTACAACGTTAGAAGTAGTTTTATGATTTGAATTTATTGGCGTCTGGGTCCGTTGAATGATTGGTGATGAGGGCGATTTTGGATCCTTGAGATATTCACACTCTGATTTGAAATATCTCGACGGGAGTTTCCCGATACGTTAGGATTACAGTTGGTGCAGTTAGATTTGTAGATATTTGAGCGACCACAACCATAACAAAAAATATTTCTAAGGTATGTGCAGACAGTATAGTTATGTCCACTTCGCTTGCAGTTCCAACAGGTAAGTGAGTTGTTAGTTACGGTAGGAGGAACGTTAAGGGTAGATACTTTATGGGAAGCTCGAACTTGGCAAGCTAAATCAGGTTCTAAAAGACCAGATAGTTTCTCGGGGGGTGGCCGATATTTGTTAATTCTTGACTTCACTTCCTGGAGGGAACGACATAGGTCTTTAAAGTGGGCTAACGACGAGATTTGCTGCAATGCCAAACGTTCTGAGAAGTAGGGGTTTAAATTTCTAAGTAATTGATTGATAATTTCGGGTTCTGAAGGTTTTTTGTCGAGTCTGCTATATAAAGCTTCTAGTGAGGTAATAAAAGAAACAACATTTTCGTCAGGACCTTGGGTTCGGTTACGTATTTCGTTCCAAAGGTCGTTAATATAGCCATAAGGTAGGAAATCTCGTTTCAAACATGCAACTAACTCCTCCCAGGTAGAAATTTGGTCTCGTATGTTTCTGTACCATATTAACGCTGAGTTTGCGAACAAGTCACCTGCTGAGACAAATAGGTCCTGGTCGGTACACCCGCAAGAGATTTTGAAATCATTAATACTGTCAAGAAAAGATGATAAAGAGACCTGCGAATCAAACCCTTCGAAAGTGAGACCTCATTTGTATACAGGTATAGATTTTCCTACAGGTTTAGGTTCGGCAAGTACGAGATTTGAAAAGGGTAACGATATATCTACGTCTGCATTAGGATTAAGTCTTTCAAGAATAATTCCTTCAAGTAATAATACTTCGGACAACAAACTTTGTTTAGATTGAGTCGCTGGGGCATCGTCATATAAAGATAATAATTCGACACGTTGTTTGACGTGCGTTATTCTCGAAGCCAATCTCCCTAACTCGATATCACTAGCACCAGGATCTGTTCTATTTATTATACCCGATATGTCATCTAAAGATAATTTAATTTCCGATACGTTGAGAGGCCAAACGCCAACGGGTTTCTTTAAGACAGCAATGCCTTTCGTTTCCTGTGCCAAAATAGCCCTGAGCTGAGATCTCCTATCATTTTGGTTACTAGCTGCGATAATATTCCTACACTCAAGCTCGTAGATTAATTCGAGGGATTTTAAATGAGAAACGTTCATGGTGAATTGAATATTCGAGACACGATATATGAGATATGCGATATTAACGGAATTCAGGAAGTTTAACCACAAGTTTTTCTTGTAAAGGTAATTAAGATATTATTAGTTCAATATGTAAATCTATAATGCAGTTTTTAGAATGTAATATAAAAGTTTCAAAAACCTGTCTTCTAAAGTTAAGAAAACAACAAAAGTTATATTTTAATAGATAATCTTGTAATAACTGTATTTAAAGGTATCTAAACAAGGTAAATGCTTAACAAGGGGATATATCCTTCATAAGTTACGAAAAAAAGCCCTCCAAAATAGAGAAACGCATCGGTAAGGTATTATTTTACAGATAAAACGAGCTATTTAATGCAGCATTTTCAAAATATATTACAGAGGTCAAATCGTTACGTTAAATGTTTTTTAAACATAAGGTTTCTTTAAAAGCGAGTTTAAATATTAGTTAATAGGTAATTGATTGAGACACTTTTTTTATAAACAAACTAGAGAACCTTAGGTACCGTTTTTTTTATTATATACGGCGAGGGTTATATTTTAGCTGATATAAGGTAAATGATTGTTGTAATAAACGGTATTTAAGAAATGCAATTACTTTTAAAATGCTTATTTACTTACTTGCGTAAAAGTGAGGTTACGTAGAAATCCTTGTAAAAATTTGAAGTTTTATATAGACACTACACACATTTTCAGAGAACTGACACATATTTTAGGCAACTGCAGTTATGAACTTCATTTTAAAATTTCAATAAGGTAAATAGATTAATATTTTTTAGATTCAAACTATATATTACAATGACGGTTTTTAATTACAAACGCTATCTGTCAAATCCAGAAATTTTCTGGGGAATTTCTGCAAGTTACCAACTGAAATTAAAACTTCACAGATATCTTAGTGGACATAGATAATGAATTTTATTAAAACAATTTAGATGAAAAAGCTTGTTTGTTACATTGATCTATACATTCCATAGGCATATAGGAATCATACCACCTATAAAAAACACGCTGGGCAGCCAATTCTTATATCCCCGGTGCTTACATATACCAAAAAGTTCTATAAATGCAACACCGGTAGCGTGGTTTAATAAACACTATCGGGGGTTGGCAGCACTAATCTTATACGGATTTAGGTGCGGTCCTCCACCAATGATGTCATCAATATTACGCAATCCGACGTAAATTTACTCCATTTTTAGCACAAAAAATAGAGCATGCAAATTTAAGTAACGGATTACTTACATCAGAAATCCTGCTTCTGCATGAAATTGCGCTCGGGTGGGCCTCTAGCCAAGTCCAGTCGGGGCTCCTCCCGGAGGAATTAGAGATGATACGTCGGCGCTATCAAATGCGTACGGAACAGCTCCGGCTAGCTAAGGTAAACATGAAGTCTTCTTCCACAGGCGTGAAGATCGGTATGCCTAGGTGGCGGCAAATTTTTACCTATGTAGGGTTTGGCGGGAAAGAGGTAGAGGTAGACAAACAAACAATAATTAAGAAGGGATTTCTACATAGGTAAACCCTAACGATACGTTACCAGGAAGGAAACCAGCACTTCACACCCCGACGATACTCCGTAAAAAGCCACGTTCTCTCGAGAGAAACGGAGAACTCCCCTCCTTTTCTAGTATTGCTCTATCCCTCTAGGGATAAGCACACTGCGCAAACTCACTACTATGACGTATCGGAAGCACCGCCTAGTCTATTTAAAAATTCCCGCGTCTCGCGTATTTGAAAATATGGCGGGAAACTTCCGTACACCAAAAAACTTAACATAAAAACATGTTGAAGTGCAATGGCACGTAACAATCGCGACAAAGCCACAAAAGAAAAAACTTAAAAAAAGAAAAAGTCTGTTAGCACAGTAACAGCTTAAAATCTAAATCCTAACTACCCTATATAAACCCTAACTTAAAAACTACAAAATGTTTATATAAGGCGCCACCTGGTTTTTTCGACCGATAACACGTCTACCGAAGTACCAGGAAACGGAATAGGTAGCCCGATAGTCTTTGACTACACTAATTACCGACAGCACAAATTTGTCGGGGAGCATGAAACACTACTTAAACTAACACGGGTGCGACAAGTCGCCTAAACTATCTAAACCTATCTAACTAAAGCTAACATAAAAGTTCTTATGTGCAGACACACATGAGTGTTGCATCAAAACTATTCTTCTTTTTGGCAAGAAGTGCCCAAATTTAAAATGTTCATGGAGTGCGTCACTGTGCACTCTAGCAAATTTTGTTACTGGTACTTTGGTTTTCTAACGATGCACATTTAAAACTTGTCCATGACATAGTTGTAAATCAACAAATTTACCAAAAGTACCACCTACTAAATCCTTATATGCTAACCTGACAAATTACATTTCTAAATTGGGTTAGCTTTTTCACTTAAATTTCAAAGAAATAATTCCCACGTCTGGTCATATATACCACACGTTAGGACGATAAAAAGATAAGGCAATATCTCAAATTGATGTTAAAGATAGTAGATAAGATAATGTTATTAAGCTTAAGTTGTTATCCTCAAAGGTAATAAACAAGATAACGATATTAAGCTTTAGTTGTTATTTGAGATACTCAATAAGATAACACGATATTAAGTTAAAGTGATTATAAGAGATAGTAGGTAAAGTAACACGAATTTAAATAAAAGTTATTACTAAAGATAACCGGTAACATAACGCGACATAACTCGAAGTTATTCCTAACGGTAGTCGGTAGGATAACAAGAAATTAAACCAAAATTATTACTAACGGTAATCGGTAAGATAACGATACTAAACTAAAGTTATTATTAAAGGTAATCAGTAACATAACGATATTAAAACTAAGGGTGTTGTCAAAAATAATAAAGAAGACAAAGATATTGGCCTGGTTATTACCCAAGACAATGAATAACAACAAAAGAGTGGCTCCAGTAGAGCCGTTTAAATGGGATTGACTCGTGCCCTCTAAAAAGAGAAACCCGTGAAGCAGGTCCGTTCACAAGAACAGCACGGGAGACCGGCAAAGACATTTGGGTGCATTTCTGCACCCGGCGATAATCGATATCGGTGATACTATCACCCGATACCCATACGGTATATAACGACATATATACTCATTCACTCACACATTCACACACTCATACATACTTTCACTGCCAAAGCCCATGCACTGACACCGGCACCGCATGACCCCACGAAAGATTCGCAGAGACATGGTCCAGGTGTCTGTGAAAACCTCCCGCGCAACCACACGGTGACTAACAGAAATGAAAAGGCAGTAGAGAAACAGGAACGGTAAAAAAAGAAGGAGGTTGGTTTTTTGGAGTGCATAAGAGGCACCTCCAGGTAGAAGAAAGTAGAGGAAGGGCTCGCATTGAGCAAAAGCGACAGAGGGAAAGGTGGATAGCAAAGCGCTACTCAACCAACCAGTGTGGTCAGTAGCTCGGAATGAGGGAACATCATTCTTATGTGGCAGACGGGTGTTCCGGGACAAGAACAGGTCCACCGAAAGAAGAATAAGGCATAGCGGAGATAGCGGGTTAAGAAAAAAGTATAGTTTTTGGACAAGAGTCCGAGAGAAGGTAGAGAGTTGTCCCTAATCTTATACGGATTTAGGTGCGGTCCTTCACCAATGATGTCATCAATATTACGCAATCCGACGTAAATTTACTCCATTTTTAGCACAAAAAATAGAGCATGCAAATTTAAGTAACGGATTACTTACATCAGAAATCCTGCTTCTGCATGAAATTGCGCTCGGGTGGGCCTCTAGCCAAGTCCAGTCGGGGCTCCTCCCGGAGGAATTAGAGATGATACGTCGGCGCTATCAAATGCGTACGGAACAGCTCCGGCTAGCTAAGGTAAACATGAGGTCTTCTTCCACAGGCGTAAAGATCGGTATGCCTAGGTGGCGGCAAATTCTTACCTATGTAGGGTTTGGCGGGAAAGAGGTAGAGGTAGACAAACAAACAATAATTAGGAAGGGATTTCTACATAGGTAAACCCTAAAAATACGTTACCAGGAAGGAAACCAGCACTTCACACCCCGACGATACTCCGTAAAAAGCCACGTTCTCTCGAGAGAAACGGAGAACTCCCCCCTTTTTCTAGTATTGCTCTATCCCTCTAGGGATAAACACACTGCGCAAACTCACTACTATGACGTATCGGAAGCACCGCCTAGTCTATTTAAAAATTCCCGCGTCTCGCGTATTTGAAAATATGGCGGAAACTTCCGTACACCAAAAAACTTAACATAAAAACATGTTGAAGTGCAATGGCACGTAACACGCCACCGAATTTTTCAATACAATAACCAACAAAATTTAACTGTGCTTGTATAAGGGGAATGCGGAAACCTTATCTTAACACCACTAACATAGCCATAAAACCTGAATTTCACTCTTTAGGACACACTTACCAAGACCTCAACCACCAGATGTCATACAGATGTCTCGGCTTTACCTGTGAACAAACAAGAGTACAACATGGACATCATTTGTGTCCTCAAAAATATTTGCCAAAAAATAAAATAATAGAGTTTGGGCTCCTAGAATAAATACTGAGGGAATTTGTTTGCATTACACACAATTTATAGTCTGGGAGGATTTGCAATTTTTTGAACGTTAAATAATACAACGTCTTTCAAAAACAAAATAGATTCTATTTGGATAAATTTCTGAAATATATATATATATATATATATCAGGTTATCATAAAGTAAGGGATATATTTTAAATTATGATAACTTTTTAACAAATTAAGTTAATAACAAGAAATAAATGAAATCTAATTGCTTATGAAATGGGATTTAGTATGCCCAAAACAGGTTACGGCAATTGCTCAATATGACCTCCATTTTGTTGTTGTAAGATCACCATCCTTACCTCCAAATTGTACACAGCATTTCGTAACATTTCTGGTTGAATTGTACCAATTTGCTCCGTAATACTGTCTTTTAATTCTTGTAGCGTAGTTGGTCGTCTTCTAAACACTAAACTTTTAAATAACCCCACAGCCAGTAATCCGCTGGGTTTAGATCAGGTGATCTTGGTGGCCATGAATTTACGAAATGTCTGCTTAACACGCGATCTTGACGTTGGTTAACAATTCTTTGACTGGTCGAAAAATGTGCGGGGGTGCTCCATCCTGCATAAAAATGATGTTTTCAATTCCGTAGTGCTCGTTTTGCAGCTGTGGAATAACATAATTTTGTAACATTTGCAAGTATCGTTCATCATTTACAGTTACAGATACGGCTTGTCCATTCTGCATTTCCTCGTAGAAATACGGACCAATAATACAATCAGCTGTAAAACCGCACCAAACGGTGACTTTCTTGTCATGAAGACCTTTTTGAACGATTTGTTGCGGATTTTCTGCAGACCAGATTCTACAGTTTTGAGTATTGACTCCACCATTCAGAGTAAAATGTGCCTCATCTGTCCATAAAATACGGGATAACCATTCGGGTTCAATTTCCATCTGAGCCATTACTCGCAAAGAAAAATCGTACCTAGTAGCCAAATCTGCGTCCTTTAATTCAAACAGCATTTTCAGTTTATATGGATACATGTTTAGAATTTTGCGTAAAATTTTCCAAACCGTGGTATACGGCATTTGCAATCGCTTGGATATCGCATTTGCACTGCTGATTGCGAGTGAATTGCTTCTGGCTATGTCTTGATTTTCATGAAGAACCTCTGCAACTTGGACATCACTAATTATTGGTCTTCCTGATCTTGGTAAGTCAGTTACAGACCCTGTTCTTTCAAATTTTGTATCAAATTGCGGTACGCTTTCATTTGACAGGGTCCCGCTCTCAAACCCATTCTCGTGCGAAATCTTCGTAATCCAGCGGTGTAATTTCTGCCGGATTCATAATAGCACTGAACTAAACCAATTCTTGTTTGTAAATCCATGTTATTACAGTTGAGTCGTTTGAACTCAACGTTTACTTGAGTTTTAATTTCAAAATAAAACTTCAAATTGAATAATTTCGTTTTGACACTAGTGTCAACAATTGTTATGACAACGCTTTTGTTTCTCATAGATACGGTAAAATCCCATTCATTAAGCAACTAGATTTTGTTTATTTTATGTTACTAACTTAATTTATTAAAAAGTTGTAATGATTTAAAATATATCCCTTACTTTATGATAACCTGTTATATATATATATATATATATATATATATATATATATATATAACTGCAATATCTAAGTTTGTATCTTTATAAAATTTTCTCATAATAGTTTTCTAGAACAGAAATAGACTAGTGAAGTTTTGTATTCAAAATTAAGAAGATCTCTAAATGGACCTTTTCTATAAAATTTAATTAGATTGACGTAGAGCGTCTAAGTTATTCATAATACATAAATTTCTTTCAATCAGCGAAGTACTTCCTTGATCTTCACAATAAAATTTAATTATCAAAGTGCAGACATTGTAAAATGTAATTAGTCTAATTTATTTTTATTCAACAATAAGTACGCAAATTTCATGTCGATGAAAGTGCAAGTTCATAACCTCAAAATCTTTAAACATCATTTAAACTAAATTTAGACAGCATATGGCGTCTAGATAGGAAAACTGAATCTATGTTTTTTATGTCTGACCTAGGATGTCATTCACAACTTTATTAAATATGCTATTTGCGTACATGTGCAAACATTCTGACAAGCAATCGACATATTATTTAATTTGCTGATTCCTCAAAAACTGTTTTCTTTTTACGTTACTCAAATATTTAATGTTAGATAATTTATAGTAATTTACTGTGTTTTCAAAGTTATTAAATCCTAAAGAACACTCACGTGCTACGAAACTGCTCTGAACTAAAAATACTGGACCTTGACCTCAGCTGTCGGAAATTTCCATATGCATCCAAGTTGTTTGGAATACAACGACTATATTACAAAACCAACCATAATATCCTTGTCTGATGTTATACATCGGTAAGGTTGAAATATACGGAACACATGTGAAATCACCTTCTACGTTACTGCATGTTATAATAAATAGGATGAAACCATATATTCTTGCTTTAAAATATTGCCTCAAGAAATTGTTTTAAGTTACTATCAGAGATATTATACAAGATATGTCCTCAAGATATTGCATGTCTAAATGATGTCCAAGGGGCTTCCATCTTCTTAGGCCTGTAGGGATCAACTGAACTGCACGGAGCGAGGCTTATCGAAAATCATGCTCACGCAACCGCTGTTAGGCTCGACCTCCAGACACCAAGAATTTATCAATTCTTTACTTTTTTCTAACTTTGTTAGAAACCACGTGCTTACACACGGCCATCTCGACTTCACTTCTCCTGCAAAGCAGCCTGCCCTTTCGAACGCTGATAATGAAGTGCCAATTGACAACTTGACAGAGCTTAGTAACCAACTTTAGAGCATGAATATAAAGGAATCTATGCGTACTAATCAATTTTATGTATTAATTTCTATTGGACGGAAATTTACCAATTAAATATTATAAATTATAGCTGTTTTATTTTTATTTTAAAGCACGAAGTGTAACTAGAAAAAAAATACGTTACAATACCTTATAAGGATTTCATCATATTTGCATAATCCAGATATTGATTCTGTGCAGCTAAAAATGCCAACTTATAGGCGTCTTCGCAGGGTGCAGGTAGATAAACAATTCCTAACAGATTTCGATTTGAAAGTTTGTACGTGATCCGCTGTATTTCAACGGCATCCAAGTTCATCGAGTCAAAAATAACGTAATAGCTAGTTGGAGACACAGTAGATTCCGCACGACATTGGCTAACAATATAAAAACTATAACTAAAAAAAATCGTTAAAGAGTGCATAATTTAAAATAAAGAACTTGCCGTTCAGGAAATTCAATACCAGGCAATGGATATTCGTTTCCAATCAATACATGTTTCCTTATTTTTCTAGAAACGACTATAAATGCCATTTTCATTTTATCTGCACTTCCATACAAATTCGTCAAATCTGATTTTATTCTGCCGAGTTCATGCTCAACCACATAGTCCCACTCGCCCTCACTAACACCATCTCTATATATTAGGATTTGATCTGGCAGCGTATTATTGACAGCTTGGTACTTTCTTGCAGCTTTAATAACACCGAGCGAAAAACCATTGCTGGAGTCTTCTCTATTTGTGCGAGCATGAGTAATATGGAAATATTCAGAACATTTGGAATTCAGTGTTGCCACTATAGCACCGAAGTTTTCTTCCTGGTGGTCAGAATTGTGCCAAACATTATAGCCTACAACCATCATAGCTGTATGTGGAAATAGAATGTCTAATCTCCCAATCATTCGTATTGCTTCAATTGGCAATACTCCACCTTAAACAAACAAACAAAGTTACTAAACAATTTACACCAAGTAAGTACATTATAAAAGGTCATACTGTAAAATATAAATACAATGGAGACCATAAGTTTATAAATTTGAAACTACGAAAAGTTGCAGTTGAACTATTGGCGTCTAATTCTACTACCATTACAAAAAAAAAACGGATTTCATATGCAAATGACATGCGAGGTACTTTATTGTGTTTGCAACACAATCAGAAATTTGAACATATGATTGGAATGTGAATCTGGTTTAACGAAATCTACTTAAATAAATTAATGCATTCACGGCACAAAAAATATACGGACAAGGTGTATAGTAATTAGTATAAATATTATTAAAATTCTAACTTTTCAACAGACAACCAAATATGCCTCACAAAAAAAAAATTCGAAAATTTGGTAAAGAGTAGGTAATACAAAAATTTAATTTATGTATACAATTACATTGATTTAATTGTGCAATGTGCTGAGCAAATAAAATAATTTAATTTAAAAGAGTAAAAGACAATAGGACTAGTTCAATATACTTTCGGCAACAATTTAAACATTAGCTATTATTGTTTCGAAATACTAGCCAAGTAAAATAATAAAAAATCAATTGGGATCTTAGTGATTTACATAAAAAGTATTATGTACCTTTTATGTTCTTTCTCTCTCTCGCTTCTCTTTCTCTCTTTCTGCTCTTTCTCTGTCCTTTCCCTACTCTCTTTCTCTGCTCTCTTTATGTTCTCCTTGTTCTCCCTCTCTGATCTCGCTCAGCTATCTCTGCTCTCTCCCTCTCTCTCTCTGCTCTTTCTTTTTCCTTTCCCTTTCTCATTCTCTCTCTTTTTCTCTCTCTCCCTCTCTTTCTCAATCTCAGACCTACATCCTCACATCCTTTCTACAGCCCTCTAACAAATTTTGATAGTCCAGAAGAGTCTTTTACTTACCTAGTTTAAATTTTTCTCAATCTTCCCAGTCAGATGTTCGCAACTAAGTTATTACAATATGTTTGCATATAATGCGATGTTCTTTATATTAATGCCCTAACTTGTACCTCAAATAATTTCGTTTCTTAGACTTATCCCTGTAGGAATGTGAGATTTTAACTTTAATCATGTTGCCCTAGTGTATACTCCGACTAAATATATAAGAGCTGAGTACATATATTTGTATAGTTAAATGATGTGGTGGTGAGGTGCTTGCAAAATGCTTTGTCCCTTCATAATTATAATTATTTATCAATTAAAGCAGTTAAAATGAAACAAAGGTCACACATGTTCTTATGGCTATTTTTAACTTGTAGGTTGCCTTCAATGCAGTAATAACTGGTAGGGGAGAATCCTGGTAGTTTCTTACTAAGTATAATTCAATGTACCCAAACACTACTACCTGAGATTATTGTATTAAATAAATTGAGTTTTTGTGTATGTGTTTTGTTTATGGAAGTGAACAGTAAGACAGAGTAAGCGAAAACATAACGCTAAATTTAACCCATAAAACGACGCACTCCATTTTGGCACCAACGTGGGCAGGTACAGAGGCGAATTATTATTTAGTAGAAGAAAGAAATTGCAAAAATCGAAAATACATGGTTAAATACGTTGGAATTTAAGAAAAATAGTTGGTTTGATAAAAGTCGCCCAGTTCAACGACTCATCATAATCAGGTTTGAAGTATAATAATCCTTGTTTGTAGTTGAAGATTTGTTTGGACTGCTGTACTGCATTCCTGGAATTTTGTAGTCAAAACATGTTATTGCAGTCTGTGGCTGACAGATATTAATAGACTGGTGACGTCACGTAAGTACGTTGGAGGTGGTTCCGAGCATAATTTCGTCGGGTTATGAAAGTAAGTAACTGAAAATATTATATGTGCATCCTTTTTCTACTTATGATTAAAGTTTTGCTGGTGGTTGTGAGTATTTTAAACGACCAAATAAAGCGTTGCGTATTGAATTGATGTGGTGATGGACTTGGTATACTTGAGAATTAAATAAAATAAAACGTGTTTTATTTAGGTTAAGTTTGTTGATATTTATGCTTAATTAGGTAATTTGATATTTAGAATTTAAAAATGGATGAATCCAATGGCATTACCGGCGTTTCTGATTTGCAGAAATTATGGTAAAATTAACCACTAATATGATTCACATGCAGAATAGTATCTGTCAATTAGCGGAATCTGTTCGTGATGATTCTGAGTTGAAACCTCCAGTTAACGTACAAGTTATACCGTCGGATGTTATAATTCCATCGGAAAATAAAAAATATATTGGCATATTTAGAGATTTAGGCGGATCTGAATTGCAGTTTCGTCCTAACGGAAATTTACATCCAATGCAATTTTTGCGAAAATTAAAAAAATTGTTTATTCAATCAGGTGTACCGCCATCATCGCAATTGAATCTGGCTATTGGAGCTTTAAAATTATCCGCGGCTAAATGGGCCTCTGCACGCGATGGTTCGTTTACTAGCTTTGAAAAGTTTGAAGAACAGTTTAGGCAAAGATATTGGAATGAAGAGCATGAACGTGAATTGTTTTATAAATTAAAATACGGAGAATATAAAATGGGTAGTAGGGCGGATTATATTTTAAAATTAGCAATGGAAGCAGAATTTTTGTCTGAGAAAGTAGGTGAAGGAACGTTAGTGGCGTGGTTAGCTAAGCATTTTAGTTCAGAACTACAAAGAGGCATTTTATTACAGGGAATCGAAAATATAGATGTTTTAGAATCTTTCTTGAGAAAGATTCACCTAACGTACGACAGGGATAAGAAATATAGTTCGGGTCGCGAAAAGGGATATGAACATGGTCAAGTAAACAAAGACAGTCGCTTTAGACCATCACAATACTATCGAAACAATAGTAGTTTTCAAAGAGAGTCCGGAGAGTCTCGGCAGGCTTATCCGAATGAAAATTGGCGTGCCGCGGGTAGGAACGAAAGTGAGAGAGCAGGGGTCGGTGAGGAAATAAAGGATAGAAAGGAAGTTAGGTTACTCACTACCTGCACGTTAGAACCTGATGAGTTGCTAAGCGATGAGGATGATATTCCCACCCCACAGAGTGGATCTCCACTTATTGAAGCTGAGGTTTACGATGAAAAAATTGAAATTTTATTAGACACGGGGAACCAAACTTCGGCGGTATGAGAATTGTATTTTAACACTTTAAAAGGTGGACAAAAATTACCGATTTTTCCTGTGGCTAACTTGTTAGTTTCCGGCGCAATAGGAAAGAAATCTAATAGAATAACTGAGCAAATACTTTTGTCTGTTAAGTTAGGACAAGTTCTTGTTGATGTACCTTGCATGGTTATACCGAAATTGAATGAAAAGTTAATTTTTGGCAGCGATTGGTTGGCCATGAACTAGACAGAGATTAGTTATCAAGATGAGATGATTAATCTTCCTGTTTTAAATTTAAAACTGAAATTTAGTGAAACTCAATTGGCTGACCCTTCAATTTCGATAAATTTAATAAGGGCTGGCAACGATTATGTTAGACATGTTTATTCGGAAGAAGATTTTAGGGCAGCGGCTTTCAGAGCTGAAACATTTAATGAAGTACAAAAGGAGGGCTTACAAAGGTTATTAAGCTCTTATGAGAGAGTGTTTTCAGATATCCCAGGTCGAACGGGAATCTATGAACACCAAATAATAATGAAAAACGAGGATCCATTTTTCAAACGGTCATATCCCGTACCATTTGCCTATAGGGACGAGGTTAAAAGTCAAATTAAAAATATGGTGGAGTGTGGAATTATTTCTGAATGCCGTACTGAGTATGTTTCACCCCTTGTTACGGTGATAAAAAAAGATAAGACGCCTCGGGTTTGTTTAGATGCCCGGTTTTTAAATACGTAGCTGGAAAAAGATAACGTAATACCTCCTTCTTCAGAGGAGTTACTAATTAAATTCAAACATGGACAAGTACTGAGAACACCGGAAATATATCGGGTTTCTATATGAAAATAACACGTATTGTTTTAACGTGCTCTCATTTGGTTTGGCGACATCTGTCGCAAGTTTTATTAGGTGCCTCAATAAAGTATTGGGCATCGAGTTTGAAAATTTTGTACTAACTTATGTCGATGACATTTTGGTGTTTTCACAGTCACCTGAAGAGCATTTAGTGCATTTGGAGAAAATATTTAAGCGGTTTATTGATTGCAACCTTACCGTTAAATTAAGAAAATCATTTTTTGATAAAAAGGAAACAGAGTTTCTGGGACATTTAGTTTCAAATAAAGGTGTACACGTAAACCCTGCTCGTGTAGATTGCGTCCAAAACTTTGCTCCGCCTCGGAATATTAAGGAACTACGTAGTTTTTTAGGGTTCGTTAATTACGAAAAACGTTTTTGTGATAATTTTTCTGAATTGACATATCCGCTACTTAAGCTATTAAAAAAGGGTATTAAGTGGGAATGGGACGAAGAGTGTGAAAATGCTTTTGGAAAAATAAAACTGCCATTTTTGAATTTAGTTACAGTTGTACCTCCTGATTTTAGTAAGCGGTTTTATCTACAATCTGATAGTTCAGATCGGGCCATTAGAGCGGTGCTGTTTCAATTGGACCAAGGGAGTATTAAACAAGTAATTGCTTTTGCAAGTAGAATTTTACGGGGACCAGAGCTACGTTACAAGATAACTGAAAAGGAAGCTTTGGCTTTTGTATTTGCCCTAAAACAGTGACGAACACTGATATTGGGTTATCCCATAACTATAACAACTGACCATAAACCTTTGACCTTTCTGTCAAGCATGAAATTAACAACGGCAAGGTTGGCCCGCTGGGCTTTATATGTCCAAGAATTCAATGTTGCAATTGAATATTGTCAGGGTAATGACAATGTCCTTGCAGATACGTTGTCGCGCTATGTAGGTTTGGAGGAACCTCTCGTTCGTACTCCTGATTGCAATGGGGAACCATTAGCCGTCTGTGGCATTCGTCTGAGTGAAGAGTATAGGGATCTAAAAAGGAATTTTAAAATTTTACAAGAGGATCAGGGGAAAGAAAGGTGGATTAAAAGAAAAATAGAATTCCTAGAAGGGGATAAGGAAGATGAAGGGTGGTATCAGTTATACAATGGTATATTATTTAAGAAGGGTGATTCAGATTCACCAGGATAGAAGTTATGTGTTCCTAGTGCTCAAGTGGCAGGGTTGGTATGGCAGCAACATGTGGATGCTGGCCATTTTGGGTATAAAAAGGTTTATGCTCAAATGAAAGTCATATTCTGGTGGCCAAAAATGTATAAGCAAATTCGTCAAATCGTGAGGTCGTGTAAACTTTGTCAAAAGGCTAAGTTTGGCAAAATATCTATTGGCACCGTTCATTCAGTTACGTCGAAAGCTCCTGGTGAGCTTGTTTGTCTGGACTTGATGGGGCCCTTGCCCATTTCTAGGGGTGGGATGGCATATATTTTGGTAGTTGTTGACTCTTTTAGCAGGTTTGTAAGGTTTTATGCTTTAAAGAAGGCTTCAGCCCGGGCGATACCTAATCGCCTTGTTAATGATTATTTTAAAGTGGTTTAAATTCCGCGTTCGATTTTGACTGACAATGGTACACAGTTCCATTCAAGGTTGTGGGAAAGTACCTTGTCTCAGTTCAATATTAAAATTAAATTTACTTTGGTATATTTCCCAGAAGGAAATAAAACTGAAAGGGTTAATAAAGAAATTGGAAGGCTTTTGAGAACCTTGTGTCATGACCAACACAAGAAGTGGGCGTGCTATTTGCATAAGGTTGAAGCTTATATTAACCAAGCTGTGCACAGTGTATAGGGTTTTACACCTGTGTATCTGCAAACCGGAAAATCTGTTGTGAATACAGTTTCTAACCTGGTTGACTTCCCAAAACAAAACTTACCCCATGTGGCGAGGCAATAAGTTTTACATTTAGCTCGAGAAAGAATAATGTCCAAGGCTACAAAAAGAAAATTGAAGTTGGAATGGAGATTAGATCCTGTGGTCTTTCAAGTGGACGAGTCAGTCTTAGTAAGGTCTCACTCATTATCTTCTGCGTTGACAGGCACTATTGCAAAGTTCTTCTTAGCTTATGAAGGCCCATACACTATTGGTAGTATAGCGGATGCTAATTCTTATAATTTGATTGATGAGATGGGTGTTTCTAAAGGAAAACATAACATACAAAATTTAAAGGTGTTTGTCAGGCCTGTAATGGTACTGGATTCTTGTCCTGTGTAATATTTGGAAAACTTTTATTGATGTAAAATATTAGTTAAGTTATTTGTTTTGTAATTAGTAGCTGTGTACTGCACTTGCAAACATAGTTATATTCTATAATCATGTTTTAAGGGTGGGGGTAGATGTAGTGCGGCAACCTGTGTGCCATTATTTTCACGTGTTGTTGTAAAAGACTAGAGGGGGGAAGTTGCGCCGCGTAAGGGAAGAATGTTTAAGGAGTCATTCGGGTTCTTAGTTCGTACTAGAGAACATTAAGTTGTTTAATAAATGCAATCATTTTCTTACTAAGTATAATTCAATGTATCCAAACACTACTACCTGAGATTATTGTATTAAATAAATTGAGTTTTTGTTTATGGAAGTGAACAGTAAGACAGAGTAAGCAAAAACATTATGCTAAATTTAACCCATAAAACGACGCACTCCAGTACCTACAGTATTTACATTCAAGATACGCATTTACAAATATTATAAAATGCAACATAATAAAACAATCTTACCCAGATGATCAAAGACTTTATAATAGTTACGTAGTAGATCTTACTTTGCATAAAGGATCTGCTCAGTTTGGCAACCTGAATATACTTAGGTGGATATGGATTCACAGAACGGAACTGCAATCAATCATTTATAGCAATAGCGTTGGATTTTTGTAGACACCACCAGGCTGCACGCACGGACTCCAATTGCAAGGCTTACTTTTACCTGAGTGCTGAACTTGAAATCTGTACTCGAAATCTTTTTTCGAAACCTTTTCTGGATTGTAGCAATGGTCAGAGAAGTGTGGGCATTAATAACTTTGCAGAAGAGGTTACTTATAATGGTCTCCAGTTGCAGTCAAAAATGGCAGTCACAAGTAGATTCGTAAAATCCTTAATAAACGGGTGGTCCAAGTTTCCAGACGATGCCTTGATATACCAAACGGAAGTTTGTGTAAAAGTTGCAAGTATAAAAAAATCCCAAATCGGAAAAGCTCAAAAACAGTCCTCAAATATACCTGAAACCACGTTTCTATCACGACCTGTTTGTACAACAACGAACTGTCAAATCCAATAACAATTGCGATTATACGAAATATTCCACGCAAAACAAAAATCCACTAGCTAACATTTTAAGGAATGACTTCCAATTTAATTCACGATTACCAACAAATAAGGCACGAAATTTGGTGTATTACTCGACTTATCAACTCAATACCATCGAGGACTTTGCATGAAATTACCAATGAAAATAATTGCATCGTTTGAAATGATTTAATTTATATTAAAAATAACCTGAAACGCACCACCTTTCCTCCCTTGTCAAAAAGAAACTTGTTTCTTTGTGAAACTTGTTTTTTTTTCGACTGGGTTCAAATCCCTCGAATTACTCCAACGAGTCACCATCATACGAATGCTGGTGTCTTCAAATCTTTAACATGGTAAAATCCAATGAATTTTCCACCTTCTTCTAACTCAAATGTATTTGTGCCAATTCTATTTAAAATTCTACAAGGACCGACAAGCTTAAGCGCTAACTTAGCTCATACAAAATCAACCTTACTGGATAATATGTGATTTCTCTTTCAGACAAAGTTGCCTTGATTATACACAACAGATTGACGTCGTAAATTATATTGCTTCAATGAAGCAATGTGAACTTTTTTAAGTTTATCGCGCACCCATTCTCCTACTTTTTCAAAACTGTTAGAGCGTTTTTTAAAAATGTATCACTTTTGCCATCATTGGGCACCGAGTTAGAAATTTTAAACTTATACTCATTGGTATGAACTTTCATCTCAAAATTTATGAAATAAGGAGATTGATTTGTCGTTTCGTGTTTAGCACTACGTGCAGCACAACCTAATTCAGCAAGATAATCATCCCATTTATGATGATCTTCCTTAACAGATTCGGATAGCTGAGAAAAATCCAACATTAATTGATACCAAACAAGATAGGTTTATCTCGAAAAATGCAATGCTTGGTCGAATAAAACTATTTGGTGGTGGTGGTGGTGGAGGATACAGGACCGACTTCCTCTATCTACTATAACGCTATGACGTCACGATATTATAGATGGAAGTCTGCACGCGTCAGGCCGCCCCCCACAACAACCGCCAAATAGTAGGTAGGGTGGGGAGTTCGATTGAGGTAGGGTGGGGGGTTCGATCAGAAATAGTAGATAGAGTGGGAGGTTCAAGTAGGTAGAGTGGGAGGTTCGAGTAGGTAGGGTGGTGGGTTCAAGTAGGTAGGGTGGGGGGTTCAAGTAGGTAGAGTGGGAGGTTTGAGTAGGTAGGGTGGGGAGTTCGATCAGGTACGAGGTTTATCTCGAAAGATGCAATGCTTAGTCGAATAAAACTATTTGGTTGTGGTGGTGGTGGAGGATACAGGACCGACTTCCTCTATCTACTATAACGCTATGACGTCACGATATTATAGATGGAAGTCTGCACGTGTCAGACCGCCCCCTTTAACAACCGCCAAATGGTAGGTAGGGTAGGGGGTTCGATCGAGGTAGGGTGGGGGGTTTGATCAGAAATAGTAGGTAGGGTGGGAGGTTTGAGTAGGTAGAGTGGGGGGTTCGAGTAGGTAGGGTGGGGGTTCAAGTAGGTAGAGTGGGGGGTTTGATTAGAAATAGTAAGTAGAGTGGGGGGTTCGATCAGAAATAGTAGGTAGAGCGGGAGGTTCGAGTAGGTAGGGTGGGGGGTTCGAGTAGGTAGGGTGGGGGTTCGATAAGGTACAAGGTTTATCTCGAAAGATGCAATGCTTGCACGAATAAAACTATTTGGTGGTGGTGGTGGTGGAGGATACAGGACCGACTTCCTCTATCTACTATAACGCTATGACGTCACGATATTATAGATGGAAGTCTGCACGTGTCAGGCCGCCCCTTCAACAACCGCCAAATAGTAGGTAGGGTGGGGGTTTGATCGAGGTAGGGTGGGGGGTTCGAATAGGTAGGGTAGGGGGTTCGAGCAGAAAAGTAGGCAGAGTGGGGGGTTCGAGTAGGTAGGGTGGGGGTTCAAGTAGGTAGAGTGGGAGGTTCGAGTAGGTAGGGTGGGGGTTCAAGTAGGTAGGGTGGAGGGTTTAAGCAGAAAAGTAGGTAAAGTGGGGGGTTCGAGTAAGTAGGGTGGGGGTTCAAGTAGGTAGGGTGGGGGTTCAAGTAGGTAGAGTGGGGGGTTCGAGTAGGTAGGGTGGGAGGTTCAAGTAGGTAGAGTGGGGGGTTCGAGTAGGTAGGGTGGGGGTTTGAGTAGGTAGGGTGGGGGTTCGATCAGGTACGAAGTGTGCCAAACCCAGGAAACCTGGAGAAAATCTCTCTCCTCATTTCCTCCTTACGGAAATTTACATGTAAATTAAATAGTAGGTAGGGTGGGGCAGGCCGATCGAGGAAGGGTGGGGGGTTCCATCGGGATAAAAATCCTACAAGGAGGCCCCAAGGCGGCCCACAAGGAGGGATCAGGGAGAAAATCCCTCTCAATGGGAATTTACATCAAAATATATATATATATATATATATATATATATATATATATTGCTGTGTTGGTTCGCACGAAGTGGCCCAGAACATACCTATTCTATCTACTATTAACCAACTATTATTATGCATTCAAACAAACAAATTTAGGTCAACTAATTTTTGATGTTAGTTTAACCATCTGCAAGCGGTTCAGTGAATATAGTTTCGTTTAGAACGACTAAAAAATACTTGATCAAATGCTTTACTCTTCAAAACAACAGAATTGGTTGAATCAACCAAATCACTTTTCTCAGTGTACGTCATGTCGAATTCTTCTAAGAAGCGTTTCAGTGCCGTGACCTTATTTTTGATGCTGATAGCGTTTCAGGATAAGACTTCTATTTGTGAACGGTATGTGTTATCCGTTAAGGGAGGTGAGGTCTTGGAGTTATATTGAGCTGTATGATATGAATGTTGTGAATACCTTCTGTTGCCATTCCAGTATTTTATGTAGTAGTGTGGATATTTTGCTTGTGGTGTGATTATCTATATAAGAAGTTGTGTGATCCTTGCCTTATGGATATCGGCGAGTATGGTAATGGCAGAAGACGTCGGTTTGGTTATGATGTGTTAGCTGTTCGTCTATAGTTGAGATGTTGCTGTTGGTTTCTGTTCCTAATTGTTTTGTTTCTTTTGAAGAATGTCTTGGTATATAATGCATACTCTGAAGTGAACTGGGTAAAGACAGTAGCAGTTGGCGTAGGGTGTAGTTCGTTTTAACTTTTTTGCGCACTGGCCTGCGGTGTGATGTTTATTGCATTTTGCTCACTTTGTTTTAAAGCCGCAGTGAAGGTTAAAATATTAATAGCGTTGACACGCTATAGCTATTTAATTATTAAGGGATTTTATTTTACGAGAATTTCCAGTAAGCGAATAGAGCCCACGGCAAGTTCTGATGGAAAATGGCCCGAAGTTGAGGAAATCTCAAAGGCAAAGCGGCTAGTCGAACTAAATGCTCTGGGTGGAACATGAGCTGTGGGTCGGGGTTGGATTGCGACCAAAAATATGAAGAATAAGGCGCCACCGAATTTTTCTATACGAAGAAGACCTTACTTAAGTCCCTTGTACAAGGTGAATGCGGAAACCTTTATTCAATTACCGCTATACAATTTATTAAAGACAACATAATCCCTAAAGTTTCTTACCTTATGGCTCGACTTTGACCTTTATACTTCACTGCTACACCTGTGAACAGATTAAACAAAGAATAGCACTGTTTGTGCATTTATACTCAAAATTTTAAAATTCAATTCGAATCAACTTTCAATCATTCTAATTAAAAAGAATAGTCTTGATCAAAATAAAAATCTATTCTTTTTGTGTTCAGTTAACGTGCTTTTTACAAAACATCTTTTCAGTGTTTATATAATTTTGATTAATTTAATTCATGAAAATTATTTACAAAGGCACTGGATATAGTAAGTACCTTCCAGTTTAAAATGTGGTCATTTCTATAAGAAATATCTAGCCAAATTTTATTTAAAAATAATTAAGCCTGAAGTTGCTTTCTGAACAATTACTTAAAAATAATAATATCGGTTGGTTTGAGTAGATCTACCATAACCTCACAATAAATTATTCCAGTCAGCTATTACTGAAATAGTAAACATAGAAGTTTAATTTCTAATGGTTCGAGCAAACCATGTTTCAAATAATAATATCTATTTTCATAAATGGGAGAATTTAACTTTCTCTATCACATAATGACATCTTCCATAATTTCAGTGTATTAATTAAAGATTTAGAAATGAAAAATTTACAGGTTCCTGTTGCTTAATATGAAAAATATATATATAGTCTGTCCTTGACCTACTATGAAGTTCAAATAACTTGATTAAACAAAAAATTATCTATCTACTATATCCATAAGACAGCGGACATACGAAAGCAATTCTACATACCAGATGTTCATCTGACAGAAAAATACCTGCTAGGCGTCTTGCATCAGCATTTAAATGAAGGAATCTCCAATTCAGTACAAGTAAATTTGCTGTTCTTCTTAATCTTCTTTGGGTATTAAACCACTCATAGTTTTTAAAATTATCTTTATTAACGTTTCGATCCATAACCTAGGATCGTTTTCAAAATAATAAAAATTTCAAGTTTGACATTTATGACATAAATTGAAGGTGACTTTGATTTATTGATGTTTGAAATATTTGGTTTGAGTACACTAAGCAAAAATTTTTAAAATTTAAATGAATAATTGCCTTCAATTTGTGTTACGGCCTGGGACCGACTTTTTTAGGTAGCCAATACGCTTAACGTGAAATCAGCTGATTAATTTTTATTGTAAAAATTCAATAACTTGGGAATTGGAAAACATTTTTTAACATGTTTCTATTTATACAATTTAGAGGATGGTTATTAAAAAAGTGTGCAATTGCATTATTAAAAGGCTTAAGTAGTCGTTTTTTTTTTATTATGATTTAGGCTACCTCTTTGGTAGATTTTAACATTGTTCTGAGGTAACCTTATGGTGGGTTTACACTTGTCAGATACCAATGTTGTTCTATGAAGGTTGTATATGAATCTGAGGCGACCCTATGGCGGGTTTACACTTGTCAGATACCAATACTGTTTAACGGAGATTGTATATGGTTGTGAGGTAACCTTATTGCGGGTTTACACTTGTCAGATACCAATGCTGTTTTACAGGGGTTGTTAATATGTTTCATCATCATCTTCATTGGATCTTCATCTCAAAACTGGTTGGACACGTACCTGCACTTATTTATATTCTGAGCTAGCTTCCCTTCTATTGTTTTCTAATTTTATGTTTTATTTCACCGAGATTCAATTATTCATTTAAATTTTAAAAATTTTTGCTTAGTGTACTCAAACCAAATATTTCAAACATCAATAAATCAAAGTCACCTTCAATTTATGTCATAAATGTCAAACTTGAAATTTTTATTATTTTGAAAACGATCCTAGGTTATGGATCGAAACGTTAATAAAGATAATTTTAAAAACTATGAGTGGTTTAATACCCAAAGAAGATTAAGAAGAATACTAAACAAACCACAACAAACATACAGGGAGTATTTAAATTTGCTGCTTACTGAAACTCCAAACTACATCACGACATCCATTTTAAGTAATTGATACTCGTCAAATCCACACTCGAACAAAGCGTAAATTCTTAAATTTTCTTCTTGTGCATTTATTAAATTTACGTTAAACAAAACTTCTGTTAACTAAAGGTTGCATGTTTTTTCAAAGCTAAACATCATTTTTAATTTTCATATCATTTACAAATTGCATATTCATTAAGGTTGCGTGTAAATTAAAGTTACGTATAAATTAAAGTTACGAATATTATTTCCAAGTTATATGTTATATCAAAAGTTGAATACTATATCGAAAGTTGCACTGAAAAATCTTTATTTAATATGGTTACAGAATCAATACTACTTACTGTTAACCACCGGCCCTTCAACCAAAATAATTTCTCGTCATCTGCGAGCTATTTTCCAGCAAGTGGACAACAAAAATGAGCTTCGGAGACGACATTCTCTCATGAAAACAACTTTAAATCGCACGTACTTCCAACACGTAGATACTTCAAACGCTATTCCTCGGGTTCAAAGAACAATTTGACTTGTTCTCACCACAGCTGTATTGGAAGTGCCCATATCACGCGAGTTACCGCCCGGAAACAAGATTAACCTTACAATTGTCTAACAGAGGGAGCTCTAGGAATGACACTAATTGAAAAGTATCTTTTGTCACCGTATAAATTAAATTTTAAATTGAATTGAAAGCTAATATTTTATTGGACAATAGGTAATATTTATTTAGTGGATTGTGTAGCATCATTATGCATTATATTGTTTTTTATTAAATAAATAGATTAATTATATGTACACATCTTGATAGGAAATAAAATCGTTACAACGCAAAGTATTGTGAAACTCCTATTCATGATTCAAATGCCGTAATCCTCATATCGTATCAGTACAAGAGCTCTGTATGAGGTTGTAGATATTCCTACATACTTTGAAGTTCTGCAGAATGTCAAAAAGGTATTGCGGTAGACTTTGTCTCGCTTTTGTAGATTGCTGATGCAAGTGACGGCGTATCCACAATTGGTTAATTCGTCCACGTCATCTACAGTAATGCAGGCTGCTAGGCGTTTGATAAAAACCTTTAGTTTATGTTCGGTTTTCATGTAGTCCTGAATAAATCGGAATTTGGTGGCGTCGATAGCATAGATACGAGCAACAGGACCCAATGCTTTGATGTCAATGGTTTTCTTGAATCACTGCGCAAAGGTTCTGCCGTGCTATATGAAGTTAGGAAGTCCGTCTTTGTAAATAGGCCGTATTCTTGTACTGTTGAAGAGAGCAGCAGGCATCTTCTTAAGCGCGTTTATTGAGACAGAAGCGACAGTGCCCGAGAACACTACAGGCATGCTATTATATACAAATTGCACAAGCCGGCAACGGAATAAAAACTATGGGAGAGGATAGGTCGTGTTGCAAATTCGGACGTACCACCTCTTTGCAAAATCAGACAATCCCATTTACTCGCTTAAATTAGATAATGGAATTCTACTCATAGGTTGGATGTATTGGCAAGAAGGAAGCGAGTTCTACTTTGTATTTAAAGGTAAAGGATTGCTTTTTTAGTAATATAAGGCGGTTATTTATTATTATTTCTTGCAATATGATAAAAGCGGGTTCATTCCCACAAAAGCCTGTGCACAAAACATTCTTCATACGTTGTGGTTATTGTTATATTTTAATTACAGAACAATAAGGGACTATAAGTAGTTGAACAAGTGTCAGTGAATATAGACGTGCCTCGTGTGCTCTGCATGAATCAATATTACTGTTTAAAATGTATCATGTTACTCACTGCACTATAATGTGGGGCAATTGTACAGCTCCGATGATAATAAGGCATGCTCCACCAGTAACTTGTAATCATTGCAACATTACTTATCACATCAAGTGCACTGCAGTTCTAAGTGAATTAACAAATTTTATAGAAGTGCCTGGTTGTTTTTGGTGTTGCAAACTATATCAGTCCGATATATCATTTAATACTAATAATGTGTATAAAGAGAAGATGAATGCAATTCAATCGAACATACAATTCAATCGAACACTAAACTAATTAATTTTCAACAGGCAGAGGACTTCAAGTTGTTTTATTTCTGGAGTAATAAGGGATAAATATAAAAACGAACTTTCTGCTTTTAAAAATTTGCTACGTACGGTGCAAGATATGCAAGCTAAGATTACGCAGCTGAATACTGATAATGAACAACTACGTAATGAGTTAAACAATTTACAACAATACAAATGTTTAAACAATTTATAGATCAACGGAGTACCTGTACCTTGTACCATTATTCAGAATCTAGACTGTATTGTAAGATGTGATGTTGATATAAACCATTTGGATACCTTACATCGAATGCATTCGTTCAATAATAAAACTCTCAAAGCTATTGTCGTCAAATTTGTATCTCGCTTACATAAAAGTAAATTTACAGGAGCTTTCGTGCTTATTGCAATGTTACAATTTCTTATTTGAAATTAGTTGGGCCGTCATCCACAATCTATGTCAATGAACAACCTTCGAAGAAAAACAAAATGTTACCTAAGAATATATGCCCATGGTGTAAAGCTCATGACTATAAATATTGTTGGGTTCATGATGGCAAAGATTTTTATTCGTACAAGTAATACTGAACGCATAAAGTTAATACAGAATAAAACTGATTTAAGTCATAAGTAACTTTTATTATAAACAGGCTTCCTTTCTGTTAACAACATCAATATTAAGTATATAAACATCTACTGTCAAAACGTTAGAGGTTTAAGATCAAAACTTAATGGTCTATTAACACAGTCTTATGGAGTTGCGCGTAATGTAATTTTTTAACAAAAGCATAATTTCAGCGTAATATTAGTAACTAATGATGGATTCGAACCGAACCGAACCGAACCTTGCTCTAGGTTCGGTTCGGTTCAAAAACTTTTTAGTCCGCTTCGGTTCGAAAAAATATATTCCGGTTCGGTTCGGTTCGAAAAAAACGAACCGAATCGGTTCGGCATTTTGATATTTTAAACAACTAGTGCGTTCAACTACAACAATTTAAATGTTTAATGTAGTTTTTATATTTAGTAGTTGCTACCTTTAAATAAACCCAACATTAATTTGCTTTAGATTTTAGTAGCATAAATCATATTAATACTATTTATCCAGGTTTGATTTTTCAATACGTACTATCTTTAACAAAGCGTAATTACAATTAAATTAATAATAAAAGCCACCTCTAAAATTTAGAATGTGTTAATAATTGATAATTTTTATTAATGTCATTTTACCGTGAAAGAACGATATGACACGATCCTTGCGATTACTTTTATTGTAGTTTTAGTTAGTATAAAAAGAGTATCAAGACAATAAGGTGTTGCTGATTTCTTATACAGTACAAACAAAAAGCTGTTTGTCAGTTTATCTTTATTATTATTATTATTTCTTTTAAAAGACAATATCAGATGGTTCTCGGAAAGAATCGTAAATCTACCTCAAACAGCGTTTACGTTTTTCATAATAAAATATAACAGTATTTATCGAACGGGCATTATGTTTGCTTATTATTTGCATCATACTGTGTTATTTTATGTCGGCATTGATTGAAAAGTTTATGCCGCCATGAGTCATAAGCTTCAACCCTTGGTTTTGAGAGAAAGTTCGGGGTCATCTTTCTGGAGTATCGGCAACTTCTAAAGACGTTGGTGGTAATGGCCACACTAAATATACAGTAAATAGTATGGTACCATGCGTTTTGTAACACCATTGAGCGATTATGTACAAAAGTAAAAGAGATTAGTTTTTGCTGCAAGGTCACATTTTTTAATATTAACAGAGAGCTGGTTTTCATACAAAAGTAAAAAATTCAAAATTAAGAATTAAATTGTTTTGTTTATTCTAAAAACTTCTGTAGTCTCTAGACCGTGACCTCGGCTTGTATAAGTATAATAAGATGGTTTCCAACACGACTTCTGTTCATTAAATAAAATAAGCTTGTTTTTAAAACCAAATTCTCAAAATCATTTCGAGTTTCTTTAATATCTAATACTACTTCTAAACAAGCAACAATTTGAAATAAGGAGCATTAAACAAATCAAATTAATCTAGAATTTTTTGATCTACAAACGTGCCTTTAGACAAAATTTATTAGATATGTAACACTAATTAATACCTATTACATTTTTTACCTATTGTATTAAAACTCGAGACCATGTACATTAGAAAATCGTTGTATTTCTTATATGCTTGCGACTAGAAATTTTTTAAATGTGCATTTGGGAGAAATAACATGTTTTTAGTGAAAATTAAATTTTTAAACTAAATTTTTATTTAAAAAATCGAACCTTTCGAACCGAACCGGACCGAACCTGGAGCTAGGTTCGGTTCGGTTCGAAAAATTTGCCGATCCGTTCGAGGTTCGATGTGAAAATAAAATGACCGGTTCGGTTCGGTTCGAAAAATCGAACCGAACCTCGAACCTGTTCGGTTCGTGTCCATTCCTATTAGTAACTCTGAAGTTCTTAATTCTAATTACAATTTTTATAAAAAACACTGCGATGTATATTTTAAATCTAATCCACAATAAATTAAATTGTGGTAGATTTTTACTTTAACTATCGAGAATTCTTATGTAACTGTAACAAGCCCAGGGTAAGGTTAGGATGGAAAACGGCTTTTTAGTAAAAGAAAACTCTTAAGACTTTTTAGCTAACTGAGTTTTTACCCACGGTCGCATGAGATTGGGTCAATGGGTTTATTAAAGTTGGAAAATAAAATAATGGACGCCACCTAAATTTTTTTTAATGCAACTGACAGAATCAATTTGCGAGAAAAGGAAAATTTGGAAACCTAGATGGTCACTAACCACTTTAAATACAAAGTTTGATTGTCACAATTATGTTACTTACATCTGGTCGTCTTCTTCACTGAACTAACTATGACTAGGGCGGCTCTGAAACAAAAATACTACCAACATAGATACCCTTTATATCTTACAAACCAGTATAAGCACGAAATCTTTGTTTTAGTTTCAATTAGTTTTTACTGTATCGTGGTACACATTCGTGTAAGTTTAAACTTTCAAATACCTAACAAACTTTGGAGAAGTTTAATGATTATTGAGTAATTAACTAAAGTCAAAAATAATTCTATATTCTCTTTTAAGATAGGTAATGAACATTTTAAATTATAAGTGTACTTAATAAAAAATAAAATTCTTATAAATGTAGTTTCTTGAATTGGATATTTAACTTTTGGACATTATTTTTCATAATTAATAGTCTGCGGTAGCGCTACTAAGACTTTACAGTTCTTTAAAAAATTTACTTATTTTTGGCAAATATTATTAATTAATTAATTAATCTGAGTTCAAACTTCATTATGCAGGACTTAAATCAACATGTTTGTATTTTTAAATTGTGGTAAACAAGATAACTATTAAACATGTAGCAAACAAACCATGATTAATTGTCTGCATATTTTACTATCGTCTATATACAACCGGTGAGGTACAATTTCCAAGGTTGAACACATCATTAATTACAAAAAATTGTTGTACTCAATGTAACACTACATTTTAAAAGGATAAGCTTTTAGCAAATTAATTAACAAAATTATTCGTGACGACCCTTAATAAATTGGATAAAACAACATGAGCCAGTTACAAGCTTTCAAAAAAAAAGGAATTCATTATGTGCATCAATACGTAATGAACTTTGCAACGGCAGCCTTACTTTAGAAACTTAAACAGTCTTACCCATAGCGGCAATGACCTATAACCTTCAAATGGCATGTCGTTCATCAACTAAACACGCCAGCTGTAGCTGCATAGCTAAAATCCAACATATTTGTCCAACAAAATTGCTTACGCATTTATATTTTAAACAAGTTCCATAAAATTTGCTTGAACCAAACCAAATTGAATATGATCAAGATAACCTAAAGTTGTATCAAAGTTGCATGAGTTTGTACACTACACATATATACAAATTGTCACAGACAATTTTTAAATAACCGTGCCCTTATTACAGCGTCTCTGCCAGGAAAACTTAATTTCCCGCACCATCTTGAGTGTTTTTTTTAACACACCAAGTGACCTTTCTGTTCAACGAGGAAACGAAAAGTGACAATCTATCACGAATCGTCGGAACAACTTGAAAAATCTTAGATATTACAAAGAAGTAGGAGCACACGAATAGGTTTGTATACATGTTATTAATAAGGACGACGTGATACGTAGTAGATTGTAATTGTAATTGAAATTGTAATGTGCCTAGAAGTTTGTTGGGTTATTAAATATGCAAAATCGAATAAATCAATAATATAAACGTTGTTGAATAAATACTAAAATAATAGATGCATAGCAGTAACGTCAACAAATAAGTTTGCAGGAAAATTTAAATGTTACAACACAGAAATGTATATGCTAGAGATAAAAAGGACGGCAGTGGAGTATTAATTGCAATTTCTGCGAGCTAATGATCATCACAAATAGACAGCTGAAGGTCTATTCTCAATTTCATTCGATATATATATCATCAGTGACAAATTTGACAAATTTAATTACCATTGCGTTTGTCAGCTTTATAAAAATATGTTGTTCATCTGGATTGTTCTTTTCAACATGGACGAGCTAATTGTTAAACTTGTCCTAATTTTCATCCTAACATATTTCGCATTTATAACAATTTCTAAACCCTTTAAATTTAAAAAGGTAAAATGTTTGATATATTCTTTCATCAGACTGCATTGTTGGTCAAAATTATATAAAAAAAATTGTTAAGGTTTCTACAACATTTAATATATATAAAGTTTCCATATGGTAAGTCTATCAATCTCAATTTTTATTTTCAAAAATTTTACATAATTATAATTTTTTAGTATACTTAAGTTTTTAAACATCTGAAAATGACACCAGAGGATGTCGAAAACTAGTTAACAATAAAAAATTTAATAGTTAATTTTTTTATATGAGGCATGGCTTCAAGGTGATTGTATTATATCATTTAACAAGTAACCCTAGTTGAGAGAAATATTACCGACGAAGTTCAACAAAAAATTCATTAATCATTAGTGATATTTATCGCCCAAAAGTATCGCATTCGAAATGAATTGTATGACACTTGGTGTTCTGGTCAAGATGTGATATGATATTTTAAATATCAAATGAGCGAGGCATGTCATAAATAGAAGAATAATAGAAGCCAATGGTCAACCGGAATGGGGTCAAGTGGTTCAGGAAGCTGCTAGATCGTATCTTGTCGGGCACGACCTAAGATTGGACAAACCTAAAGTTTATTGCATTAAATACGTGTTTTTCAACCCATCATTAGAAAAGCAAAAAATTATGAATATTGTTAGCAGTGAGAAACAAATGAATAGGATACGTTTCCAACTTATCCAACCTATGGTTTCCAATGAGCAAAAAGCCCAACTAGCAACAGAGTTGCTTATAACCAGAAAGTAATTATACAGCAGTAAATTTTTCTCTACTTTTACAAAACAAATGCTTGTGAAGAATAGGAAAATATAGCAACTCAATTGAATGGAATTTCTAGAATTCAACTCTTTTGGCAAATAATGCCGCCTCATCAAAGTTTGCCATAATTATAATTATATTTATCAAACACGCGGAGAATACAGAAAAGTACTCACTAACAGTCAACAGTAGTCACTTTTGTGATTATGTTATGTAAACAAACATACTAGCACACAAATATAAATGGGTTAATGTAGTAGGATGCGCATGAGCAATAAGTGTGCTTTCATGTGATATAATATATCACTTGATAGACACTGCTCTTTGCAGTTCGTGCGATAAATGTCACATGCAAAATTTAGAGAATATCAACTACGACGTTTTGTGCAAGAATCCTAAAGTATCGCATGCGATAAATATTACCGTTTGAGAATAGCTCCCCTGGTACTGTGATGGTATATGTGAGGCTTTATGGATAAAAGTATTATTAGAAAATCATAAATAGTTGCATTTATGCTGTGTTTATGTACCTCTAAATGCTATTCCTAAAAATATGACGTCTTACATGAAAATCTTAATGAAATAATTAACTACAACGCATGATCTATTTCCAATAATTGGTGACTTAACTTACCATTTTAGAATGGAGATTTTCCAATAACGCTGTTGGCTACTATCCTTACAATGTTAGTAATGCCCTATCATAAATTTTTGTTGATGGTTTTTCTTGTGTGAACTTTTTCAATTTAATAGTGTTAGAAATATAAATAATAGAATTTAAGTTTAGTAATGTCAACAATGCAGCACGTAGTTGTTCCTGCATGTACTACATCTCTTATATTAGAAGATGGGCATTCCAGATTCATTGAAATACTTGTGCAAATACTAGCGTGGCTAAGAAAAACCTATTTCTCTTTTGAAAAGCGTGATTCTTTTGCTGCCAACTATTCTAAAATTAATTCAACAATACACTCGATACATTGGAATAAAATCCTTGGTAATGTGAATACTAGGTTTGTGATTTCTACTTTTTATAACTCTAACAATAACATAATTTCCAGTTCGTTCCAACTAAAAGAATTTATAAATAAAGGCATCCATACTGTTTTTTTTTTGCTGCTACCATTGAAGTGATGAGGGAAAAGGATAAATTTTGTGAGAAATGGAGGATTTATTATAGTGTTACTTATATATATATATATATATATATATATATATATATATATATATATATATTATTTATTTGTTCCAACGTTTCTGTAGTCTGCTACCTGAAATTTAAATTTAAGCAGACCTGGGTTCCCCCAGAAAGTAACTGTGAGTAAGGTGTTTTGTGTGTGTGTGTGTGTGTGTGTGTGTGTGTGTGTGTATGTATCTGTGTGTGTGTATATGTGCATGAGTGTGTTTGTGTGTGTGTGTTTGTATGTGTGTATCTGTGTGTGTTTGTGTGAGTATGTGTTTATGTGTGTGTGTGTGTGTGTGTGTGTGTGTGTATGTTGTGTGATGTTGATATCCGTGTTACATTCCCCCTCTAAGACCAGGACCATTGGTAGCCGGATATCCAAGTCGTCAAGTAAGAACGCTTAACGGATATTGCCTTATCAGTATGGACCATTGGCAGCCGGAAATCCAGATGTTAAAAAAGCAATGTGAGTGAATAGATGTTTGTGTTTTTGCAGTGTTTTAAAGGTGTTTTTGTGTTTGTATGTATGTGTGTGTGTTTGTGTGTTATTTGCATCCACCTTGCAACCCCCTACTAGGACCATCGGCAGCCGGAAATCCAGTCTTGAGGGAAGAATACCTAACAGATGTACTTGAAGTGTGTTTAAAATGTTAATTTGTGTTTATGTTTGCCCAGGTTACCAAAAGGTTGAATTGAATTGGTATAGTTTTGTACATGTTTGAACTTATACTATTACATAAAACACTAGGTTTTTTCAGAGAAAAGAATTTGTTTGTTGTATTATTTGCCTCATGTATGTGTAAGTTTGGTTCTTAAAATTTAACGTTAGTAAAAACGAAAAGATATTCCCTATTCTATTACTTAATATTAACTTATACTATTACTGTTAGTTATTATTTGCTAGACGGGGTTGTTAATATGTAGGAACATGCAAATTCTGCATATTAGAGGGTTGGGTTGTTTCAAAGTCGGGTTGATGTTTTGATCTTGTTGCTTCTGGTTGTCAAGAGCGGAATTCTTGGAATTCCAGGAGATCGGTCTCCGGGGCAGAGCCTCGGTCCAAAGAAAGAAGATATTTTATGTCTCTGTCCGGGTAGTTTTGTTTGTGTCGTTCATCCCTCAAGATAACGTTGGTGGATAAATGCTGTGGTTTTTATTGGAGGTCAAATTGCAAAAAGCACTGAACCTTTTTGGGCATTTGCAAAAAGCAAACGCAAATCACATTTAATTCTGCACACATCGACTTAAAATAATGGGACTGCTTATGTTGACATTAAAATTTATAATCTATTTTGTTAGTATTTTGAATCGGTCAATGAACATAGTCATACTCAACAGCATTTGTTGCTCTCATCTATTAGTAATTTTTATTCTTCCATTCAAATTACTTCTGTTTGGTGTTTTTGAATAGTTAAAGCAATAAACAAGTTAGATATAAATAAAGGCGCTGGTCTTGACGGAATTCCTTCTGTATTTATAAAAAACTGTTGCGTATCTTTAATCTAACCCTTGTTTACAACATATAGTTCTTTGAGTGATGGTGTTTTTCCCTTATGCTAGAAGAAAGCGCGTATCATTCCAGTGTCTAAATCTGGAGATAAATCCTAATTGATAACTACAAACCTATCTTGATATTACCCACAGTCACTAAAGTATTTGAAACAATTATACAGGGTGTTTCAAAATTGCACGGCATTATTTTAAGGGAGTGTTCTTTAGTACAAAATAAACATAAAACTTCTAATAAACGTATGCCCTAAAATGTACCCCTATGAAGTTATAATCCCTTTAAGGGGGCTAGGTGAAATTGAGTTTTTTTAATTATCTGAAGAACCACAAAAGATATTTTATTCAGATTTTTGTTGCCTACCCATGCTTTTATGCCAAATAAGATAGGCTTATCCATTTTTCGATAATAAGATAAGGGCGTCCCATTCGGGGGGGATCATGTTTAGCCCTGTAATTTTTTTGTGTGTAAGCTTTTATAAATTATAATGCCAGAATTAGAATCTTTTGACATTTCTGAGTAAAAAAAGTCACTCTTGTTTGAAGTCGATATCTGTAGCCGTTTTCGAGTTAATTGGGGTGACGCATTCAGGATGCCCTATGGTACTTTACATACCTACATGGATGTTGAGAGTTGAAAATATTTATTACAATTAAACATTTAAAGTAACTGTTCAAAATGCCCACCACTTTGTTGTATGCAGCATCCAGCACGGCGAATCCATTGCTCTTTGGCAAGTCTTAATAGTATCAGCAGCCTCCACAATCCGATTCTTTAACTACTCTTGCGTGTAGATAGGCTTAGAATAAACTATAGTCTTCATCCAACCCCAAACAAAATAATCTACCGGTGTTAGATCAGGAGATCGAGGTGGTCATTTAAAAGGTCCATTTTGGCCAATCCATCGGTTACCATATTCTGCGTTTAAATAGTCAGTGACAATATGAGAGAAGTGGGCTGGGGCACCGTCATGCATAAACCAAATCCCACATCTATCGGGAATTGGAATATCCTCTAACAGCTCATAAAGATCATTTTGCAGAAAATTCCAATAAAACACTCCTGAAAATCTTCGTGGTAAAAAGAAGGGGTTGATGAGATTGTCACCAAGAAGTCCACACCAGACATTTAAGGAAAATGTATGCTGATAATGATTTGTGACAGTGGTATGGGGGGTTTTCTTCATCCCAAGTATGGGTGTTGCAAAAATTGGTAATTCCATTTCTTGTAAAGGTAGATTCATCAGTCACTAGCAAGCAGGTCAAGAAGTTACCATGTCATGTGCATTTTCGAATTAACCACTGCAAAAAATTGGTTCGTTTGATATAATCTTGCGGTAACAAATCTTGCACAGATGTCACATGAAATGGGTACAGTTGCTGCTTGTGCAATGTTCGCCAAACGCTTGCAGATGAAACACCAAAACGAAGAGACAATCTTCTGGTGCTAGTACTAGGAGATAACTAAACAGCATTGAGTATTTGTTCTTCAATATTTACATCTCGTCGAAATCTTTGTCGACCAGCATTTACTCGTGTAGGTTTTAGCGTGCCAGTTTCTCTAAGACGTGTTTCAATGGATTGAAATGTTTTACGATTTGGTATCCTTCTAGTTGGAATTTGTTCTTGGTATCTGCGAACTGCAGCAGCGCCATTTCTCTGTACTTCGCCATAAACTAACAGCATGTCTGTTTGTTCTGCAAATGTGAACAAGTTTGTGGTGTCTCCCATGATACAACAAATTAAAGTGTCTTCAAAGTACCAATTTACACAAAAACTAACAGAACTAGTAACACATATTAGTAACTTACACAGTGTTTAAACATAACAAAGATAATACATAGTAGATACATAATCACGTGTCAAACAAATAAACGATATGCAACTGTTATAATGTAGAGCTTCTAATATACAAGGCTATTTGATTAACATCGCATTTTAACATTTAGCTTTATTCTTCAACATCTAAGTAATACATTGTTTAATTTGAGACATATGTATAGTTTATACAGATGCCAAGTTGCTACAGAGATATTGAAGGCATATGTTTATTAGGTTTATACCTATACATATGGGAAGTTCATATTAAAACTAAACAAATAAGGTATGTATCATAGGGCATCCTGAATGCTTCACCTCAATTAACTCAAAAACGGCTACAGATATCGACTTTAAACAAGAGTGACTTTTTTACTCAGAAATGTCAGAAGATTCTAATTCTGGCATTCCTTAAATGTCTGGTGTGGACTTCTTGGTGACAATCTCATCAACCCTTTCTTTTTACCACGAAGATTTTCAGGAGTGTTGTATTGGAATTTTCTGCAAAATGATCTTTATGAGCTGTTAGAGGATATTCCAATTCCCGATAGATGTGAGATTTGGTTTATGCATGACGGTGCCCCAGTCCACTTCTCTCATATTGTCACTGACTATTTAAACGCAGAATATGGTAACCGATGGATTGGCCGAAATGGACCTTTTAAATGACCACTTCGATCTCCTGATCTAACACCGGTAGATTATTTTGTTTGGGGTTGGATGAAGACTATAGTTTATTCTAAGCCTATCTACACGCAAGAGTAGTTAAAGAATCGGATTGTGGAGGCTGTTGATACTATTAAGAATCGTCCTGATGTTATAAGACTTGCCAAAGAGCAATGGATTCGCCGTGCTGGATGCTGCATACAACAAAGTGGTGGGCATTTTGAACAGTTACTTTAAATGTTTAATTGTAATAAATATTTTCAACTCTCAACATCTATGTAGGTATGTAAAGTACCATAGGGCATCCTGAATGCGTCACCCCAATTAACTCGAAAACGGCTACAGATATCGACTTCAAACAAGAGTGACTTTTTTTACTCAGAAATGTCAAAAGATTCTAATTCTGGCATTATAATTTATAAAAGCTTACACACAAAAAAATTACAGGGCTAAACATGATCCCCCCCGAATGGGACGTTTCTGATCTTATTATCGAAAAATGGATAAGCCTATCTTATTTGGCATAAAAACATGGGTAGGCAACAAAAATCTGAATAAAATATCTTTTGTGGTTTTTCAGATAATTAAAAAAACTCAATTTCACCTAGCCCCCTTAAAGGGGTTATAACTCCATAGAGGTACATTCTAGGGCATATGTTTATTAGAAGTTTTATGTTTATTTTGTGCTAAAAAACACTCCCTTAAAATAGTGTAGTGCAATTTTGAAACACCCTGTATATGAGGAATTATTCCTTCATGTCAAAAATCGAATAATTGACCATCAGCACGGTTTCTACAGTGACAAGTCAGTCATTACAAATTTTATACCTTATGTGCACTACATCTCTGAATTGTTAGATAACAGGGTGCAAGTTGATGTGGTATATTCCAATTTTGTAAAAGCTTTTGACAAAGTTCATCTACCAATATTAACTATGAAACTTGAAACATTTGGTATACATGGTAACTTATTGTGTCGGATTACTCTATATATACTAACAGGTTTCAAATTGTTTTTATTAAAAGCTCAAGCTCTAATTCTATAGAAGTAACATCAGGAGTACCACAGGGTTTACCTTTTCCAAGACTCTTGCAGACTTTGTTGGTATTATATTATTAGTGCCTTGGTACAAATTCCCACCCCACATACCGAAGAAAGTCTAGTCTTGGTAAAATACGGTTACTCCTAACGGCGTTTGTCTTTTTCGTGTTTGTTAATCTTAGTAAAATCAACGGCGTAATATTAATTTTTCTTGTATCAGTATTACTTTATATATTGGGTTTTTTGTCAGATTTAATTGTATTATAATTCATTAAAACTTCTTGGCTCTAATTTTAATAGGTAGTCTAATGTGGCGATTCCATTACTGTTATAGTCATATTAAAAAGAATTTTTATATTTCAAAATTATTTTTACTGAGAATTAATTTTCTAATTAATTCGCAAGTTATAAAGTTGAGTTTTCATTGACATAAAATACAAGTAGAATCAATTAAATATAATTCAATACAATTCACTTTTTAAATGTGATGGTTTTTAAAACATTCTTCATTTCGTGAAGATTTCTTGGATTTTCTTTGTGTTTCTGTCTTCTATTTTCTTGATGAGTGTTCGTAACAAAATTACTACTGCAACCGTTAACAATATAAATAATACGAATGTTCTTTCACTTATGTCATCGTAGTGTATTAACTATGTTTTTAATTTATTTAATAAACATGGTTTTTACCACACAGTATAATTTAATTAAATTCAAATGTTCTAATTTTAAAGGCTCAATCGCGGTCACTTTGAGTTTCTTGATTATCGTAGGATTCTTGAATACTGGTACAATTTCTTGCTTAATTTTTAAATAACAATCTTCTAAAATGGTAATCATATACCCTCTAAAAACTGCATGTGGCTTCTTTGTTTTCACAAACTGTAGTTGCGACTGTTTCTTGTGGAAATATGGCCATCCATTGATTTTCGGTGGTTTCTGAATTATTCTTTGCGAATCAACAATTGGTTTTGTGGTACATGAATTATACTGCGTAAAAATTTTAAAAGTTGTACTACATATGGTGATAGTTCATTTATATAATTCGTAGTTATTTCGCAAATGTAGATGCATTTTCTGATGTATTTAATATTTGCCGAATTACTGAAATGATTAGTGATTGTCACTAAGTTGAAGTATTAATCGATCATACGTTTCTTCGTCCTCGTGATCCAAAATTACCTGTAATTAATTTTATTTATTAATCTAATGGATTACTAAATCGTCCTTTGTTCCTTTTAGAGGCTAAACTTGAAATTAAATGTCGAAATTGTTCTTTGGGTTATTTTAACATATTTTTTACAATATAAATATAATTGTGCATCTCATTGTAATACGAGTTACCAAAATTGGTAATGTTTGTTGAGTCATTAAGTTTACGGTAACTGTATTCCAAAAGATATAATTTTAACTTTAATGAGGTGAAATCTAATTTGCAAATAAAATTTCAATATTCTTTCCTGTTCTGCATTAGTCCAATTTTTATGGGTTTAGTCCTTGGTTGTCGAAAATTAGTTTTAGTGTGATTCCATTGCCGGTTCTACCTGCCATCACATGGCAGATAAAAATAATTATATGTAATATTTGGAAAGGTTTGTCTGGCGCTTGGGTGATCGTTAATAGAATTTTCGGTGGTCTTTGGTCATTAGGAATATAGATAAAGACCATAGTCGTGTATACAACACATTTAAACCGACAGCAATAATTTCTTAATATTAATAATGGCATTAAAAAATTTCAATCCTGAAGTTATGATCGACAAAAATCACAGGTTGGGAAAATTGACAAGAAATCGACGAAGATAAGTCACAGTAAAATTTTGTTCTTACCACTATGAGAGCTTAATATGAATAAACAAAAAAAAAAATTAAAGGTACCCGCTTCTGATAACAGAGTCACAAACTATAAAGAAGCTTTCACTATTAAAGGAAGTGCAGACATTGGTCCAGATAAATAAAGCATGGAAGTACTAATGAGAAAATTCTCTATGCTCTGTCCAATAAGAGAAAGATCGTTATTAAAAGAATTGAAATATGTGAACATAAACGTGAATGTCTTTCAGGATATGCAAACTAGCCAAAACGGTCACTGTTCAAGGACAATGTGCTTAGCAGAGAAAGTTAACGTCACAAAAAGCCACCAAAATCATTGTCATATAGATACTTATTATTCGCAAAATGTTACGGTAATGCGTGCGAACAAGAGAAAAATAAAGTACAGTAAGCAAAGTAACAGTAAGCCCGCACCGAGTATAGTAACAAAAACAATGAGAATGCAAAGAATTAATGCCGTGCTAACTAATAACGTCGTAGAGTGGGGTGGGTTACACAGAAAGAAAAGGGAAACCTCAAGAAAGAAATTTATTTACAAACCCTTAGAAATCAACATGTGAAAAAAAAGAAAACCAACTCGTATAGAACAAAACCTTTAACAAAAATATTCTGGAAGATTTATATAGTGCAAAAAACCTTAATAAAAATAAAACATACCTGTCTTTGATTATTTTAAGCTAAATTGCTATCTTACCACCTCTATACTAAACACTCTTTAAAATTAATGTCAAAGAATTAAAAAAAATAGTAGTGGTAAATTACAGCCAGTAGCTAGCTGCGCTACAAGTTAAAATGAATTTTTTGTGGATAAAAAACAATATTAGCAAACGTCACTACTTACATAGTGTATGCTAAATTCTTATATATTTAAAAAATTTTATCTTAAAAATTAATACTCGAACAAGAACAAGCTGGCTTTCTTAGTATGAGTGAAGTACATTTAATTTCAACACCGTAATACCTCTATTTGTGCAGATGAGTGATCCGAAAGCATTATTAACAAAACCAGACAATTCTTCCTGATGTAGGTTATCAAAGCAAAGCAGACAACAAATAGGAATCCCTACAGATTGGATGTGCTCGAATCTTACACTGGTTACAGTCGACATAGGCGAGATCACATGACATAGCATTCCAAAATCTTTTCCTAGAAAACCAAATGAATCAAGTTCAGAAAAAGCAACAGTGAACGGTAGCTAGGAGCATATCATTACCTGACTTAGGATATATGTCTATACATATTACGTAGAGATGGATTGAAGTAGTTAAAAGGAATTTAGCACTGATCGTCGTTAATAATTTTGTTATTGGATAAAACCTATTACTCAAAGTAGCAGCTTTGTACAAACTAATTTCAGAATTTCATGTCATAAATCTATCAGTGAATTTTCATAGAAATATCTCTTAATTCGGATTGTTAGGTCATTAGATTCATCTAAAATAAAAGTTTTTCAACAAATGAATCGTATGGCTTACACTAGAAGCTCAAAGTCAACAACAACTGATAACCCAAAATCCACTTGATCATACATGTAATTAAAAATGAATGTTGTGTATCCTAAACAAATGCTTTAGCAATCAAAAACCATGTTCTTAAACGTTTTATACTTTTCTGAAGCAAGCGTTATGATAAATAGATACCAGCTTTCAATATTATATTAAAGAGTAATTTGCTATATTTAATTATAATTGCATGTACTAATAAAACCTATCGAAGGAATACATATATTTAACGTTTGCGGAAACACCTTATAATCTTTGAGATCAAATGCTTTGGCATCAGATACCAAATTTCGCTATATCCAAAGTAAAATAAGCTTCCATACTTTGTTGTAATAAAATTCTAGGTTTTTTACGTTACCAGAATAGGATAGATTGAAAATATTTAACTTTGTTAATAACTCGAAATAAATTTGACGTACCTCAAACTTGATAACTTAATATTTAATAAGACTCTACAGGATATTGAATAAGCGTTTCAAAAAACCCAAAGAAAACTAAACAAAAGTAAAAAAAAAATTAGTCGACTTGAAAGACCAATATACACTAACAGGATGAACCAACAGAAAATTCGTTTCACAAAGCTACAAGAAAACCCAAAAAACCAAAAACAGTTTTTATATAACTCAAAGAGAGTACATCAAACCAAATCAAGAGTGTAAAGAGATATAGGAAAAAGAAAAGGTATAGGATAGCAATCACCCAGGACAAAAATGGAAAACACTGCAAAAGTCAAGATGGACGGAAATCTCTAATAAGGAAATAGTAAGATTTTTTTCTATCTCAAGAAAAGAAATTGGTTTCTCACGAAAAACTAAATGTAATAAAGGAACAAGGAGGAAAACCAACAGTACACCCCAAAACGAGACGATTACTGTCAGTCCTGAAAGTATGCAAGGGAACGACGAGAATGTTGATTAGAAAAATAGAGATGTTTCAATCTATAGTAACAAAGAATCGTATTAAACGAACAACCAGAAAAAGAATAGCTAACTAGGCCAAAAAGTCGACTAAGTCGTGGTTTTCGAAGAGAAGAAAAAGGTCAATAAGGCACAGACCAGAGGAAGTGGATTTAAAATTTTAATCAGGTTAGTGTGAGAACTGAGAGTAAGGAAACCAGTCAAAGTAAAGGGAAAAAGTGAACCAAATGGAACGCAGAAATAAAATCAGAATAAAAACCCTAAGAAACAGCACGAGAAGAAAACAAAGCCCAAGTCGAGTATAGTTATGTATGGGTATGTGTGTGTGGGTGCGGATATGTGTGAGTGTGTATGTGTGTGTGTGTGTGCATGTGAGTGTGCATTTGCGTGTGTGTGAGTGTGCACATGCGTGAGCATGATCGTGTGCATATGCGTGTGTATGTGCATGTGAGTTTCGTGTACATGTGTTTGTGCATGTGCTTTGCGTGTGCGTGGGCATGTGCATATGCGCGTGTGTGTTGGACTCCTTTATTAGCCTCTAACGACAGGTAAGTCGTACCATGGTATTATTCTAATCTGGACCCACACGGGGTAGAGTAAAAGAAGAGAAGGAAGACTCAGCAAAACAGGAAAGTAAGTGAAGAAATCGTAAAGTTCAAAGGTTAAATCCTAAAGAAAGCAAAGTCGGCATAAAAATCTGTGGGTGCGAGACCTAGGAAAGGATCTTAAAACGTTTGCGTCGCCAGCAAATGAACGAAACAGAACTTTGAGCAAAGGATGCTCCCTGATGTTTTAGTTTTTGCCGACCAACAAGTCTGACTCAACATAGACTATTTTCTGCTGCTTATTTCCTTTGCTAACAGGTTTCGTTGGTTGAGTTATCGGAACCATGGTGCAGATAGTAGTGGTTTTACTTTCACATTTCTCTACCGCCACCTACACATCCAAATACACCAACCTCCCCTCCACCTCAACATCAATTTACCACATTCACCTCCACATCCAAGTCCACCTCCACTTTCACCTCCAACTCCGCTTTGGCCTCCGCCTCCAACTCGTGTCAATTCCACTTCACCTCACCGTCCACATCTACCTCCAAATCCAACCTCACTCCCTCCTCCACCTTTACCACCACTTCCATCCACACCTCCATCTTCATCTCTACCTCGATCTCCACCTCCACCTCCACCTTCACCTTCACTTTCACCTCCACCTTAACGTACACCTCCGCATCTGACTCCGTCACCGCCACTTCCGCTTTCGCTACCACATGTCTCCATCTCTACCGCAACTCCTACATCCGCTTCTCCCTCCCCCTTCACCTCCGCTTCCAGGTCCGACTCTACCTCTGACTCCGTCTCCGCCTAAGTCTCCACCACCGGTTCCGTCTCCGACTTCGCCTCAGACTTTGTCGCCGCATTCGCCTCCGCCTCCGTCTTCGTCTCCTCCTTCATCTATGCCTCCGCATCGGCCGCCCCCTCCCCTTCCGTTCTACGTCCGGTTCTACATTTGCCTCCTCTACATCTGCATCCACATCCGACTTCACCACCGGCTCTGCCTCCGCCATCACGTCCACATCTGCCACCACCTCCACCTTCACTTCCGCTCCATCTCCGCCTCCACCTCTATCTACACCTTCACTTCCACCTCCACCTTCATCTCCACCTTTACCTCCACACCCACCTTCTCCTCCTACTTCTTACTCTACATCCACCTCCACTCCACCACCGACTCAATGATGTTGATGCTCATTGAAGTTTCTATACCTTCCAATTACACCACACAAACTTTCTGAAGAGTGCTGTTGTATAGTTTACAATTCTTCTTTCCTGTTTTCGCCCTTCCATGAATCTAAGGTTATAAAAATAGGTTTATATCAAATTATATAACTTCGTGTTTTTAGTCCATAGAAAGCTAAATTACGTTACTATAAAAGGATCTAGTTTTGTTTGGTGTTATCATGAAGTGTGATTAATGTAGTAGCCTATACAATTTATAGATATAAGAATATTCTTATTGAAACATTTTATAATTATTAAATACAGATAACGTAAAGGTCTGAAGGATATGTTAAGTTTTTGTCAACCATGGCTGCATGAATTTGAACCATCCAGTCATTTTAAGTAGATAACAAATGCATAACTTATTTTCATTCTAGTAAAAATACTTGATATTTTTGTGCAAATATACCAAAATAATATAATTTTCGTTACTTAAAGAGAAATGGAAATGTAATTTTCGTTTTTCGGTCTTATAATTTCAGTAAGTAACCATGCTAAAGGTATTACGAACACCTTTGTATGAAATTCTCAACAAACGTGTAAAGCTATTGATGAAAAGGTTTCACTAAAAGTGATGAGTTACCTTCCTCATTATAAGTAGAGCGTTTATGTGGATGTGAGTTCAAGTATACATGGTCAGTACATTTGCGTTTTGTGTGCTTTCCTTTTGTGCTGATATGTTCTAATTTAACATTTATAAATAAGATTCATAAGCCTATGAGTACCTTCTTTTTACAGGTTTCAAAACGAAAATATTTCAGCTTAAGCATTTATGTTTATACCCGTTATTTACCTTTTAGTTTCTACACTTTCTGGTCGGTATCCTTGTTAAGTGTGGCGCTTAGGGGCAATTCGTAACGAATCTACCGCATAGTTTGGTCAAACTTCGCTGAAGTTAAAGTTCAAAGTAAATTCGGAACTCTACTCAAAGTGCTTTATGACGAATAAATATTTCATTCTTATTTGATTATGACTTTATGAGAGAGTGCGTTTGTTGACCTCATCTTTTATTGAAAACAATCGAGGTAATCCACTTAGCCAGCATGTGCAGTTTTTACATACCTTTTTGGTGTATTAAGTATAAGTTTTTAAAAAATGGAATAAGCTAGTTTAGTAGCGGTTAAACCAATAAAGTATTATAACTAGATTGATTTTATTATATGATTCAAATACCTCTGTAATAAGAAGATTGTTGTGCAGAAAATAAACACAGAGTAGAAATAAATATTACTACGTTAAATATATTTACGTTTAAAAAACGGTAAACACCTAGGAAAAAGAGATTATTAATATCATCAATATTGTGGATATTACGGGATAAATTAATACACAAAATGGTAAATTTCTTGTTAAAAATGAGATATATAGAGCCCTTAGTAGTTATTTACGTGGGACGTTCTCAAAAATATGTGTCTGCTAGGCATTGCGTATAAGTTAAAACAGATTATTGGATAGAAGGGTTGGAAAATATTAACGCGAAGTATACGCGTTTCATGTGTTTCGTGTAAGGCGCGACAAACAGGCACTAATTAGGAAATTCGTTGAAGGAACTACCCAAAATGTATCAGCACAAATAATAAAATCTTCTATAAAGTGTACTAAATACAGTATTTTTTGTGCTTGTGTGTTTACATGCAAAATTTGTCTATCACTTTCGTTTCACTCTACTCAATCTCCGGATACGGTCGGAGTGTTTTCCGACAGCTGTTGATCGATTCTAAACTGTACAAGACAATATTTTTGTTGCGCTTGCATGTTTGCACGTAAAATTCGTACTTTTAGTATGTTTGTTACGTTTAATTTTACCCTAACAAATATTTTCATTTACTTTAGGATTCCTTTTAAATATTCCTATGTTTTTGCTTCAATATGTTGTGTAACTACCGGTTAAAGAAGACGCCCCTGATTACGCTTCCTACTAAAATAAATCGATTTGTTTCTGTAAAGCTCATCCTCATACCATTAAAGCATGTACTTTTCCAACACTGTAGAATGTTATTAGCGTATTTAAATTAAGTTAAAGTACTTCGATTTATGTGTATGGATTGATATAAAGTGATATAATATAATTGATATAATGTTCTACAATTGTATTCGTATTTGCCGGTTTTTGTTATCTGTCCATGCATAACAACGTCTTATAAAGTGTTTCTTTGGCATGTGTTATTCAGGCATTTGAATCGCTTATCATTTCCTTTCCTAATTTCAACTGACTTTAATCCTGTCTTTTGCCGTAATAACATGTACTCTCTGCGTGAGTAATTCTGTTACTTCAAGAGCGGTGCACGTTTTGTTTTTGCAAGAAGTGGATATTTTGGGTGCAGTGCTATTCAACGTACGTGCCATGGTTCTCTTATGTTAGACCAAATCGCTTTTTTGTGTAGGCCCGATTGTTCTTGGGCATAAGCCCAACTGCTCTTGTATGTAGACCTTGTATGTATGATACGGTAGTAAGGTGGATGTTACTGACTACCGTATCGATGTTTTGCTGATCCATCTTCGATGACTTAGCTGCTAGATAAGCATCCCGATACGTAAAGGTGTGTGACTTTTCTTTCTTTCTTGGTGTCATGATGCCTAAACTCAAGTAACATCACTTCGATGGGCGAAAACAGTACATAACCAGCTTAAGAAAACGACTAGTTTCACTAACGCTTTGAAATGCTTGTTTAGCAGAAAGCAGAAGCTTTACTTTTTTATTAGTACTTATTAAATTTTGTGCATGTTCGCTACGGAAACATTACTTTTTTGTTATTACTAAATAATTTCTTCCATGCTAGCTACGAAATGCGCACTTTCTTGAACAGTTATTGAATTTCTCCATAGAGTAAAATTGCTTTTTTAAATAGTAACTTTTATTTGCATTTTCGCTTGTTGAAAATAGATATTCTTATTTTCATTGTAAATAGACAATCGTTGGCGATATACCTTTCTTGACAATGTGAACCATCCCACTCTCCGTGTTTGTAGTTAACCCGATATCTCTATTTCCCAACTATTTTTATACGTAATTGTTATACGTGTGGGTCCCTACTTTATTGTCCTTTCTGCCTCTATGTGACCAATGCGTTTCTTAGCCTTACAAATTTTACTGTTTGGCGTCCTACGTAGGCGCTCGATTTTTTTTACCTAACTTTCTACTTCTAATTCCTTACTTAACTTTTATACCCGATTTACTTACTTAACTTTCTGCCCGATTTTCTTATTTAACTTTTAGTTATTATTTATTATTTTTTTTACTTCTTTGTTACGATGGTTACCTGGACATTAGACGTCAACCGATTCCTAAAACATGAGCTACAATATGAACCATCTTCTCGTGGGTTTGACCCGAACATTAAAGTAGAGGGGTTGCGTAAAGCCACTCGTAGCGCTCTAAACATAGAGGCAAATCAGTCGTTCGCAAAAGTTGCTTATACCATCGGTTTTGAAGACGATCGTGAGGCTATTCAACGCGCTCTTACGGAACTTGGGTCATTCTCTGACGAATTTGCTGGGGATATAACTGACAATAAGTTTGCACGTTTACTGTCCTTATGGGTACACACTTAGGGGTGTTGTAAACTGATGACGTCTAAATCCGATGAGGAAACCCTAATAAAAATAAATTACTGTTTGCTCTACAAACCATTCGTTCCAATGTGGAGACGACCGTCAAAAAATTCAAGCGTGTCACCTTTTCTGATTTTTCTTAGCAGGCTGCAACTGCTTCTACTCTACAGACTTTTAACAATTCTGCTACATCTACTGAGGAAGTCCCTTATCTTTCTTTAGATTCCGAACCAGAAATGGATATTTCGGTTGTTACCAATTCTACAGCTTCTACTAAATGGTATCCAACTACTAAATTAAATATCTCATTTTCTGATGATAAATCTCTACAGGAATTTTTGATTACATATAAATGAATTCAGCGTTTTTGTAATATTTATACGTAACAATTTTTTCTTTTTACTTCTGAATTATTTACAAAGAAGGCTTTACTAATATTTCGAGCGTATAAAAGTCTTCTTACATGTTAGAAAGACGTTGTCGATTTACTAAAAGCCAAATTTCTGTCTGTTTATTATAACAAACGCCTGATGGACGAAATAAATTCCCCAACTATGGGTCCTTCGGAGACTATTGGCTTGTATGTTGCGGCAATGCAAAGTTTATTCTAACGACTGTCTGTTCCCTCATCGGAATCGCAACAATTGGAAATTTTGCGACGCAATTTAGCCCCGTATTATCAATCTTCGTTAGCACTAATAGAAATTACTTCTATTGCACAATTACTATCTCTGTGGAAAAACTCGAATTTAGTAAGTATTCTGTAAACACTGCCACTAATTTGTTGGATTCTGTTCCTTTGTCAAACGTCGATGAAGCGTTACCTGTCTCTGTTCCTTTATTTCGCCCGACTGAAGTTCTATCTGATTCTGCTCCCTTTTCTAACGTCGATACTCTTACAGTTAAGACTTCATTTTTCTAACGTTGATACTCTGATAGCTAATGATTTTCCTTAATCTAACGTTGACTCTCTTACGACCACTACTAAAAACAAACGGATATCTTACCTAACGAATAATTATTTTCCTAAACAACCACAACCACCACTACTATCCTTGACATCGCCACTACCTCCTCAACCGCGTATTACGACTACTACACCTTCTGTTATTCCTTTTGCACGGAAAACTGTTTGTCCGAACAATCCTTATGGCCCTGACCTCGCTTTATTTTTTGCTGCAGCGTAAATGCTTTCATCTCCACTCCCAGTCCTTGTACACACAGATTCTTATGCCGATTTTGCTTCCCTTAGGATTTGACTTTTGGACTTTACGATTTTTTACTTACTTCCTGTTTTGCTGGGTTTTCTTTCTTTTTTTACCCAACCCCACATTGCTGAGGTGGCGGCAAACTTAATGTCCACCGCTATAACTGTCCTGATAGTCAGATGTCTTTAAATTACAGGGCGACTCGTTAAGTGAATGTCACGACCCATTGGCCCCTAAGTTGACCCCATTTGATTGCTTGATGACGAAAGTTGCAGATAACAGCGCATTAACTTTGGACGATCACTCTAAATATTTTCTGGACTTAATCTTGGTCAATGCTGCTCAAAACAATGAAAGACCCTATCTCGCTGTTAGTGTTTTTGGGATCAAATTAAAAGGATTGTTAGATTCCGGTGCTACCAGCACAATAATTGCTGTGCCTGGATGGAAAATTCTATACTCTTTTTTTACCTCTTAATCCATCTGGAACCTTTAACTGTACTGTGGCCAACGGTCAGTCCTGTGAAGTTTTAGGATCCCTTAACGTACCCATTGCGGTACAATCAAAACACATTTTCATGAATACTTTAGTCGTCTCTTCTGTCGCACAGACATAAATACTTGGAATTGACTTTTGGAAAGGTTTGGGTGTCGTTCCTGATATGCATACTGAACAATGGTCTTTTGGTGCCACTGGTGATCTGTCTCTTGACTCCATTGATACTATTGACGATCTTAACGCTACTCAATGGTTGGAATTATCTAAAGTAATTGACCAGAGTTTTCCTACTGATAAAGTTACTCCCTTAGATTGTACGAGTTTAGTCGAACACCAAATTAAAACTACTGTCAAACCGATCAAACAACGGTATTATCCGCTTTCTCTGGTGTTATGGAGTTATGCCAACAAAGAGCTGGATTAGATGTTGAAAAATAATGTGGTGAAACCATCTAATTGTCTGAGGTCACGCCCTATTGCTAAAGTTCTCGAGAAAGTCGGTACCTATCGATTCTGCATTGACCTTCAAAAGGTCAATAGCGTAACTAAAGAAAAATACTTATCCACTCCTTTATACTTCCATGATTTAAACCGTCTACAGTATGCCAAATTTATAACTAGCTTAAACATTTGTTCTGTATATTCGCAAATCCCTCTTTCTGCTGATTCGAAACCCGTTATCACTTTACAGTACAATGTCGTGGTTTGTTTTAGTTTACTAGAATGCTTTTTGAACTTCATGGCGCTCCTGCTACATTTCAGCGTCTTATCGATGTGTGCTGGGAGCCGGCCTTGAACAGTATTGTTCTGCGTATCTCGATGATATCATACTTGCGACTCCTACTTTCGAAAAGCAGTTAGAAATACTACAGAAAATTCTTTCTCGCTTGAATTCTACTGATCTTACTCTTAGTAAAGAGAAATGTAGTTTTTGTCATTCTGAACTTAAACACCTGGAATACATTGTAAACCGTCAAGGTCTTCATGTCGACCTGAAAAAAGTTTCTGCAATCCTCAACCTACATCCTCCTACTTCACTGAGGTTCAACGCATCGTCGGATTGTTTAGTTGGTATTGTCCCTTCATACTCAACTTTTCTTCGGTTACTGCTCCGATTACTGCTCTAACTGGAAAACACACAAAATTCAACCGGTCTTTCGAATGCCAAAACTCTTTCGAAAAGCTTAAGGAACACTTAGTTTCTGACCCAATCTTAGCTGTCCCACTCTTTCGTTATCATTTACTATCCAAACCGATGCCTCTGATTTTGATTCGGCGCCGTTTTATCTCAACATAATGGGACTAGAGAGAAAGTCATTAGCCACATTAGTTGCTCTCTGAAGAAAGCCGAACGTCACTATAATGTGATTGAGAAAGAATATTTAGCCGTTCTTTGGACTATCAAAAAGTTTCGAACTTACGCTGAAGGTAGTTTTTTTACGGTCAGCAACGACCATCATGCTCTAATCTGGCTCATTAATCCGCAGAGGCTAACTGGTGGTTGAGCTCACTGGTCCATCAGACTTCAGCAGTACGATTTTTCTATCCTCTACCGGAAAAGCGAAGACTATGTCGTCCCTGATGACCTTTCACAATCCGTTCCATTATTTCCTTTGACGTTACCCTTTCTACTCCTGACCCTGAATACAATTCCGTGCTTCAAGAAGTCTCCAACCCTTCAGCCGTTATCCTTTCTGAGCGTAGCTAACAATATCTTTTTCCGTTGCCACTAAACTTCTAGCGATGCCGATTCTCAGGACGATTGGAAAATCGTTGTACATTCAGGGCAGCGTAAAAATCGTGTTTCCCTCCATCACGATCCTCCTACTACCCGTCATTCTGGCGGGATCAAAACTTCTGCTCAATCTTCACTTACAACAAAACTCTCCTAATTCTAAAAGTTAAGACATGCATGGGTCATACAGAAGCAGAAAGAGCAATAAAGTAAGAACCCGCAAGCATCACGATTACGTATAAAAAAATAAGGGAAATTTAGAGAAATCAGGCTAACTACAAACGCGGAGAGTAGGGCGATTCACGTTGACAAGAAAAATATATCCCCAGCGATTGCCTATTTACAATAAAAATAAGAATTTCTATTTTAAACAAGCAAAAAGTAAATAAAAAGTTACTATTTAAAAAGCAATATTACTCTATAGACAAATTCAATAACTGTTTCACGAAGTGCACATTTCGTAGCTAACATGAAAGAAATTATTTCGTCATAACAAAAAGTAATGTTTCCGTAGCTAACATGCACGAAATTTAATCAATACTAATAAAAAAGTAAAGCTTCTACTTTCTGCTAAACAAATATTTCAAAGCAACAAACAACACTAGTGAAGTTAGTTGTTTCCTTAAACTGGTTATGTACTGTTTCCGCCCGTCGGAGTGATGTTACTTGAGTTTGCTCACCATGACACCAAGAAGGAAAGAAAGGTCACATACCTTTGCATGTTGGGATACTTATCTAATAGCTAAGCCATCGGACGCGGATCAGCATAACTTTGTCACGATAGTCAGTACCATCCACGTTGCTACCGTTATTGCCACAGCAGTCCACATACAAGAGCAGATGGGTTTACGCCAAAGAACAATTAGGCCTACATAATAAGGCAGTTTGGCTTAACGTAGAAGAACTATTGCACCTACATCAAAGAGCGTTGCACCTAGAATATCCACTTATCATGAAAACAAAATTGATAGGTTAGGTCAGCGTCGCCGACGACGCTGCCTAACCTATCAATTTTTCATAAGTCCACACAAGTCCAACTAACCTAACCTAACTCCAGACAACGCTAGCTAACCTAACTGCTGACAAGTCCAACTAACCTAACCTACCTTCAGACAACACCTACTAACATAAGTCCAAACAATGTAAACTAACCTAAACCTTCCTCCCTGTACCCTACTTTGTCGTCCTCCCTCGTCTCACATTCGTACGACATATATTCGACATATGTTCAACATATCTTCGACATATGTCGGGCATAATAAAGTATACAAGGAAACATATTTTCTAAGTCGAATCAGTTGTGATACAACAACCTTATGGCAAAATATTGTTACGTGTATTTTCAGCATAAATTAATTACCCTATAGAGTATACCTGTTCAGTATAAGTCCGTTTAACATAATTTTAACTTAAACCCACTCTGCTTTCAAAAACGAAAATTTATTCGATAAATTAAATAGTCAAAACCTTGTTGTAAGTATCCGGTAATTTGTTAACCTTCCGATAACGTATAATGGCTTTCTCTTGTATTTCCCATTTAAAGACGTCCAAATATTAGATCCTACTATTATTCGATAGCGTGTTTTTTAGTTTGCTAATCGCGCTTTCGATAACGCGAGGTTTGCGGTTCGAATTCGTGTTATTTGAACCAATTTTTTATTTGATTCTGCAGCCTGTGCGTTGAAATATTTTCTACAGCGATGCACGTTTTGTTGTTCGACAAGTAAAAGGTATCTTGCGTGTATTCGCTTTTAGCTTGAGGCCGAATTGATTCTTTCGTTATGTAGGCGCAACTGTTCGTTGACGTAGACCAACTGCTTTTGTCTGCAGACCAACTGCTTTTGTGTGTAGACCTCTGCTGCAGTTACGGTGGCAGGGTAAAAGGATCCTGACTACTGTGGCGTCGCTGTGCTGACTCACCCCCGACGGCTGGCAAACTAAGTAACCAGACACATTAAGGTATACAACTTATTTTCTTTTGTGTATAACAATGGCATATTCCATATCAACGTTTGGTGTAGTTACGTGATAAGAAACGTGACACTGTAGGACTATTGTTTGTTGCTGCGAATCGATATTATCACTCTACAGGTGTGATGTACTATTGCTAAAAATGGTTGACAGACACACGCTTATTCTTTTCTACTGTTTGATTTATTTTACAAACGGTGTCATGTACAATTTAAAAAGAATGTTTTACAAAAGCCCTCACACGTTAATTCTTTCACTCTGATTAGTTTATTTTACAATAAGTATTAGGTGCAATTTTAAGAACGCTTGACAAAAGCTCTCACGTTAATTTACTACTGATTAATTTTATTTTGTGTAAAATACGAGATGCGCACTTCGTATCTAAAGTACTAAATTGTTTGTATCACATAATTGTTTGTCTTGAAATAGTAATGCTTAATTTATTTCTTTTGCTTGTTTTGTACAGAATTCTTTATTTATCTTTTTTATTTGTTAATAGATAATCGTGGGCGACGTGTTGTTTTTTTCTTGTTTTTTGTGTATATAGGTGAATCCCCCCACTCTTCGCGTTTGATAGTTAGCTTGGTATTTATTTTTCTTCCGGCTACGTCTGGGTACGTAGCATAAATTCTGACGGCGTGGGGCTGAAAGTTTTAGTTAATTTTTTTTGTGCTCCGCATTTGGTCCCGATTTTGTTTTAGATAACGGTTACTTTGATTTGGTTTTGATTAATTTCTGCTCCGAGTTTGTTTTAGTTAATTTTTGCTCCGATTTTTTTTTGTTGTTAGTGCCTAAGTTCCTACATTACCCGCATTTCTTGACCTAATGCTACTTGTTTTTTCTTCCTTTATGTTCAACCTATTGTTTTTTTTTTTCTTTCGGCTCTTTGGTGTTTTTCACATGAGTATCGGGTTTTTTTATTTCTTTTGTTCTTTTCCGTGATTGCTAAATATCCTTGGATAGCTCATGTCAGATTATTGAACTTGTATTTTCGCCAATAATCCTAATCCATTGAAAACGCTGGCCCCAAGATTTATCTTTTTTTTCCTTCGCTCTCAGTACATTTTGTCCTCCCTGTCAAGTCTACAGTTGGTTTTTCTCAGATTTTTCTCTTATTCTACGGCCCTGTTCTAATTTTTATTTTGTTGCTTAGCTCCTATTTGTGTTCCTAAAGTTATCCGTCGGATGTTTTAGGTTGTCCTGTATTCGCAATAATTCTTTTTTTGAGCTTTTATCGAGTTACGGTTAACCTCCACTTAGTTACTTTCTTCCAATTTCTTTTTTATTCTTACTAAAAATGACTGATCATAAGTTGGTGGGCAGAAGTCATCTGAAAACATTACTATTTCGCGTGTATGACAGGTCTGTTTGGGAACTATGGTTCTTCTAGTGAAGATGTTCAATTGTCCGTTTTCCTTCGTAATCTTGATTCATTTTATAGAACCCATTTGCCTACCGTCCGCTCCTTACAAGAGTTAAAGGAAGAATGTGTGAAGTTAGAACCGGCAAAGATTCTGGCCGATAATTCCGTATCACCCAGTTACGACCCACATACTGTTACTGCTGAACCGGAATCAGCTCCTGCTACAGTGCCTAAGTCAGTTGCTACTCCTTTTTCGGGTTCCCATCAAGGTCTCCCAGTGTGGGAGTGGAATTTGAAATTTTCTGGTAACCCAAACACTCTTACCGTACATGATTTTTAGGAACGAGTCGAAAAACTCCGACGAACTCACCATGCATAAGAATTGCACTTATTTGAAACTACAGTGGACTTGTTCGAGGCTATAGCGTTACTTTGGTATCGTGGTTACCGGCAAAGTTTTCTGACTGGAAGTCGTTGCCCAATTTACTGATCCAACATTTTGAACCCCCGGATTTAGCGTATAAGTTTGTTACTACTGAGGAAAATACTTTTGCTCCACATGACCGATTTGTTAAGATTTCTTCTACGACTACGGGTAGTTCAGATACTTGTTCCGTACGTTCTACTGTCCTTCTTTCTAATTTTGCTACTACTCGTTAGGTCATATGCTTTAATTGCAACAAACCTGGTCATGTTTCAACACGTTGTACTCGTCCTCCGATTGTTGTAGTTGTGGATATAAGGGAGTGTTTTGCTGCAACTGTCCACACTGTCATCCTACTACTAATAGGTCTTCAAATCATACTTTAAATACTGTCCTCACCTCTAGCTGCCTAATTTCTTCTACTTATCACTCTACGTTCTCTTCTGTACTTCATCCAGGTTATCCTGCTACTACTATCCAAACATATCCTTCTTTGGCAAATATAACTTCGAACAAAATTTCTTCCGTTTCTATTTATACATCCTATTGTACTCCTCCTTCTGTTTGCCCTACTTATTCATTCTCACCCCAAACTGTGCATTCACCACCACTGCAACCTATACTTCGAATTAGCGACTTGCAGCAAGCTTCTCAAGAGTTTGTTCCCTCTTAATAATCTATAGGAACACTGTGGCCCGATTTAAATAAAATTAAATAAAAACCCTTAACCACAAAAAATATTTAAATTACTAGATACGTATTTCGACCACTATGTGGTCATCATCAGTAGGGAAAAAAAAAAAAAAAAATTAGCTGTATAATTTACTATATTGTTGCTTTAAACACTATCGAGGATATTCTCCTCACCCGCAAGCTGGTGTTCTCAACAACAAACAAGTGGTGTGACATTATAACTTAAATCTACCTAATTTATACTAATTCTAAATCTGAAGCGGAACCAGTTTAATCTTGCTTTCTCATTGGTTGTTGACCAATAGGGAAAGCAAAACAGATGACTCTATTGGCCCTTTATCGGTGTTTAAGAGGGGTCCTTTATGTTTAACAATTTTAATTGATTCATAGGCATTTAAGGAGGAAAACGTTGGTACCGCTTTTAACAATTTAACATTTTCTAGTTTAACGGGGTGGCTGGTTTCAAATATATGTTTGGCGACCTGAGACCTTTCATATTTACCATATTTGAAGTGAGCAATGTGTTCTTTAAATCTTGTTGTTATATTCCTCTTGGTCTGACCAATATATTTTTGAAAACATCCTGGCCCTGCACAACTAATTTCATAAATCCCCGACTTTTGCAATTTTTCCACCTCGTCTTTTGGATTACCTAGCAAATCTTTAATTTTATTAGTATTAGTGAAAGCAATTTTGAAATTACACTGTTTGAATATTTTATCAAGACCCTTTGTGGTTTTGTGAAACGGAAGTTTAACATATTTAACATTATCGTTAGAGGTGGTTGATTGCAAAGTCGTTGATTTACGGATGTTGATCCTATTTTTACACTTTCTAAAAATATTATCTATAATATCAGAAGAGAAACCATTGTAATTCGCCATTTGTTTAATAAAAGCAAATTCCTTATTAAATCTGTTTTTATTTAAAGGAAATTCAATAATCTATTAATTAAAAGTTAAATGAAGCCAACTTATGTTGTATGCTATGATTAGAGGAAGACAAAATAAAGCGATTTACATTGGTTTCTTTTCTATAAATGTCAAATTCTAATTTATTACCATTTCTAATTACTAATGTATCTAAAAGGGTAATTGTCCATTATTCTCTAGTTCATACGTAAATTTTATGCTTTGAAATTTTGAATTCATTTCTTTAAGAAAATCATCAACATTTGATTTAGAAGTGTCAAAAACTGCAAAATATCATCCACGTACCTTAACCATATTCTTGGGAAGTATTTGGAGTTTTCTTTTAACTCGGTTTCAAAACGAGACATAAATAAATTTGCTATGAAAGGTGATAAGCTATTTCCCATTGCTGTGCCTTCATGTTGTTCGTACAACTTGTTGTTGAATTGAAAACAGTTCTGGGACATGCAATGCGAAACAAGCTTGATATAGTCCTCAACTTTATCATCATCAATATCACTATCTATAAGAACATCCTTTAAATATGTTAAAGTATGTGGTATTGGAACACTAGGAATAATGAACTGACCTCAAATGAAATTAAGATTTCGTTCTCTTCTAATGTGATATTTTTAATTTTATTAATGAACTCTAAAGAGTTTTGTACAGACAAACTATTAAACTTTAAATTCTTAAATTCATTTGACAGCCATCGTGATAAATAGTAAGTCGGTGAGTTGATACCTGAAACTATTGGTCTCATCGATTTATTATTTTGTGAATCTTTGGTAAACAGTAAAGCTTTGGCATTTCAGGATTCGAAATTTTTAATTTTAATTTTAGTGTGGGCGAAATTAGGTTTGGACATTCTTTCAAAACAGACTCTGTTGATTTAATCATTTTATTTAAAGGAATTTCATTTTTACGTTTTTTGACTATTGGTCTGTAAGGACCCTCAGACAGCAAAGTCTCTACTCTATCAACATAGTCTTGTTTATCCAGAATAACCAACCTATTCCCCTTATCAGCCTTTAAATAATAACAATTCTTTTGTCGTAAATCTTTAATAATCAGATAATCTTTTCTTGTTTGTTCTGAGGCATTCCTTGCGCAAGTGCGTAAGTTGTTCGAAAGTTGAATTTTGCACGCGTTTCTAATAAAGTTTTTTGAATTATCATCTAATTTTGAAATGGATTTTTCAATGCCAGCAATAATGTCTTCTTAAATGATCTACTCCAAATTTTAGGCCTCGATCAAGGAAAGTCAACTCTTCATTATTAAAGATTTTCGACGATTCGTTAACAACTATTGACTCTAATTGAGGTGAAGTAATTTCCAGTTTTTTAGGAGGTACATTGACATTGTGTTTCTTTAAAAGAAACTTTAACTTAGTGTTTTGCCTATTAATTTTGTCTAACAATTTATGATTGTTGACTTCAAAAACAAATCTCTGGAAATTATTCCATTCCTGAAAACCGGACTCGGATAAATTGCACGTTAGTGCTAGGTGCGATTTATACGTTTCCAGTTCCAATCTACTAAGTTTACTGTACAGATATTTGATTTCCAAATTAAGCCATTTATCTTTTGCAAAATTGATTATTGCGTTACTACGTTTACAGAAGACATTATTGCTGGCATTGAAAAATCCATTTCAAAATTAGATGATAATTCAAAAAACTTTATTAGAAACGCGTGCAAAATTCAACTTTCGAACAACTTACGCACTTGCGCAAGGAATGCCTCAGAACAAACAAGAAAAGATTATCTGATTATTAAAGATTTACGACAAAAGAATTGTTATTATTTAAAGGCTGATAAGGGGAATAGGTTGGTTATTCTGGATAAACAAGACTATGTTGATAGAGTAGAGACTTTGCTGTCTGAGGGTCCTTACAGACCAATAGTCAAAAACGTAAAAATGAAATTCCTTTAAATAAAATGATTAAATCAACAGAGTCTGTTTTGAAAGAATGTCCAAACCTAATTTCGCCCACACTAAAATTAAAATTAAAATTTCGAATCCTGAAATGCCAAAGCTTTACTGTTTACCAAAGATTCACAAAATAATAAATCGATGAGACCAATAGTTTCAGGTATCAACTCACCGACTTACTATTTATCACGATGGCTGTCAAATGAATTTAAGAATTTAAAGTTTAATAGTTTGTCTGTACAAAACTCTTTAGAGTTCATTAATAAAATTAAAATATCACATTAGAAGAGAACGAAATCTTAATTTCATTTGAGGTCAGTTCATTATTCCCTAGTGTTCCAATACCACATACTTTAACATATTTAAAGGATGTTCTTATAGATAGTGATATTGATGATGATAAAGTTGAGGACTATATCAAGCTTGTTTCGCATTGCATGTCCCAGAACTGTTTTCAATTCAACAACAAGTTGTACGAACAACATGAAGGCACAGCAATGGGAAATAGCTTATCACTTTTCATAGCAAATTTATTTATGTCTCGTTTTGAAACCGAGTTAAAAGAAAACTCCAAATACTTCCCAAGAATATGGTTAAGGTACGTGGATGATATTTTTGCAGTTTTTGACACTTCTAAATCAAATGTTGATGATTTTCTTAAAGAAATGAATTCAAAATTTCAAAGCATAAAATTTACGTACGAACTAGAGAATAATGGACAATTACCCTTTTAGATACATTAGTAATTAGAAATGGTAATAAATTAGAATTTGACATTTATAGAAAAGAAACCAATGTAAATCGCTTTATTTTGTCTTCCTCTAATCATAGCATACAACATAAGTTGGCTTCATTTAACTTTTAATTAATAGATTATTGAATTTCCCTTTAAATAAAACAGATTTAATAAGGAATTTGCTTTTATTAAACAAATGGCGAATTACAATGGTTTCTCTTCTGATATTATAGATAATATTTTTAGAAAGTGTAAAAATAGGATCAACATCCGTAAATCAACGACTTTGCAATCAACCACCTCTAACGATAATGTTAAATATGTTAAACTGCCGTTTCACAAAACCACAAAGGGTCTTGATAAAATATTCAAACAGTGTAATTTCAAAATTGCTTTCACTAATACTAATAAAATTAAAGATTTGCTAGGTAATCCAAAAGACGAGGTGGAAAAATTGCAAAAGTCGGGGATTTATGAAATTAGTTGTGCAGGGCCAGGATGTTTTCAAAATATATTGGTCAGACCAAGAGGAATATAACAACAAGATTTAAAGAACACATTGCTCACTTCAAATATGGTAAATATGAAAGGTCTCAGGTCGCCAAACATATATTTGAAACCAGCCACCCCGTTAAACTAGAAAATGTTAAATTGTTAAAAGCGGTACCAACGTTTTCCCCCTTAAATGCCTATGAATCAATTAAAATTGTTAAACATAAAGGACCCCTCTTAAACACCGATAAAGGGCCAATAGAGTCATCTGTTTTGCTTTCCCTATTGGTCAACAACCAATGAGAAAGCAAGATTAAACTGGTTCCGCTTCAGATTTAGAATTAGTATAAATTAGGTAGATTTAAGTTATAATGTCACAATTCACTTGTTTGTTGTTGAGAACACCAGCCTGCGGGTGAGGAGAATATCCTCGATAGTGTTTAAAGCAACAATATCGTAAATTATACAGCTAATTTTTTTTTTTTTTTCCTACTGATGATGACCACATAGTGGTCGAAGTACGTATCTAGTAATTTAAATATTTTTTGTGGTTAAGGGTTTTTATTTAAATTTATTTGTTCCCTCTTTCTTAAATAATTCTACCCACGAAATTCCTGTCGTGTCTGCAAGCACAAACGTCGCTGAAGTGTCAATAATTTCTAATTCAGTCCGCGAAGGTCCTGTTCAAGTCCATGAACATGTATCATTAATGTCTGTTGCTGTTGCTGTCAAAATTCTACATGTTCCTGCTTTCTTAAATTGTTCTACTCAAGAAATTTCTGTCGTGCCGGCAATCACAGCCGTAGCTAAAGTGAAGATAATTTCTAAGACGGATAGAGAAGGTCCTGTTGAGGTTAACGAGCCCGTAGCTATAATGCCTGCCGCTGTCGTTGTCCAAGTTTTATCTGATTCTGTTTCGTTATCTACTATTGTTAAGAAATCAGTTCCTATTGTGACTGAAGTTTTGTCTGTTCCTACTCTGTTGTCTAACAGTAATGAAGTCTTACTTGATTCTACTCCTTTATTGGACGGTAATGAAACGCTACCTGCTTTTACTCATTTTTCTGATGTTGACAAAATTCTCTCTGATTGTGTCTCTTTATCCTCTGCTTACAAACTTCTACTTGCTTTTGTTCTTTTAGCTAAGGTTAATAAACTTCTAGCTAATGTTCCTTTATCTACTGTAGTTGAAGTTCTTCCTGGTGCTGTTTGTTTTTGTAAGATTGATGAAGTTCTACCTGATTCTGTTCCTTTATGTAATGTTACTGAAGTGTTAGCCGATTCTGCTCTTTTTCCTAAGGTTGATATTCCTACAGCCAATGCTGTTTTATGTCCTAAGTGTGAGACTTCTAGTCCTTTATCTAACATCGTTGAAATTTTATCTACTCCTGTCTCTCTAGTTAACATAACTGAAGTGTGCTTCGCTTGTATTTCTCTTCGTAAGGTTGATTCTAGTACAGCCAATACTTTTTTTTTTCTACAGTGGATATTCTGACAACCCATGATGTTTGCTTTTCTATTGTTGACTTTCTTACCTCTAACCCTTAACTCGTTTCCTAAACTACCCTCGTCATCTCTTATACCTCGTACTACAACTACTACGCCCCCTGCTCTTCCTGTGTGGCAGAAAACTGCCCAAAAGAGGCAGACATTATTGTATACTCTTTCCGAACCGGAAGATGTATGTCGGCGAAGTGCTAGTGTCCTTGATCTCGTTTCGTTTTCCTTCTGGCGGCGTAAACGCTTTAAGCCGAATATCTAGTCCTGCGCCCGTTTTTTAAGCCAACTTTGCTCTCCTTAGGTTTTGATTTCTGGGCTTTAAGTTTTCTTTTCTTATTTTACTTCCCTGTTTTGCTGGGTTTTCTTTCTTTTTTTTGCCTCGTGTGGGTCCGGGAATAGAATAGTCCCACGGTACGACCTGCCTATCGTAAGAGGCGACTAAAGCGGTTCAACACACACACACACACACACACACATATTTTATACACGTCCAATACATACCCACACACTTCATACATACACACATACACCCACACACACAGTTCTACTTGGTTTTCCTTTCTTTAGTTTTCTCCTTGTACTCCTTGACCCCGTGTGGGTCCGGGAATAGAATAGTCCCACGGTTCGACCTGCCTGTCGTAAGAGGCGACTACAGCGGTCCAACACATACACACACACACACACACACACTTTATATATATCCAATCCATACTCACACACTTCATACACATACACACACACATACGCCCACACATTTCATAAACACACAGTTCTACTTGGTTCTCCCTTCTTTCGTTTTCTCCTTGTACTCCTTGAACCCGTGTGGGTCCGAGAATAGAATAGCCCCATGGTACGACTTGCCTGTTGTAAGAGGTGACTACAGTGGTTCAACACAACATATACACACATGCACAACACATACACACACACACACACACACTTTTTACAGACCCAACACATACCCACACTTTCTACATGCACAACACCTACATACACACTTCTTTCACACGCACACGCATGCACGCGCACACACCTACTCATACGAAACTACACGGGGATTCTGTTTTATTTTCTTTTGTACGATTCTTAGTTTTTTTTGGTTTTGTACTTGGTGCTTGGTGTTATTCTGTTTGGGTTTTTTTTTCTTTTTCTCGTTCATTTCGTTCCACATTCCACTCCTTATTCTGTTGCTGGTATTCTTTGCTGTCGGTCCCTAGTCTGATTGTGTTTCGTCCATCCGCCCCTGTGGTAGGTGCTTTATAGTTCGTTTTTCTTTCTTCGGAAACCATGACTTAATCGACTTTAGGACTAGTCAGCATTCCTTTTCGTTCGATTTTTGGTTACCACAGTTTGTAGTACACCGTTTCCTTTTACAAGTGTTCCTCCTCTCTTTCTCTCATTCTCCCTCGTAGTCCCTTTGTTTACTTGAGGCTTGACCTTTGGGACCTGTTTTTGTTGACACTGTTGATTTTCTTCCTCGTTCCTTTTCTTCTTTTGAGGTCGAAGACTTTCTCGTTTCTTTACAAGAAACATCCGTCCTCTGACGACTTTTTCAGTGTCAATGCCGTTCCATCTTAGTCCTCGTTGCTTGTTTCCCTTCCCTCCTTCCTTTTTTCTCTTCTATTATTGGCCTTCGCGCCGGATAAGAATTCTTTTTTTACTGCTTTTGAAGTGTTTTCTTTTGTTTTTTCCCATTAAGCAAATTTTTTTTTGTTCGGATTTTTTTCTCTTTGTATTTTGTTGGTCCTGCCCACTCCCATTACTTTAGTTTTCCTACTCCAACTTGTTAATTTTGCTGGGAGGAATTTTTTATGTTTAATTTCAGCATAGATTAATTACCCTATCTTTCTCCCTTGTTAATTCAAAACTCGCTCGAATAAATTCCGTTTCTACTGTTAAATCCTCGACATAATTAATAATAAACACGCTCTCAAATAAATTTCTCAACTCAAATTCCTTTAGCTTTTAAAACAAAAATTTATTTGATAAATTAAATAGTCTATGCCTTGTTTTAGGTATATATATATATATATATATATATATATATATATATATATATTGCTGTGATAAGGGGTTGTTTAAGGGTGTACTTTATAGTAAAGGTCGTTTAAGAATTAGAAATTACCATAGGAAGCAGAAAACTGCATTTATTTAGTAAAAAAATTGAGAAATGGAGATAGTTTGTAAATAGTAGGCAGTCAACACCCTGTATATAAAGGATAAATAGTTTTAAGCGACGCAAATAGACACAGGAAGACGCATAGTTAGCGTAGGAATAAGGAAGACATGCATTAAGTAAATAGTAAATATTTAATACCCTGTAGATAGAGTTTTAGTTTGTGGTTGATTACTGGACTCAGTATGACTCCACTCGTCTTTATTTGTGTAATTTAAAACATCTTACGAAGTATTAGTTCCTCTGCATCGCCTTTACATTTTTCAACGTCAGTTCTGCCAAGGTTAAAGTTTTTACTAGAGTTTTTCACTTAACGTAATCCTCTCTGTTCATTCGTCCTTTAAGACTCCTAGATTGTTTTTACTTTGATCACTTTATCAACCACTTTAATAAACTCATTGTTAAATTATGAATTTAAGATATGCAACCTGGCAGAAAATATGTAAAGTAATTTTAAATATACACCCTGAGGAACAACTAACTGTTTCATACTAAATAATATTTTTGACGTATGGGTGCAACAAAACCAGTTGTATATTGCTATTTTGAATTTAATCTAAAACCGAGGTTTGTAGTTTACAATACACGAACATTTGAACCAGTCACTTCACCGATCTGTTGTAACTGCTATAACTAAACAATAGTTTTATTAGAAATTGAAGATTACCATAAGTGTACTATCAGTAATTTCTTTACAGATTGTTTAAAACTGAAACTCTGTTACACGGTATATAATTCACGATAATTATTAACAAAGTCCAAAATTGCAGATTTGACTTATAACAAAAAACGTACCGAAATATACTATTAAGTGGCGAACATAAAATTGGCTCAAATCAGTTAAACTGGTTTAGTTGATGTGCGTGCCTAGTAGCAACTACATAGCGTGCTCGTACAGTGTGACTGTATTCAGACGAGTGCTTGCAGTCATTAGGCATATAGCTCTCGACCATGTCTTTTTCTATCGAACAACGTGTTTTCATTGTTGAAGAATATGTATGCTCTCAATCTATTAAAATTGGTCGTGACAGTTTTCATAAAAAGTTTCCTGAAAATGATGTTGCAGCAAAATCAATGATTTAGGATCTACTAAAAAGTGACATGTAACAGGTAGTGCTGTCGATTCAAAAAGAAACAAGCAACTGACTGTACCTACACCCAAAGCCCTAACAGACGTAACGGCACAAACTCAAAGAAGTCACAATAAGTTGACAGGACAGTTATCACAGCTATGTAGAATTTTTTGCAGGTCATGTCAACACGTGCTTCATGGCCTAAAAATGAAACTCTGCCGTGTGATTGTTGTTCAGATTATAAAACCACCAATAAGGGTAAGCGTTCAAATTACTGTAATTGCTTGCTATAAAATGGAGGTATGTGTCCAACCAGCTGCAGGACTGATAACTTAATGATAATGGTTGCTAGAAAATGTTGCTGGGGGAAATATTGGCCCTATTTCCTCTTTTCAACGAATGAAGTTTAGTTTCATCTATCCGGTTATAGTAATTCCCAAAATACATGACACTGGGACACGGAGAACCCACACAACTTCCGACAAAAGCAATTACACAATTTGAACGTTGTGTATGGTGTGCTTTTCTGGTAACAGAATAATCAGCCAAATATTTTTAATGAAACTGTTAAAACCAACGTTTACTTACAAATCTATAATGAACATTCGGCCTAGCAAGATGGGGCAATCTACCATACATTGGATCTGTGATTGGCTCGTATACATGTCGTTCTTCTACAGGAAGGACCATTAGCAAGGGTTTGTGTCAGGTCTGCTCTCCTAATTTATCACCAAGCGACCATTTGCTAAGGAAATTTCTAATGGCATCTACCGAAATAATCCAGAACACTTGACAAATTAAAAAATAACATGAGCAAAAATATTTCTAGCATACCTCAAGGTGTATTGAAAACTGTTTTCAATAACATGCTTCGACGTTCACAACTTTGGTAGATACTGGCGGAGAACATTTCGCATAGACTTTAAATAAGGTTCTAATATTGAAACTAAAATGATGGGATGTAGGGAGTATTCTAATGAAAGCATAGTAAACAACTAAATATTTAGGCATGCTGACTTCATTTATTGATATTCCTTACAGAAATATGACATTGAATTTCGGGGCCCGTTTTATCTGTGTCACTCTGTAGTAACATCGCATTGCTATACAAATACAAGTCGCCCTATTCCTAACCTTGACCGGCCTTTGTTAAGGTTTAGAGACGAAGAAACAAATGCTGATTCACACTCGCACTTTCGGATTATTACTTTGTACAATTATGTAACTAAGACGTGTTTATTCCACGATCCTAAAATTATACAGGGTGATTCACTAAGAATTGGCAATTTCTAAAAAAAAAGATACTAGCACCAAAGTATTAAGATTGAGCCTAACATGCATTATAAAAATGACGGTTGTTTAAAAGATACAGTGTTCAAAAAAAACTCCATTATAAAATGTATTGAGATAAATGATGGACATTTGAAACAGTTACTAAATTCTTTATTGTTATCATTACCGATTTTTATTGTTATTAGTTACCTTTATATTATTTATACTCTGAATATTTTGTAATGCAAAAGAATAAAAATTTCATAGGCAAAATACATTAAACCGCTTAAAAGTTAATAACTCTGAAACCAACAGAGTTACATAAATTAAACAGGTAGTTTGTTTGTGTAAAATAGAACGCTCTTTCAAATTCTTCATTTGTTTTTACTGCAGTTCAACAGGTAAAAAAATTATAGTTTAATTTAGGACAGAAACAAGCTGTACCTAGCATCATATATCAGCAATGCAAAAGTAAGCTTTAAATTAGTAGTTCGCATGCCAAAAAATATAAAAGTGCAAATTTTCAAATTGGTTCTATCAAAATTTTCTAAATTACTTAGAAAATTTCAAAATAAATTTTCAACTTTGAACATTCTGTATCTCTTATTACAGGGACATTGGTATTGCATATTCGGCTAAATCAAAATATTTTGCAGTCTAGTAGCTCTAATTTAGTCACCTTGTATATTGTATTCCATACTTCCAATACACTCGAAAACTGAATGTAAGGAATTTTTAATGTAGAAATGTCTAAAGCAAGTTCCACTTTACAAATGGCTTATGATTTTAACCAGAATTGAGCAACAGAATATTTTAAAGTACATGTTACTAGGAAATTCGCCTTAGAGGGCTGCATCAGCTTTCCTTAAAATGCTAAAAGGATGCCTGGGCTTTTTTAATGTAGAGTATGGCATCCCCAGCAACCTCCCCACTCGAACACTGTAGTTTGGGTAGTTGAAATTACAGCTTTCTTCAACTCTGTTTAATATTAATAATTGTTATAGTACCTATTGTGAGTATTGCCAAAGAATAACTTTGAACAATAAGTAAAATTCGAGAATAGGTTGATTTAAAAATTATGACAAGTAGTTTTTAAAAAATTGTCAGTTCGAAATCACTTCTTAAATTATTAGTAGAAGAAATCACGTGATAACAAAGTGTCTTTGAATTTAGATAGCAGTTATCAAAATATACCTCCTGTTGCGCCCTTTGTTCCTACCTTATCTCCTACGGAAGTAATTTAGATTCCTAGTCTAAACCAAACAACCTTATATTTAATGGCATGGTATGACATACACGGCATATGTACATATTATCCCTCGTGAAATCATAAGGTATTGCTCTTTGATTAACTTAAAATAATATATAATTAGGAATAGTGAGCTCTGCATTTTTAACAGAGGATCGGAGAGCTTTAATTAAACTACTGCATAATGTCGTTTTTTACATCACTATACAAGATTATAAATAGGTAAAATATACTCAAGCGATTGTGCGTTGGTCTCACCATCATTAAAAACATCCCACTTAAGGGGCAACCACTGCGGTCACATTGCGTCTTTCAGAAACCGCCGCTAGGGGTGAACATGTAATGAATTTGTTACCTGCAAGACAAGTAGGCCAATAAAGAAAGAATGAAATCAGTAACGGCACGCTTGTCTGAATTGCATGTAACAAAGGAAGGGAGAGAAAGATAAAGAAAACTAATATCGCGCTAAACACAGTTGGAGATTGGGAAATCTAAGGAATGAAACGACAGTACACACAAACCAATTTATCTGTACCTTAAAGAATAATTAAACACATAACACGTAAAATATACATCTGGAAAATAACTTTTATGAGTTTAAATGGCAAAATAATATTAAATTACTGAGTTAAAGACAAAAATCTAAATTCTTTACTCCTCGCGCATCAATACTAAATAATAAGCACGTCTAGTAAAAATCAAGTCAAAGAGTGTTCCGTAAATACAAGAACTACTCCATTGTACAACCCTTAAATATTGTCGCATAATATACAACAAAATTAAGTGGAATTTAACCACTGGAATTAATAACAATAAAAAATATATATAAATATAACAATATTCATACCTACTTTGACTCTGATGTTATCGTCCCAAATACAACCTACTAACACCTAAGAAACAAAGTACATATTTACAGTAATGCTTTTAGACGCAGTTAACATTAACAGCTAATCAAATGACAAACTCCACCAAATTCTTATACTAATAATGACAGTATTAAGTAGACAGCAGTGAATTGCTCATTATCTCTAAATATTTATCGACTACCAACAAATTCACATGCAGTAAGCAATTGTATCTGTTGGTATTTAATGATGCTTGTTCACGTAGGTTTTTGACGGTCTTAAGTAACTGCAAGGTCCTTATCTTATTATGACTTCATTTCCATACAGAATCAGATAAAAAAGGTGTGGTAAAGACAATGTGAAATTTCTATATTACTACCTAGTAAGCATAAGTTCAAAGAACCTTACAATGTGGGGGTAAAATATACTCAAAAGGATATGCTAAGAATATTGGTAGCAAACAGAGCTCCAGTCACGTAAAAATGGAAAACACTTTTTCGTCAGAAGAATTTTGTTAACTGCCCGACAGGATTTATATCTTTTATCATAGAAAAAATAAACATTGCGATCTAACGCTACAAATATTATAAACCCATTCAACCAATGCATTTATAAAATTGTTTTCTGAAAAATAATCATGGAAATTCCACATAGTATATGTATAAGTTCGAGTAGAGTTTATTTTTTTTAAATAACACCTAACCACAATTAACCTAGCAACATTCAAAGAATTCTTATCCACCACATGCCTAGATAAGAAACCAGAAAATGTAATACAAACATCCAAACTTGTGAATTATCTAAAGGACGAGCACATTTGGTTGCCCAACTGAGTCGCCCCAAAACAACAAAAATGGAGCAAATTGGTATATTCAAACAAGTGGAAATTGAAATACTCCTCAAATTAAGGAGACAGCATACTAATAGCATGTATCAAGTTATAATTAAGGCACGCAATGACTAAATCAAAAAACAATCACAACTAATTCCTTAATCATACGACACATCTTGGACGCAAGCCTTACTCAAAAGCAATATCACGCCACTCACAACAACATGGGCGTCTTGTCCAATATAGAAGAAATCAAAACTAAAACAAATTGATTACTACAAATAACTACAAGAACTTTGCCAAATGTTTTAAATTTCATAGAAACTGCAATAGACTAAAAACACGCCACGATATTACCACGAAACCTGCACACCCGATTTGATTCTTCTTCATTTTTCATCTGCAACCCACAACATTACAAAAACGATTGTATAGAATATGGCTAAGTTAAGATTTTGGAATTCGATTACAATTGTAAACTTTTGCGGTAATTTCGATAGCTACTGATGGTAGAGAAAAGTGGACATGTATACGAAAATAAATTATAATAAACAAACAACGAATTATTTCAAACACTTACCTTTGTGGTTATAACGAAGCAAAGCACATTTATGTTCATGCGACCGTACAAACGGATAACGATAATAACAAACTGTAGAATGCATCCGTCTTTGATGAGAAACCAAAGTCGACTCTTATGTGGTGTAGTGAAGAACATGTAGTAATGCGGCCTTTTACCACAAAAACCGATACTGCTTTGCTTCGTGTTTATCAATATCGCGGGACTTTGTACAGGCAAGATGCTTAAAGTAATACATGGTATTTTTCAATAACAATTAATATACCGGGTGGACGCAAATAATCAACAAATTTCAAGGAAAAATAAATTTAGCGGTAAATTATATACACTATAAACAGAACATAACCTTAAGAGATAAATTATATACAATATAAACGGAACATACCGCCCACCAAAATGCAAGGCATTTAAAAAAAAATAATTAAAAGGCGGGGGGGGGGAATGAAAGAACGAAAAGAAAAGATTTACAAAAAACACAAGAAAATGAATTTTTCTTTCTAGATTGAGGGTAAAGGGCAGAGCTTTGACACATGGCACCTGAGCGGTTATAAGTGTGACCACCCTAAGCACATCATCTGTCCTAGGATGCACAGCCACAACACAACCAAGGGATCAGCGAAGAGGAGGAACGTTAGCGACCTTAATCAGCACTAAGATGTCCAACTCAACTTGAGGAGACGGTGTGTGCCACTTGGAGCGCTGTTGAAGCAAGTGCAAGTACTTTTTGGACCAGCGGGACCAAAAATCTTGTTGAATTCGCTGGAGCAATTGCCGGCGAGAGAGGCGGTTAAGGGAAATGTGAGAAAAAGCAGGCTCCGGGATGGCGGTTAAAGGGGCCAAAGTTAAAAAATGACTCAAAATATGACGGATAGATTGCCTTTTAGAAATAATCCAGAAGTGCTGACTGACGAGAAAATGGACCATTTGAGCACACGCGTGGAAGTGTTTTAAATGAACGTAGGTAACATAAAGATCAGTAAATCGACTTTTGTTAGGTAACAAAGCGGGAAGTTTACGGTCAGAGGACACTGACGTAAGATTCCATCACAAATAAAAGGGGACAACTTGCAAAAACTTTTTTTTAAAGGGGATCCAGAATGAATTACCTCAAGCTCGATAGTAAAATAAAATTGTTGAGTATACGTAAGCAAAGGGATCAAAGCATTGTGCAACTAAGAAGATGACAAAGGTCCGGAGTACCTTTCGAGTGGGTGAGGTAGATTATGACGAAAACGGAGAATCCAAGCAACAATGCGCGTAATAAAACAAAAGGAAGAGTGATTTTCTAGAATTGATTGAATCTAAGAGGATGTTACGTCAGCAGATACAACAATAGAGAGTTGTTCAGTGAGAACTTCAGGAGCGTCTGAAGACGGAATATGTGGACTGTAGTTTTCGAAAGACCGATACAAGGTTGTTGAAGCCGCCCACCATAAAGAACATTGCCACAAGTCGGTAGGGAGTAAACCACGTGACCCGAGATCGGCAGGATTCTCGGTGGACAAGATGTGATGCCAAGAGGAGCGAGACATGTTTTCCTGAATGTAAGCAACACGATTGGCGACGAAAGTCTTCCAAGGTTGCGGCGGGGAACAAATCCACGAAAGTACTACCATGGAGTCAAACCAACAGTAAATTTCATAAAAGGTAATGTTAGAATGAAAGGTTTTGAGGACAAAGATTAATAATTTGGAAGCCAATGCGGCGGCCAACAATTCGAGCCAGGGCAAAGATATTGTACGAAGAGGTGCTACCTTCGACTTAGCGCACACTAAACGAACCTCAACACGGAAGGGGTACCAAAACGAAAATAAACAACAGCACAGTAGCCACGTTCGAAAGCGTCAACAAAGCAGTGAACATCGCACGTAGTAAACTGGCGGGATTAGCAAGCGGGGTAAAGCGAAATCCGAAAGAAGCGGTAACTCGTGCAAGTATCTCTCCCACAAACGGAGGAGGTCGGGGGGAGGGGAGCACCCCATACTAATTTTAACGACCATAAACGTTGAATTAAATGTTTTACCAGAAAAGTGAGGGGATAAAAGTCTCATGGGGTCGAAAGTACGGGCTAAGTTAGAAAGTAGGTTGCGCTTGGTACAGAAGGTACTTAGCGGCTGAACTAGAAAACAAAAATTGTCTAAGGTGGGGTTCCATTAAAGACCCAGAACTTTTAGGGGTTGAGTATCAGGATCCTCAAAGGAGCGCGGATTGCCACGTAGCGGAAAGATCTTTTAATAATTCGGGATGGTTACTTGACCATTTATGAAGTTCGAAACCACCAAGTTTTAATAGAGCAATTAGTTGATTACGTAGAGCGAGTATTGATTCAATAGAATCTCCACCAGTAGCAATGTCATCAATGTAAGTATGGTGGCGAAATGCGAAAGCGGCTAACGAATAAGAATTCCTTTCGTCTACGGCCACTGCTGAAGCAAGCGTATGGCAAGAAAGAGAGCACAGTTGATTCCATATGTAACAGTATTTAATTTAAAGTCCAGAATGGGCTCCTTAGGGGAGAAGCGCCAACAATTCGTTGATAGTCACACGGAGCAGGATTTACAAGAATTTGTCTGTACATCTGACGAATATCGGCAGTGACAACATAAGAATGTAAACAAAATTGTAACAAAATTGCGGAAATATCGGGTTGCAACTTCGGCCCAACAAACAAGTGATTATTTAATGATGATCGAGACAGAGATTTAGCGAAAGCGTTGAAAAAAACTCGTAGTTTCGTACTTATGCTTTCAGATTTCACAACGCAATGATACGTGATAAAAGTCCGAATGAGACCAGCTAACAACAGATTGTTCGTAAACACGAGGTTGTTTAAGTAGACGATTTTCTAAAGAAACAAATCGTTCCAAGGCAAGATCACGAATACCTTGAAAAAATGGTTCTTGATCTCTAAACGGCAGTGAGACAACATATCGACCTTCTTCATTGCGGCGAAACGCATCGACAAAATGTTTTTCAACAAGAGTTTCTTCAGGCGTGAAAGGTTGAGCGGCCGGGACAGCTTTGACTTCCCAGAATCTAGCGACAATATCTTCCAATAGGAAAGTAGAATATGTCTTACAAAACAAGCTAGTTACTTCAGAAGCGGGCAAGAAAGGTATGCTTCCCATTAAAACATATCCAAAAATAGTATTAATAGCAACAGGTTGATCGCTAGCACCTTGGATGCGACCATCTAATAACACTTAAGGGAAAATATCCGCGCCAAGTAAGAAATCAATGAGTCCAGATTGAACAAAGAGCGGATCAGCTAGCTTGAGGTTAACCAGATAATTGAAATGTTGTAAAGGAATATTAGAACTAGGTAAATTTTCACAAATTTTGGGAAGTACTACAGCTTGAAAATTAATAATCGGTGAAGAAACACCTATTGGTTTGAACGAGACGGCGACAGCGCCATGCAGATCTGCAGAGCGCGTGGAACCTAAACCACTAAAGGTAAGGGACTGTAGAGTAGTACGGAAGCTTAAACGTTTCACACAATTTTGCGAAACAAAAGAAGTCATGCTATCCGAATCGAGTAAACCGCGAAATTTTTGGAAAGAACCAGATATATCAGCAAATTCCACTTGAACGGAGGAAAGTAAAACAACTGAAGTTTCAGCTAAAGAATTAAATAAAACTACATTCGAAGTTGACGGACCACTACAACTAAACGAAGTCGACGATTTCTTAGAGGCCAAAGGAGCGGAAGGCTTGTAGCAGTCTTGAATAGCGGGAGTAGTACGAGGTGATACCTTAGAGGCGGCGGTGTCCAGGCTCAAGCGAGCCTGGTTGCTAGCAGCGAAAGCGGGTTTAGACGAAACGCGATGGAAATGCAATAAGGAATAATGACGTTGATTGCATTGGCGGCATGAAAAAGTAGACTGGCATTTATTTAAAATGTGAGAATTACTAAGGCAATTAATACAAAGATGTTGGTTTTTTGCAAAGTTGTAGCGATCTTGCAACGAAAGTTTGACGTAATCATTACAGCGATAAAGATTGTGATCTTGTTTGCAAAGCAAACATTTATTAACATTAGGTTTTGTCTGTACTAACCTGGAAACGGCGGAGCGAAACCTAGACAGGTTGCTGAAATGCATAGCTTTCTTCTAATCAGTTTTATGGTTTACCGACAAATTCGATAAAGATTTACACGTTTTTTCCAAATAAGCAATTAACTCTTAATAAGATAGGATAGCGGTCGGATGTTGATGCAATTCAAAACTACGGGCAGTGTGTACATCAAGGCGATTTAAGATCATTTGTACAAGAATAAAATCCCATTGGTCTATGGGCAAATCAAATTTCTCAAGCGCTTGTAAATTATCGACAAAAGTATCAACTAATTTTTGCAAACCCGTGGGGTTATCCGAATCCAATTTGGGAAATTTATCAATATTGTTCCACAAAGCTGAGATAATGTGACCAACATTACGATATTTGTCGCGAAGTTAATTGTAGGCAAGAGGGTAATTGGCTTCTCTAAGCTCAAAGTTCTTAATGGTTAAGAGTGCGGAACCTTTTAGTGCTGATTGCAGATACGAAAATTTATCCACGTTTGACAAATCGTTATTAAGATTAACTAAACTATCCAAGCGGTCAATAAAGCTTTCAAACAAACAACCTTCTCCATCAAACGTAGGGAGCATCAGCGGGGAGCTAAACGACGATTGGCTCGAAAATAGCTTGAAATAGATCGCTTCTATTTGAAAGTAATGGTTATTAAAACGTATACGAATAGCGTCTTCCGTTTCAAATCGCTCATCTGCATCATTGGCGGGAGAAATTGCATCTACTATCCAATTATGGTGTAAAAGAAATTTTCTCAAACCGTCTCGAGAGATTGGAACTTTACACGAAATAAATCAAAAAAGTTTGGTTCAACGGTACACTTTTGCGCAATTTCAAACATTTCCTCCGGCCAATTAATTGCAATATTCCGTAGAAAACAGCTACGTTTCAACTTTTCTGCCATGGTTAAAAATTAAATAAATACAACAAGGTGGATGAAATTAAAGCGAAATCTCGATGATTTAAAATAGCCTTGCGGCGATAACAAATACGTAAGCCTAGTACAAATTCTAATAGCAAACCAGATAACAAGAAACGCTCGTAAACAACTCGAAGATAGAAATGATGTTAATTAAAACTGGCAAGGCTTTGATAAGTGGTATTGTTCCGTAACCGTTCATTATTTACAATTCCCCTTGTATATACCAAAACACTCCTGCATACCTAATCGATCTTTATACATTATCCCTACCTAATTAAACTAACCAAAACCAAGGAACAGATAAGAAACGAGAGTGTTCGAGCAACCTTCAAGCATTCAACACGCGTCCTCCGATATGCCGTGCATATGGTCGCGTTAAAAGGCATAATCAGTGAATAAATGTTACATTGAAGTGCGCGATAAGAAAACATTGAATCAACAGACAATCCATCATCAAGTGTAAGCCGTTTCACCACTTCAAACAACAAAAATATAGTCGAAACTACACCACATGCAACAAGGTTAATTATCCTATCATTTATTCTACAAAACAATCTGTTTTAATTACAATCTGATTATCCATTATTTTGCTGGTCATTTAGACTGTTAACCTTTCATTCAATTATCATACACAAGTCAACACCAAGCCTAGCTTGTTTTCAAATACGCATGCTACAACTTGGTATTTCATTATCTATACTTTGACCCCTAAACAACAACGCGTGTTTTCAAATACGCACGCGCCATCTTTGGTTGCTTCGACAGCCAAATTCTGTTACCCCTCTGAGATACATACAGTCCACATCTAATTTTCTATTTTAAAAAAAAAAACACTATCATATTTTACATCAAGCCTGTTTTATCCCTTTAGTGGTCTTTGAAAGAATGCATAATTATTAATACTAAATACTCAGATTAATTCAATTATCGTGTTATTTCAGCCATTTGAGTGCAAGCATAAACAGCGTGTATTTATATAGTCGTTTTTTAACTTTACCGTACGTAGAATCAAATTTTACTTGTGTTTATAGCATTGCGAACATATGTTGTATGCTTGATTGTATTATAATAGGCCGTGCTATTTATCTACAATCGACTAAACTTGAGTGTCCAGCACCTGTTAAATTCTGGACGTTCACATTTATTAAACTCAGATAACAAAATTTACGACTTTGTGAAACTTTCGTTAAAAGAATTTTATTTCTTATTAAATTATAAACAAATCTTTATTTCATAATGAGTACTAAACGAGCGGACATTGCAAACTTGCAATTGTTAAAATCACGCTTACAAGAGACATTTAAACTATCGGAAACACTGGATGATGAGAAGTCGCTTATACCCCTGTTTAAAATTAAGTGTAAATTTCTGGATGATATATACTCCCAGATTACAGAAACGTATCTATTACTGGTTTTCAGCCTCTGAAGTCGAAAAAGAAACATACGAAAATATGCGGAAGTCTATTGATTTCCAATATTTTTCTATTTTAACAAAATATGAATCTTTAAAAAATCCAGGAAAAACCAGCAATAATACTGTTGCTTCATCTTTGCCTTTAAACGGATTTCAATCAAATCCAAACATTCGTTTACAGCCGCTTACGTTAACTACATTTGGCGGTAATTATAAAACTTGGCAAAGTTATATTGATTTGTTTAATGCATTAGTGCATAACAATTTATCTTTATCTGACATAGAACGCCATAATTATTTAATTGGTTCACTGGTAGGGGAACCCTTAAATTTGATTAAATCCATCCCTTTGACAGCGGGTGGATATCGGGTCGCATACGACGCGTTAATTGAGCGCTATTCCAATATCCGCCGCCAAGCCACGGCACATTGGCATGCCATAAAAAATTATCCGCCTATACGATCGGAAAATCCTAAAGAATTATGTAAACTGTTAGATAACTTTTCAGAAAATCTAGCCATTCTTGGTACTCTTAATTTTGATACTTCCTCTTGGGATTTTATTTTAGTAGATTTACTATTTGAAAAAATCGATCCTCAATCGCGAAAACGTTTTGAGCTAGAAAACAACAGTAATGAAATTCCTACGTTAGATAGCTTAAAATGTTTTTTATCTAAACAATGTGCAGCATATGAAACTATTGCTAGTACATCATTTAATGCGCCTTTTGTGGGTACGCAAAAACATTTCAAACCCTCAACGGGAACATATCAACATTTTCAAGCTAGTGAAGGTGTACGCCCCAAGGTAACATCTCACATTGCTTCTGTTGACAAATCTAATACATTCGCGTCTTTAAAAGAACCCGAAAACTGTATTATTTGTCAACAAAATCATCGCGTTTTTAGATGCAATTCGTTTTTGTCTATGACGCCTTCTGATCGTTACCGAACGACAAAAAACGCAAATTTGTGCATCAATTGTCTTCGTAGTAACCATAACACCTTAAATTGCAAATCTAGTTCTTTTTGTAAAAGCTGTAATCAACGCCACCACACGTTATTACACGTTACAAAAACGGTACAATCAGCTGTTAAATCTGACTCACAGTCAAATAATTTACAGCAACCTACAGTTGCACACAATAATGCGGAGGAGCACGCCTTTGTAGCTACCAATGCTTTTTCATCTTCATGTAATTCAGAAAATGGTATTACAGTTCTACTATCTACCGCGGTTGTAGAAATAAAAGACGCCTCTGGCAATTTTCATCAAATACGCGCACTACTTGATCCAGGGAGTCAAGCAAGCTTCCTGCGTGACAGATGCGTACGAAAATTTTCTCTTTCTCGTCGCTTTTCACAAGTACCAATTTTTGGCCTCGCGCAAACAGAAGCTTCTTCAAATCGTGGCGCCACTAATTGTATTATTCGTTCACGTTATAGTACAAACCTTGAAATAAATGTAGAGCCATTTATACTTTCAAATATATGTTCCAACCTACCTACCACCAAGTTACGTAGCGATTGGAAACACTTAACAGGATTGGATTTAGCCGATCCTAATTGGCACATTTCAACTCCTGTAGACATGTTCTTAGGAGCTGACGTATATCCTTCCGTTGTAAGCGAAGGTTTGATTCATGGCGGGCATCAGCAGCCATCTGCAATCAATACAATATTTGGTTGGACACTGATAGGTCCAGTCCCACAAACTCAACAATTACCAGCGGTAAGATCATTCTTTATCTCTGCCGAACATTCTATTAATAATACTTTAAAACAATTCTGGGAAATTGAAGAACCGCCTTCAAAACCCATAATTACGAAAGACGAGGAAACAGCTGATGAAATTTTTAAGAAAACACACACGCGCGACATCGACGGAGCTTTTGTGTAAACTTGCCTTTTAAAAGGGCACCCTCTAAATTTGAAAATTCGCGCGCGATAGCGTTGAAACGTCTAATTTCTCTTGAATACAGACTTGCTAAAAGGCCCGAATTACATAAATCATATTCGGAATTTATGCGAGATTATTTAGAAAGTGGTCACATGACTGCCTTAATTTCTCCGCCTATTTCAGATGATTGCTATTTTATTCCGCATCATCCAGTATTTAAAGAGGAAAACGGTAATTCTAAATTACGTGTTGTATTTGATGCGTCTGCTAAAACGTCAAATGATATATCTTTAAATGATACGCAACTTGTAGGACCTAAACTACAAAATGAAATTATTTCAGTTTTAATGAGATTTCGTTTACATCAATTCGTCTTCACCTGTGACATAAAGCAAATGTTTAGACAAATAAATATTTTTGAAAATCATAAAAAATATCAGTTAATTCTATGGAGGTTTTCGCCAAACAACCCACCTATAACATATCAGTGGAACACGGTTACATACGGCGTAGCTTGATAAAAATCTCTACGTTGATGATTTTGCATGTGAATCTCAGACACGATTGATGATCTCATAGCATTACGTCATCAATTAGTAGATCTTTTACATTCCGGCGGATTCCAACTTCGTAAATGGAATTCGAATCATCCATTGCTACTTAAAGATATCCCTGAAGAACATCGTTTGTTTCAAAATCAAGATTTTTCATAGGATGTAGGTGTCAAGATACTGGTCCTCCAATGGCAGGCCTCAGATGATACATTTTCATTTATCGTCAAACCATTAAACCCTTTATGCACAAAACGTGCGATCTTATCAGACATCGCGAAGATTTATGACCCACTTGGATTTTTAGGTCCTTTGTCACTCTTTGCTAAAAAACTAATACAGCATTTGTGGCTGTTAGGATTAGATTGGGACAGTATACCACCCGATGAAGTTTGTTCTCAATGGCAACAATTTCGGCATGAGCTTCCACTCTTATCCTCATTAAAAATACCACGATTTCTAAATAATGGCATCTCGGCTTCCTGCCAGCTACACGCCTTTTGCGATGCTAGTGAGGTTGGTTACGCTAGTGTCATTTACTTCAGATTTTGTTTTCCAAATGGGGAAATTTCTAGTAAATTGGTATTTTCGAAAACAAGGGTGGCACCTATCAAACGACTGTCCTTACCGAGGTTAGAGTTGTGTGCTGCGGTGCTACTAGCAGATTTAGTTCAATTTGTTCTTGCTACATATGGCGAGAAATATGCGATCACCGACGTCTTCACATGGAGCGATTCCATGGTAGCTTTGGCGTGGGTCCGGTCACCACCATATAAATGGAAAACGTTCATTGCAAATCGGGTTACGCACATACAAGAAGTTATATCGCCTACTTCTTGGCGGTACGTTAATTCCAAATGCAACTCCGCTGATCCAGCTTCACGCGGCTTGCTCCCAAACGATCTTCTTTCATGTTCGCTTTGGTGGGCGGGTCCTGATTGGCTTAGCTTACCAGTCGAGAATTGGCCCACCGAGCCAATTCGACAACCTATACAATCAATTATAAATTCTGAAAGCAAGAAAATTGCACTCATTGTTCAAATGGAGGAGCATTTCATGGATAAACTTTTAATACAATTTTCTCCGTTAAGAAAAATTCAAGGTATCATTACTTACTGTTTTCGCTTTGGAACTGTTTCAAAAATTCGTCCGCTAGGGCCTCCGACTGCAGAGGAGCTCCAGAAAGCACTTAACGTTATTACTAAACATATTCAGTCAACTTCGTTTAAAGCGGAAATACAATTAATTAAAACTAAAAATAAACTTTCTAAATCGTTTCGAAAATTATCACCATTCATTGATTCCGCAGATATTTTACGAGTAGGAGGAAGATTAGGTCATTCAACACTTCCATATTCTGAAAAACATCCTGCATTATTACCGAAAAACCATCGTTTTACTGAGTTGTTAATCAATCAAATTCATGAGAAATATTTTCACCCGGGAATTAACACCACCACTTATCTCTTGCAACAACAATTTTGGATTGTCTCTTCAAAACGAGCAATCAGACATTACTTATCTAATTGTAATCAATGTTTTAAAACTAACCCCAAACCGGTGATAACGCCTATGGGTGACTTACCACAATTTCGAATAAACCAATTAAAACCATTCAGTTGTGTTGGTGTGGATTACGCCGGGCTTCTTACAATAAAATCAAGTAATCTTTGAAAAGCAAAACTCCTTAAGGCATACATATGGGGTCCGTCAAGTTGCCCCCCCCCCCAGTTGACCGATTTGCTCCAAAACCTAGCACCCGTTTGCTTATAGCTAGCACCAGCTAGCACCAAAGTTGTAGAGCTAGCACCAAAACAGTTTCAGAAATATGGCCAATTATATTCGGGGGGGCCAACTTGACGCTAGCCCCCCCCAGTGCTCCGATTTGCTCCAAAATCTAGCACCATGTAGCTTAGAGCTAGCACCAGCTAACACCCAAGTAAGAAAGCTAGCACCTTAAAAACAAGATGGCGGCGATTTTTTAAAAAATTTTGTCAGCCCCCCAGTTGTCCGATTTGCACCAAAACCTAGCACCATGTAGCTTAAAGCTAGCACCAGCTAGCACCCAAGTAAGAAAGCTAGCACCTTAAAACCAAGATGGCGGCGATTTTTTAAAAAATTTTGCCAGCCCCCCCAGTTGTCCGATCTGTTCCAAAATCTAGCACCGATTTGCTTATAGCTAGCACCAGCTAGCACCAAAGTTGTAGAGCTAGCACCAAAACCGTTTTAGAAATATGGCCAATTATATTCGGGGGGGGGGCAACTTGACGTTAGCCCCCCAGTGCTCCGATTTGCTCCAAAATCTAGCACCATGTAGCTTAGAGCTAGCACCAGCTAGCACCCAAGTAAGAAAGCTAGCACCTTAAAAACAAGATGGCGGCGATTTTTTAAAAAATTTTGCCAGCCCCCCCAGTTGTTCGATTTGCTCCAAAACCTAGCACCATGTAGCTTAGAGCTAGCACCAGCTAGCACCAAAGTAAGAAAGCTAGCACCTTAAAACCAAGATGGCGGCGATTTTTTAAAAAATTTTGCCAGCCCCCCCCAGTTGTCCGATTTGCTCCAAAACCTAGCACCATGTAGCTTAGAACTAGCACCAGCTAGCACCCAAGTAAGAAAGCTAGCACCTTAAAAACAAAATGGCGGCGATTTTTTAAAAAATTTTGCCAGCCCCCCCCCCATGTTGTCCGATTTGCTCCAAAATCTAGCACCATATAGCTTAGAGCTAGCACCAGTTAGCACCCAAGTAAGAAAGCTAGCACCTTAAGAACAAGATGGCGGCGATTTTTAAAAAAATTTTGCCAGCCCCCGTTCTCCGATTTGCTCCTAAATCTAGCACCGATTTGCTTATAGCTAGCACCAGCTAGCACCCAAGTAAGAAAGCTAGCACCTTAAAAACAAGATGGCGGCGATTTTTAAAAATTTTGCCAGCCCCCAGTTGTCCGATTTGCTCCAAAACCTAGCACCATGTAGCTTAGAGCTAGCACTAGCTAGCACCAAAGTAAGAAAGCTAGCACCTTAAAAACAAGATGGCGGCGATTTTTTAAAAAATTTTGCCAGCCCCCCCCCAGTTGTCCGATTTGCTCCAAAACCTAGCACCATGTAGCTTAGAACTAGCACCAGCTAGCACCCAAGTAAGAAAGCTAGCACCTTAAAAACAAGATAGCGGCGATTTTTAAAAAAAAATTTGCCAGCCCCCCCAGTCGTCAGATTTCCTCCAAAATCTAGCACCAATTTGCTTATAGCTAGCACCAAAGTTGTAGAGCTAGTACCATAGCCGTTTCAGAAATGTAGCCAATTATATGCGGTTTTGTGATGGACACGAACCGTACGGGCGTCGTCGTGGATCCAAGGTCCAGGGTTCGAATCATGACATAAACGACTGCTTGAAAAATACAGATGAGCATTTTTACAAAAACACGCTGTGGTTCGAATGAGAGGTTAAATGGATGTTTTGTGTGTGGGTTTTGTCTCGCACGTTAAAGATCCCTACCTTGCTTGGAACAATAAGGGTTCGACAAAATTCAAAATTGTCAGGTAAAAAACGCTTGCTTCCTGGCCAATGCAGTACCTTCGGGTGGAGCATTGGAAATGTCAATGTACGAACACGAACCCTAGCTTTGATTCGGTTCAAAAAATCGATCCGAACCGTAATAAAAAGTTTTCCAACCGATCCGAACCTACGACAAGGTTCAGTTTGGTTCGGTTCAAGTCCATCTCTACTCCGAATTGTTCCAATACTAAGTAGGTCTAACCTTGCTGTCGCTCAATTGAAAAATTAACACCTTAAAACACGAACATCATCATCAGTTTGTTTTCGACCCTACTTAAGGTCGGTTTGACGCAGCTCTAACTTCTTTTCTATTCTGTGCTAATCTAAAAAGTTCTACCTACCCTTCACAAACTAAACTTCTAATAATTTGACTAATAGCTTGGTCTAGGTCTTCTTATACTCTTCTATATTTTTTAAGGCTTCCTGGTTCTACATAGATATTAGCAACCTGATGGTTGCTGAAGTACTCCAACATGTTTATATGATTCCCATTTATAAGGAAATGAAATATTACCTGGTTATCCCCTCTAAAAAAAGGAAAAGTGTTAAATTATATGTTATGGTAAGGCTTAAGCAACGAATCGCTGTCAACTTGCCAGGACCCTAATACGAACAGGGTGATTATTTTTAAATTGGCGAGCCTTAACATAATTGAAAGCTAACTGAATAACATTAATTCAAACACTAAGATACTGAATAATTTATTATCACTGTCACTTTATATTACTAATCACATGGTTCGCCTACTGCTCGTAAGAAGAACCAAGACGAAACTTACGAGAGCTGCACATAGAATATTGGCGTTTAATTGATATCATAACAATCTATATCATATAACAATTCTATTTAAACATAGGTAGATGAACAAATCTTGGTGCTAGGTTTTGGAACAAAACGGAGTACGGGGGGAAGAGCTATATTCAAGTTGCCACCCCTGAATATAATTGCCCATATTTCTGAAACTGCTTTGGTGCTAGCTCCATACCTTTGGTGCTAGCTAGTGCTAGCTGTATGCAAATTAGTGCTAGGTTTTGGAGCAAATCGGACAACTGAGGGCTACCAAAATTCTTTTAAAAATCGCCGCCATCTTGTTTTTAAGGTGCTAGTTTTCTTACTTGGGTGCTAGCCGGTGCTAGCTCTAAGCTACATGGTGCTAGGTTTTGGAGCAAATCAGAGCACTGGGGCGGGCTAGCGTCAAGTTGCCCCCGAATATAATTGGCCATATTTCTGAAACTGCTTTGGTGTTAGCTTTACAACTTTGGTGCTAGCTAGTGCTAGCTCTAAGCTACATGGTGCTAGGTTTTGGAGCAAATCGGACAACTGGAGGGGGCTGGCAAAATTTTTTTAAAAATCGCCGCCATCTTGTTTTAAGATGTTAGCTTTCTTACTTGGGTGCTAGCTGGTGCTAGCTCTAAGCTACATGGTGCTAGATTTTGGAGCAAATCGGAGCAGTGGGGGGGGCTAGCGTCAAGTTGGCCCCCCTCCCGAATATAATTGGCCATATTTCTGAAACTGTTTTGGTGCTAGCTCTACAACTTTGGTGCTAGCTGGTGCTAGCTATAAGCAAACGGGTGCTAGGTTTTGGAGAAAATCGGTCAACTGGGGGGGGGCAACTTGACGGACCCATACATATGTTTGTTTGTATGCTTTTCGACGAAAGCAGTTCATCTTAAACTTGCATCAGATTTATCAGCCGATTTTTTTCTGGCAGCCTTACGTCGCTTTATTGCTCGGCGCGGGCGCTGTTCCACTATTTTTAGCGATTATGGGACCAATTTTATCGGAGCTAATCGCATTCTTGTCAGTCTTACGCGCACTGCTGCTGAACAAGAAAATATCAAATGGTTATTCAACCCCCCTTCTGCACCCCATTTTGGCGGACTGTGGGAGAGCGGAGTAAAATCTGTAAAGACACATCTTTTGCGCATCGTTGGAAACCAGGTCCTTACCTATGAAGAACTAATCACAACCTTAATACAAATAGAATCGCTCCTTAATTCACGGCTTCTATGCAGTTTAAGTAGCGACCCTAATGATCTACAATCTCTCACGCCTGCGCATTTTTTAACAATGGAGCCGCTCACTGCGCCTCCAATGCATGATTTAACACATTTAAACATCAATCGTTTATCACATTGGCAATTGCTGCAACGTTTGCACCAAGATTTCTGGTCTAGGTGGCATAGGGAGTATTTACATGAGCTCTATCAAAAATGCAAGTGGAATAACCATAACAAATTAGTTGGTAATCTAAAAGGTACACTTGTACTTATCAAAGATTCTGTTTTAGCTCCACTCCAGTGGCAGTTGGGCAGAATAATTAACACATTTAAGGGCACCGACGGTATTGTTCGAGTAGCCGAAGTTAAGACTAACCAGGGTACATTAAAGCGACCTCTGGTAAAATTATGCATTCTTCCTAACCAATAATACTTCAATGTATATTATAAGCCATTGCCCGGCTCAAAGGGCTATTTTTTATTTTTTTTTTCTTTTGCATTTTACGCAACATTCATTTTATTTTTCATTTAAGATTGAACCAATTTCAATTTCACTTTTTTTTTACCTTTCTTCAAAGAGGGCCTATAACTGAGGCTTTTTGGTGGGCGGTATGTTCCGTAACCGTTCATTATTTACAATTCCCCTTGTATATACCAAAACACTCCTGCATACCTAATCGATCTTTATACATTATCCCTACCTAATTAAACTAACCAAAACCAAGGAACAGATAAGAAACGAGAGTGTTCGAGCAACCTTCAAGCATTCAACACGCGTCCTCCAATATGCCGTGCATATGGTCGCGTTAAAAGGCATAATCAGTAAATAAATGTTACATTGAAGTGCGCGATAAGAAAACATTGAATCAACAGACAATCCATCATCAAGTGTAAGCCGTTTCACCACTTCAAACAACAAGAATATAGTCGAAACTACACCACATGCAACAAGGTTAGTTATTCTATCATTTATTCTACAAAACAATTTGTTATAATTACAATCTGATTATCCATTATTTTGCTGGTCATTTAGACTGATAACCTTTTATTCAATTATCATACACAAGTCAACACCAAGCCTAGCTTGTTTTCAAATACGCATGCTACAACTTGGTATTTCATTATCTATACTTTAACCCCTAAACAACAACGCGTGTTTTCAAATACGCACGCGCCAGGTATGCTAACGTGAATCTAAATATCAATTAAAATTTGTTGTTTATTCAGATCCGGTGAGAAGTGAACCAATGTAAATTTTTGCGATAATTTCGATAGATACTGATGGTAGAGAAAAGTGGACATGTATATGAAAATAAATTATAATAAACAAACAACAAATTACTTCAAACACTTACCTTTGTGGTTATAACGAGGCAAAGCACATTTATGTTCATGCGGCCGTACAAACGGATAACGATAAGAACAAACTGTAGAATGCGTCCGTCTTTTACGGGAAACCAAAGTCGAGTCTTCTATGTGGTGTTACGTAGAACATGTAATAATGCGACCTTTTACCACGAAAAATCGATACTGTTATGCTTCGTGTGTTTTCCAAGGTGATAATCATGTTCTTGCACAGGCGAAGAGCAGAGCTTATCAATATTGCGGGACTTTGTAGAGGCAAGATGCTTGAAGTAATACTCGGTATTTTTCAATAATAATTAAAATATCGGGCAAACGCAAATAATCAACAAATTTCAAGGGAACATAAATTTAGTGGTAAATTATATACATTATAAACGGAACATAACCTTAAGCGGTAAATTATATACAATATAAACGGAACAACAATTATGAAGAAAATTGTATTAATAAACTATATCTTATTTTGCATACCTTGAAATCTTTGCAATTTATGTCGTAAATCATGATCCCATTTTTTTAAAGTTTTAAGCATTTTTGCTTTATCCCGCCGGAATTTTTGAATCAACTCAAAATTCGATTTTTGTTCATTTGTTAACCCAGTCATGAAACTTAACTCAGGAACAAGATATACCTTTCCAGCGATACTAGTATGTATGTCTTGAGCCCCTGCACTTGATACAAGCATTGGCTGGCGTAAGTCACGAATATGCAGATCATATTTCTAAAAGAACCAATCAAAATTAAGAAATGCTATTGTTAAAAACAAAAGTGCTTACTTGTTGAAAATAATCTTTGTAAGATATTACAGTTCCATCATGCCTTTCAAATGTAGAATTCGGATTTGTATTGTAGTCCACATCATCAATATGGTAAATACGATTGTATTGTGTTAAAACAAGGGTACCAATAATACTTTGATTAAAGAGGTGTTTACAATCTTTTCTATCATTCAGTATACAGTCAGTAAGTAAAGAATAGACAGAATAGACCTTAAGAATCAGTTTACCATTTCGTAAAATCCGAATGTTATGTTGACGAATAGATGCTAGATATGTAGGCCATAATAAACGATGGTCTGATACAACGATCTAAAGGAAATCATTAAAACTATTAGAGAAAATAAAAATTGTCTTACTTTTGGAATAGCATTGAAGAAATCTTCGTGAGCCATCAGTAATTGTAAATGTGCATTGCACTTGTGCTCTATAATTTTAAAAGCTTCCAGACACTCATAACCATCGTTAAATGAATCAAGAGAACTTATTGATATATGATAGTTTTTCTGAGACTCTAAAAATTTGAAGTGTTAATATAAATACCATTAATAATAATAGAGGCACTCACTATCATCCTGAACAAATAACATCATTGGTTCTGGATTAAGTTGAGCAAAAGTAAATAATACTGCTGTGCCATTAAAGATTGATTCAGTTAAAATCTGTTGTGTATCACAATTGAACAAAGTCCTTTTCACACGTGTAATGTCAAGTTCGGGTGCAAAATTCACACGGTACAGATATATATGCCATTCGATCTTCTCAAGAAACTCATAGTAATTAACATGCAGTCGAGTTGTTATTCCATATGTAGCTAAAATTAAAATACAAGATTACAATGTTTTAAGTACTTTACCAGACTATTAACCTCGTAGTATAACTAACATAAAATGTCACACTAGTATGCAGCATGCAACAAAAGGATCAAATCTTATAATTTGCACAAGTCAAAAGATGCATATTTGTATAAAAAAAAAAGAAGAAAACTAATTTGATCAAACTTCTATAATTTGGTGTTAACCAACACAAATGCAATATCAATGATTTTAAAGATTGTAAAACTATAACAAATGTAACATGTTAAGATTCCCAAATCCTACTTCTATTGCTCTGCATTATTATTTTTCGTTAATCTAACTTTCTTTATCCCCCTCATTTTACCTAACCCTAAGTTCGAGTTTTTTAACAGCTACTTTTTCCTGTAGTTTATTTGTCCCAATTATCGCTATGGATAAAAATTATTACTTTCACTTCTTAATACTGACCAACCACAAGTCTACACTTTTCCTACATTTTTAAAAATATTTGTGTGTTAGGATTACATCGCTTACGTTGCCGTATTTGAACCACTTCTGGAAATATAGAATTTTGAAAATTGTTTTTTAAAAGATTGGTACTAGTTGGCCTTCTAACGCCCCGCCGCTAACAAAAAAGCTATTGTTTTTACCGCACCATATTTTCCAACAAATATGCTGATTATTGCCTGCATAAAACATTGACTGTAAAATTTCTATTCCATCCAAGATAAATTTTTAATGAGAAACAGAAGGTGGTTTCGACTCTGTAAACTTTGCCTTATGCCTCTTTTAATATTTGACGTCGAACAAAGTAGACGGTTTAAACTTACTAGATTTTCTGTAAACTAAATTTTCGACTTTAGTACGGATCTTGTACAAACAACTCCAAAAGCTACTACGTTTACGTTTTGATGGTATTTACTTGAGTTTGTAACTATCGCTTTTGCGGATATTAGCATATATTTAGTAAAACTATCTACCCTATTTTGTTGTTGATTCGTGCTTCATCCTAGAATTTCTGGGAACTTCAGCTAGATGATATACATCCCATACTACCTTACATCAGCTAGTGCCACAATGTAGCTAGACCTAATACATTTGAGTGTGTCTTTGCTGTATCACAGTTACCAAGCCATAGCGTAGAACGAGCATCCACCTTTAGAGCATTGTTAGTTCCAGGATAAATAACATGGTCTCTCTTTATTTACAATTACATTTGCTGTCTATCTACAATTTAGACCTAGGATGAGCGATCTGTTCTAGAATTTGTTACCATTCATTGGGGTTAAAGTCATTAAAAATTGTTTTTCTTTCTGGGTCTAGTTTGATTTCCAACTTCCCTTTAGTTGTAGTCATTTTGAGTATCTAAATTTTATTATTTTTACTATATTAACAATAATTGTATACGGTTGCACCAACGCTTGTCTTTAAATTAATTTTTAGCTGAGTGTCATAATCGGATCATATCGTGCGCCAACACTCTTACTTAATTTGTTACGGTATTCCGCGCAAACACAAAAAAAAACAGTAAAAGTAAGTAAAAACCGTTTATGCCGAATACCGCAACAGAACGGGGGATAGAATGGTAGAATTGGGCTAGCTCAAAAACGTCGGAGAGAGGCGTGGGTGAAAACAGAAAAACACATTGAAAACCTCTGTGAAACAACATCGAATCTTGGAAGACCATTTACAAAGCAATAAAATAAATAAGTTGAGTAATCGTGAAAGCGTCATAACATATAAAAATTGGTAATCAAATATAACATCTTATAATCTAAATACTTACTTAATGGTTTACCTTAAATACATATAAAAGAAAATTAAGCATAAACTGTACAGTAAATCTAGAAAAAGAAATATACCTAAATTATATGTACATGCTGCTTTGTGAAGTGCACCTCCACAGAAATAATATAACATTAAAATTAGACACCCTAACGTAAATTAATCATATTTTAAATACTTTTGAATTGAAGCATAAGTTCAGAAAGACAAAAGGAACAGTAAAACGGACTCCAACATAAACATTGATTCATTAATTTTTAATTTATAGAATAATAACATCGTTGCCCATGCATTGTGCATGTAAGTTTTGTAATGGAGTGGTGCCAATTTATCGGATAATTATAAGCAATAGCAGCAAATGAAAAGTCTATTCTTCACGCAGCATAAAAGAATTATGGAAATAGGAAAACTGTACCTTGAACAATCAGCTTCGTGCTGGTCTCATTTTAAGGCGGGAAAAATTCGGCTGCATTTCTCTATGGGCTGTCTGCATGCTGAAACCACCAACTTCACTTATACAAGCACAGAAAGTATTTCTAATAGCGCGACTTTACAACTTAAGAGGATATTGTATTTAATTTTTAATCTTTAATCGTTAATCGCTTAATGGTTTCTTTCAAAGCACGGTCTCTACTTTATAGGGCCAGAATCATGTATGGGGGTAGGCCTTGGGCTTTCAAAGGTATCGCCAAAGAGCCAAGTGTGCAAAATTTTTAGACACCATCTGCCGAAATACAAACTGTAACTGCTTGCCAACAAGCAGATAACGCAATTATCAAAGGGTTTTAAACAAAGGAAAACAATTTTGTAACTTTGTAACATCTTAACAGCTGCAGAATACCAGATAACAAGTCCATTGTAAGCAGATGTAGGCAGGTAGTGAGTGGTCTTATCTTTTAGAAGAAAGCTGCAGCTTTTAATTAAAATGTAATCACTTCAGGTGCTAGAATTTATTACAACTACTTTGTAACGTAATGTTTACTAAGCAGTTGTTTGATTTTATAAAGCAAACTTTTGTATAGAGTAATTACTTGAGAAATTTTATTAAATAATACTAATTCAAATGGCGGGAAATCAAGCTTGTTGAGGAATTTTAGGGCATTTTAAAAATAAATGCAGGAAAATTTGTTTGCAGGGTTTTGAACGTAACAAATTCCCCCATAACAAAATTAAGAGGTCGGGGTAGGAAGTAGAAGCAACGGAGCGGTATATAAATAAAACAAATTAAAGAAAATTCGTTACAGGAAATATTTAAATACCGATAAAAGAATTTTTATCCGGCTTAAGGACCAGTTTTCACTAATTGGATAAATAAATTTAAAAAATCTTACTACAAGAAAAACTAGTACACACTAATAAGATAAAATAAAAAAAACTTACAAAACTACAAGAAAAACTCGAGAACTAACACAAAAGAACTTTTATCCGGCTTGAAGGACCAATACACCGGATCAAGTCAAGAAGAGTAAAGGATATAGGAAAAGGAAAGGTATAAGGTAACAATCAACGAGGACAAAGATGGAATGGGAACAATGAGAATGCTTGATAAAAAAGTTAAGATACTCCAATCTGTGGTAACAAAGAATCGTATTAAACAAACAACCAAAGAAAAGAATAGCTAACTAGGCCTAAAAGTCAACTAAGTCGTGGTTTCCGAAGAAAAGAAAAAGACCTAGAATGCATCTATCACAGGAAGCAGATTGAAAAGTTTAACTAAGTTTGTAAGAGAACTAGCAGTAAGAAAACCAGCAGAAGGATAAGGAGAGGAAGCTGTATCCAAAGGAATGGAGAAGTAAAACTAAAAATAAAAAAAAACTAACCTAAAAATAAAATTAGAAGTAAGTAGTACCAAAACTAAAGAAAGAAAGAACAACCTAAAATATGAATGTGTGTGAGGGTGAGCGAGTATGTATATCTGTGTTTATGAAGTGTGTGTGATGTGTATGTGCATGAAGTGTGTGTGTATATGTGTGTGTACATAAAGTGTGTGTGTGTGTGTATGTGCTAGACCGCTGTAGTCGCCTCTTACGACAGGCAAGTCGTACCGTGGGAATATTCTAATCCCGTACCCACACGGGGTTGGGTAAGTACGAAGAGCAAAAACAAAAGAGGAGAAATAAAACCAATGAAAACAATAAAATTATTAGAAAACAAGAAATCGTAAAGTCCAAAAACAAGTCCTAACTAAGGGCGTAGTCAGCATAGAAATTGGGGGAGTAGAGGACTAGTAATGGGGCTTAAGACGTTTGCGTCGCCAGAAGGAAAATGAAGCAAGATCAAGAACATTGGGGTTTTTCCGACCTACATCTTCAGGTTCGGAATTAATATAGAACATTTTCTTCCTCTTAATTCTTTTGTTAACCGGTTTCGCAGCAAGGGGTAGTAGTGGTTTGGAGGTTGTCTGCAAAACAGGATTAATAGGGAGTGTAGTAGTTGTAGTACGCGGTTGAGGAGGTGGTGGCAATGGTAGAGGTAGTTTAGACAACTTAGTACACGTTATAGAAGAAAGCCGTTTGTATTTAGTATTGGTTATAAGAGTACCAATGTTAGAAAAAGGGACAGCATTAGCTGTAAAAGTATCAACCTTAGGAAAAGAAGTAGAATTTGATAACACTTCAGCAACGTTACATAAAGGAACACAATCAGATACAACTTCGTCAACGTTAGATAACAGGTCAGAATCAGGTAGAACTTCATCGACCTTAGATAAAGAAACAGAATTAGATGTAAGTTCATTAACATTAGATAAAGGAGTAGAAGCAGGCAAAAGTTCAACCACAATAGGAACTGATTCCTCGAAAACAGCAAATAAAGAAACAGGATCGGGTAAAACTTTGACAACAACAGCAACAGGCATCATAGATACAGGTTCACTAATTTCAACAGGACTTTCTGTGTCAGTATTAAAAGTTATCGTCACTTCAGCCACATCTGTTATTGCAGGCACGACAGGAATTTCTTTGGTAGAATCATTTAAGAAAGTAGGAACAAACTCTTGAGTTGCTACCTGTAAGTCAATAATGTGAAGTATGGGTTCAATTCGTGGAGGAGATACAGAAAAGAACGTAGAATCAGAAACAGAAGAAATTAGGTTGGCATTAGTAGTAGGATGACAGTTCGGACAAATGCATCGAGTAACTCTCTTAAGTCCGCAACCATAGCAATGAAGTACTTGAGGACGAGTACAACGTGTCGAAACGTGACCAAGTTTGTCGCAATTAAAGTATGTGTTCTTACGAGTAGAAGTAGACACAGTAATAGGAACAGCAGAAATCTCAGAAAAAGTATTTGATCTACCCGTAGTCATAGAAGAAATCATAAAAGTTCGGTCAGTAAAAGTATTTTTCTTAATTGCTGCTGATTTGTAAGCAAAATCCGGTTCAGCAGTAAAAGTATATTAATTTTGGACATGGGATACGTAATTATCGGCCCGAATCTTTCTCATTTCTAACTTCAGACATTCGTTCTCTAATTCTTGCAAGGAGCTGACAATAGACAAATGAATTGCATAGAAGGGAGCAAGGTTACGAAGCACAATATCCAACTGAAGATCTTCGGCTATAGCAGCGTGTCGACTAAACAGGGAAGTCATATATGTTAAATAGTCAACAAAACTTTCCGACGGACCTTGCGTACTACGTAAGATATCATCAAATAGTCTTCGTTTGTAATCAGGTGTTTCAAAATGACGTATCAGTAAATCAGCTAAAGTTCGCCAATTAGAAAATCGATGACGATTACTCCGGTACCATAGTAAGGCTTTCGACTGGAAAAGCTCGACTGCTTGTTCAAATAATTGGGGTTCAGACATCTTGCGGGCTGATCTAAGTTCTTTAACTCTGTCAAGAAAGTCATGTACAGTAAGAACGTTAGGGTCTCCACTAAATTTCAGATTCCATTTTACTACAAGTTGCGAACAGGATTTACCAAGTGAACTAGGAACCGTAGAGTGAGAGCTTTCCGATTGAAGGTTGGTCGATTTATCAGGGGGGTTTACGTCTGGAGCTATGGCTGCAAGATTCAATGCTGCAACCCTGACCTCCAGATTATTGGGTTCAGAAGGGAGTTGCTTCAAACTATCCAGTAAAGTAAGGAGTCTTGTTTGTAAGTCGTCACAAAAATCTCGCTGTTCGGGTGGTAATCTTACAGGGGAAAGGAACCGGATACGCTTTAATACGTGTAGAAGTCGTGAGCGGATGGTAGCAACGGGTGAATCTGAATTCGCAAAATTACCACTCAATTCTTCCAATGTGGTCTCAATGATTGTTAATTCGACCTCAGGGTTAATCTCATAAAGTGGATCAATAAAGGATTTATCGACAGATTCGATCTTGATGAGAACGCGAAGACGTGCTCTTAGGTGTTCCACGGTGTCTGTGGCCAAAACAGGAGTTCTCCTAATTAAAAGTTCAAAGGTAAGTTTATCTTTGCGTAGCCGATATATGTCCATTTTAAAGTCTGGCATTTAAATACGATCAAAAAGTATTACAGTCAAAAGAATACGTTAGAATATACGCGAAAGAGGAAATTATAATCCTAACGCACCGAATTAAGACAAATACAATCTATAAATAAAAATTGGGCTCCAGAGTTTTCGCCAGCGAAAACACAATTCTGGTAACTCGGCAAATCGAAAATCTAAAGTAATTTCAATAGTAACAATCTTTCCAAGGAAGATATGTTAGGTTTCATCACATGCAAGCATTCGTAATTATTAATTTGTATACATGCCTAGAGACAGCTGCGAAAAAGAAATTTAATCACGTCGAATAAGCAAAAGGTAATTACTCAGATCCTTTTAGAAGTGTAACACTATTGTTAATTAGTAATTACAAAGTATCATTATTTTACACTTTCAGCAAGCATTATGTCGGTAAACTTGAAGTATCCTTTTCAAGTATTGGATTACGGTTAACGATTAAATACATGAACGTCCGGTTGAGCTTGGTATATTTTTAGTTAAAAGTGCAGCGTACAAGATTTTTAATCACAGAAAAGACTACGGATAAAATCACGCTTAATAAACAATAGTTAGTCGAATGGGTTTTTAGAAATGTACACGTTTATGATACGCACCCGTGTTTTAGGTTCCTTTTTCAAAGAGCATTATTTGCATCTTTAGAAAGCTTCAAGTATAAGTCGAATTACGTAAGATAGCAACCTAAAAGTATTGAATAACAGTTCGACGGGTTAAACTAAATGTGTTTTGTTTATATTTTTAGATGAAAGTGTGATGCAGATAAACCGCGATGGTGTTTTTAGTGCCGTTTAAATTTTAGCAATGAAAGAAACGCTGCAATTAATTGTAGTGTAATTGTTAGAAACTCGCCAGTCAACGTATCATCTGTGCAGAAGGAATAAGAAATATCAGTAAGTGTTTACGTATTTAGTTACAAATTGTCTTGCTTATATCTCGTATATGTATAAAGGATATTTATACTTATCATTGAAAGATAACCAGCATGTGTGACTAAGTTATTTCAATTACATAAACCCCTAGTAATTCAGGTGTATGTACAGAAAAATTCTAGATGAAAGATAAAGTAGAAATAGAAGTTACCAAAAAGTTGATACGAATGTTTAAGCAAAGAAGAACGATTTCGAAATTAGCAAATTTTAAGTAAATAAAGAAAGGTTTCGAAATCGAAGCCTCACGTTGGGTTTGCCAAAAATATATGTTACGGTATTCCGCGCAAACACAAAAGTAAACAGTAAAAGTAAGTAAAGAAACCGTTTATGCCGAATACCGCAACAGAACGGGGGATAGAATGCTAGAATTGGGCTAGCTCAGAAACGTCGGAGAGGGGCGTGGGTGAAAACAGAAAAACACATTGGAAACCTCTGTGAAACTATATTGATAACATCGAATCTTGGAAGACTACTTACAAAGCAATAAAATAAATAAGTTGCGTAATCGTGAAAGCGTCATAACATATAAAAATTGGTAATCAAATATAACATCTTATAATCTAAATACTTACTTAATGGTTTACCTTAAATACATATAAAAGAAAATTAAGCATAAACTGTACAGTAAATCTAGAAAAAGAAATATACCTAAATTATATGTACATGCTGCTTTGTGAAGTGCACCTCCTCAGAAATAATATAACATTAAAATTAGACACCCTAACGTAAATTAATCATATTTTAAATACTTTTGAATTGAGGCATAAGTTCAGAAAGACAAAAGGAACAGTAAAACGGACTCCAACATAAACATTGATTCATTAATTTTTAATTTATAGAATAATAACATCGTTGCTCGTGCATCGTGCATGTAAGTTTTGTAACGGAGTGGTGCCAATATATCAAATAATTATAAGCAATAGCAGCAAATGAAAAGTCTATTCTTCACGCAGCATAAAAGAATTATGGAAATAGGAAAACTGTACCTTGAACAATCAGCTTCGTGCTGGTCTCATTTTAAAGCGGGAAAAATGCGGCTGCATTTCTCTATGGGCTGTCTGCATGCTGGAACCACCAACTTCACTTATACAAGCACAGAAAGTATTTCTAATAGCGCGACTTTACAACTTAAGAGGATGTATTTAATTTTTAATCTTTAATCGTTAATCGCTTAATGGTTTCTTTCAAAGCACGGTCTCTACTTTATAGGGCCAGAATCATGTATGGGGTAGGCCTTGGACTTTCAAAGGTATCGCCAAAGAGCCAAGTGTGCAAAATTTCCAGACACCAGCTGCCGAAATACAAACTGTAACAGCTTTCCAACAAGCAGATAACGCAATTATCAAAGGGTTTTAAACAAAGGAGAACAATTTTGTTTTGTAACAGAATACCAGATAACAAGTCCATTGTAAGCAGATGTAGGCAGGTGGTCAGTGGTCTTATCTTTTAGAAGAAAGCTGCAGCTTTTAATTAAAATGTAATCACTGCAGGTGCTAGAATTTATTACAACTACTTTGTAACGTAATGTTTCCTAAGCAGCTGTTTGATTTAATAAAGCAAACTTTTGTATAGAGTAATTACTTGAGAAATTTTATTAAACAATAGTAATTCAAATGGCGGGAAATCAAGCTTGTTGAGAAATTTTAGGACATTTTAAAAATAAATGCAGGAAAATTTGTTTGCAGGATTTTGAACGTAACAAATTCATTAAATGTTATTTGGGCCTCAACAATCCAGTTACTGTGGTGCACTAATTTTTAGTGTCAGATTACATTTACAGTTTAATATTATTCAAATTGAGTAAAACAATTTTACATTTTATTTACCGATTAGAAAATGTTCTACATAGTTTACCATATATCGGTTGCTGTTTAAGTTCCTTGCTATTGTGTGAAGCTACTCTGGCTGCTCACCTTTTAATGTGATGCTTATACTCCTGTCACCAGTATTGTGTTATAACTTATGGATAGCTAAAGGTTATGAAGTTACTATTTTGTATATTTTCATTTACCGTTAAATTTTCTGGATGCCAGTAGTTTTGAAAACTGCTTTCCAGTTAACGTTTTATTGTAATTTGGCATATCTGCTACTATTAGGACAGGTTTTTTTTATTTGGTACAGAGTTTTATTTTTTTAACATTCAATTTTATGGCTTTGTATTTCATATTAGTGTATAACTTATTTTTAGGGCGCACGTTTGCAGTATGAGAACTGCCTAATTTTGTGTGTTGTTGCCTGGTAGTGTAACTTAGCTGTAGATTTTATGGTCCCACTAAGGGAATATTTGTTTCAGTTTTCTGCATTTAGCGTTAGAACTGGTTTTCACTACAAGATAACTTAAGTGACTTGCTCACCAGGTTTTCTTTTTTTTTTTAAATTAGACACTTTGTGCCCAGTGAAATTAATCTGGAGTTCAATTCCGTTACGTATGTGTATATTAATTTGGGAATTTTTTTGGAAACGCCGTATTTTCTTTGAGTATTATAATTCCTTATTAATTATTTAACAATTTGTTAACAGTGTGTTGTGTCGAATGATAGTAGAGCTCTTACTAGAGTGTGAAAACCTCTGGTCGTGTCGAAACGCTCCAGGTTGTGGGTGCCTGCTAATTTTTTTCGAGGTAGCTGACTTATTTCTCCAAACTCGATAAAACTATCTGTCTAATGCAGGATATTGGTACCCCATACTGACCGTCTCCTGCCGGCTCAGCTGCTAGAGCACTTAAATTCGTCACCAGCCCCAGACAAACTCGCAATACTCTATACCTCAATTTTTCCGTGACACAAGGTATAACAAAACAATCCTTTGGTTTAATTATCAAACAATATATTTTTCAATAGGGTTGGCTCGAAAGCAATGGTACAACATGATTCGTAGTTATATTTGTAAATTTCTGAAATGCACAAAAAAGTTAAATATAAAAAATTTTCGCTTATCCTTGGTAAGATGTAAATTATAGTGTACAAAAATGAGTAACATCTCTCTCTAGTTGATATCAAACAAAATGTTTCATATCACCCTGTATAGTCTTCTATTTTTTATTAGAACACGTTGAAAGACTTTCACGAATTCTGTATTTCATGTAAATATTGTTTGTAGTTTTAAAGATATTCAGATACTAAAACAAAATCAATTAAAGCAAATATTTAATTAATCCGAGAAAAACCAATAAAATGCTTCCTTTGCATCGGTAGTTTGCTATAAAGTAAAATGGTAACAGCTTACTATAAAAACAGGAGATTTTAATGTAGTGCGTAAAATTAATTTCAATTTATATACTATGAAAAATGCATATAAATAGCTGAATATAAAAGAAATGAAGACCATAACTAAAATATACAAAAGTAGAGGATATGCCAATTAGCAATTTCTTTTAAATCACATATTATTTTAAGATTGACAGCTGTTTGACAATCAAAATATTGAAAAGAACAAAGTATTATATCTCCGCGGTTTAAAGCTGGCATATTTACGTTTGATAAACGTTGAGAAATATTGAACACTTACTTCCAAGTGAGTGTTGAGGCATAAGTTCAGAAAGACAAAAGGAACAGTAAAACGGACTCCAACATAAACATTGATTCATTAATTTTAATTTATAGAATAATAACATCGTTGTTCGTGCATCGTGCATGTAAGTTTTGTAACGGAATGGTGCCAATATATCAAATAATTATAAGCAATAGCAGCAAATGAAAAGTCTATTCTTCACGCAGCATAAAAGAATTATGGAAATAGGAAAACTGTACCTTGAACAATCAGCTTCGTGCTGGTCTCATTTTAAAGCGGGAAAAATGCGGCTGCATTTCTCTATGGGCTGTCTGCATGCTGGAACCACCAACTTCACTTATACAAGCACAGAAAGTATTTCTAATAGCGCGACTTTACAACTTAAGAGGATGTATTTAATTTTTAATCTTTAATCGTTAATCGCTTAATGGTTTCTTTCAAAGCACGGTCTCTACTTTATAGGGCCAGAATCATGTATGGGGGTAGGCCTTGGACTTTCAAAGGTATCGCCAAAGAGCCAAGTGTGCAAAATTTCCAGACACCAGCTGCCGAAATACAAACTGTAACAGCTTTCCAACAAGCAGATAACGCAATTATCAAAGGGTTTTAAACAAAGGAGAACAATTTTGTTTTGTAACAGAATACCAGATAACAAGTCCATTGTAAGCAGATGTAGGCAGGTGGTCAGTGGTCTTATCTTTTAGAAGAAAGCTGCAGCTTTTAATTAAAATGTAATCACTGCAGGTGCTAGAATTTATTACAACTACTTTGTAACGTAATGTTTCCTAAGCAGCTGTTTGATTTAATAAAGCAAACTTTTGTATAGAGTAATTACTTGAGAAATTTTATTAAACAATAGTAATTCAAATGGCGGGAAATCAAGCTTGTTGAGAAATTTTAGGACATTTTAAAAATAAATGCAGGAAAATTTGTTTGCAGGATTTTGAACGTAACAAATTCATTAAATGTTATTTGGGCCTCAACAATCCAGTTACTGTGGTGCACTAATTTTTAGTGTCAGATTACATTTACAGTTTAATATTATTCAAATTGAGTAAAACAATTTTACATTTTATTTACCGATTAGAAAATGTTCTACATAGTTTACCATATATCGGTTGCTGTTTAAGTTCCTTGCTATTGTGTGAAGCTACTCTGGCTGCTCACCTTTTAATGTGATGCTTATACTCCTGTCACCAGTATTGTGTTATAACTTATGGATAGCTAAAGGTTATGAAGTTACTATTTTGTATATTTTCATTTACCGTTAAATTTTCTGGATGCCAGTAGTTTTGAAAACTGCTTTCCAGTTAACGTTTTATTGTAATTTGGCATATCTGCTACTATTAGGACAGGTTTTTTTTATTTGGTACAGAGTTTTATTTTTTAACATTCAATTTTATGGCTTTGTATTTCATATTAGTGTATAACTTATTTTTAGGGCGCACGTTTGCAGTATGAGAACTGCCTAATTTTGTGTGTTGTTGCCTGGTAGTGTAACTTAGCTGTAGATTTTATGGTCCCACTAAGGGAATATTTGTTTCAGTTTTCTGCATTTAGCGTTAGAACTGGTTTTCACTACAAGATAACTTAAGTGACTTGCTCACCAGGTTTTCTTTTTTTAAATTAGACACTTTGTGCCCAGTGAAATTAATCTGGAGTTCAATTCCGTTACGTATGTGTATATTAATTTGGGAATTTTTTTGGAAACGCCGTATTTTCTTTGAGTATTATAATTCCTTATTAATTATTTAACAATTTGTTAACAGTGTGTTGTGTCGAATGATAGTAGAGCTCTTACTAGAGTGTGAAAACCTCTGGTCGTGTCGAAACGCTCCAGGTTGTGGGTGCCTGCTAATTTTTTTCGAGGTAGCTGACTTATTTCTCCAAACTCGATAAAACTATCTGTCTAATGCAGGATATTGGTACCCCATACTGACCGTCTCCTGCCGGCTCAGCTGCTAGAGCACTTAAATTCGTCACCAGCCCCAGACAAACTCGCAATACTCTATACCTCAATTTTTCCGTGACACAAGGTATAACAAAACAATCCTTTGGTTTAATTATCAAACAATATATTTTTCAATAGGGTTGGCTCGAAAGCAATGGTACAACATGATTCGTAGTTATATTTGTAAATTTCTGAAATGCACAAAAAGTTAAATATAAAAATTTTCGCTTATCCTTGGTAAGATGTAAATTATAGTGTACAAAAATGAGTAACATCTCTCTCTAGTTGATATCAAACAAAATGTTTCATATCACCCTGTATAGTCTTCTATTTTTTATTAGAACACGTTGAAAGACTTTCACGAATTCTGTATTTCATGTAAATATTGTTTGTAGTTTTAAAGATATTCAGATACTAAAACAAAATCAATTAAAGCAAATATTTAATTAATCCGAGAAAAACCAATAAAATGCTTCCTTTGCATCGGTAGTTTGCTATAAAGTAAAATGGTAACAGCTTACTATAAAAACAGGAGATTTTAATGTAGTGCGTAAAATTAATTTCAATTTATATACTATGAAAAATGCATATAAATAGCTGAATATAAAAGAAATGAAGACCATAACTAAAATATACAAAAGTAGAGGATATGCCAATTAGCAATTTCTTTTTAAATCACATATTATTTTAAGATTGACAGCTGTTTGACAATCAAAATATTGAAAAGAACAAAGTATTATATCTCCGCGGTTTAAAGCTGGCATATTTACGTTTGATAAACGTTGAGAAATATTGAACACTTACTTCCAAGTGAGTGTTGTGTTGCTAAAACTGTGCGAATTTTGAAAAAAAACTAGACCAGATTGAAACATCAACTGCGCCTACTGTGCACAAATTTGTGAAGAAAGTTTGTGAAACGGGAATGTTAGTGGATAATAGAAGTGGTCCCTGTTCTCGTATAGTACAAACAATTAAAAACGTTGCTGCTGTATCCGAAAGTGTGCGACTCAATCCAGGAACGTTAATTCACCACATACCACAAGAATTCAACATTAACCAAATCAACATGAGGAGAATTATGCACAAAGATCATGGGCTGTTTGCTTACAAGGTCCAACTGACTTAGGTCGACAACTACCCAGGTCGATATCAGTTCTCCGTTTGGGTCTTACAGTACCTCCAAGTTGGACCAATTTGCTCAAAAAATCAGACGAAACGCATTTCCATTTAGGCGGCTATATATGTAAACAAAATTGAAAAATTTGGGATTTAGAAAACTCGCACGTAGTCGAAGAGAGGTCAATGCATTTTGGTGTGGTTTGTGGAGTGGCGGTATCATTGCATTTTCTTTCGAAAATAAAGTTGGCGACGCCGATACAGTCATTGCATGGAGTAGTGATAACCAACTGTTGTGACCAGAAATCGAAGACGTAGGCCTGCGCAAGCTTCGGGTTTAGCAGGATTGTGCAACGAACCTCGCCAGCCATCAAATGATCGATCTTTTGCGCATTCAATTCCGAAATCGTGTAATTATACGTTTTGGTGATGCCAATTGAACTCCGCACAGCTGCGATTTAAAGTGTGTACGTTGATTCAACGGTTCATTGTGAAACAAATAAATAAAGCCAAAATGAGATATTATAGTGATGTTTGCAATTACTACACTAATCATTAGTGTAGTAGACTTTGATACGCTCCACAAACAAAATATAAGGAGAGCAAAATTGTGTACTGTTCTATTCTTTCGCGATACTTTTAGCTTGCCTATAGTGTTTTATTTGTAGAGCATGATTCACGAATGGTGTTTTAAAATTAAGACACCTCCGACACCGAGGTTACCCGATAAAAACTTTTTTTTTTTTAAAACAATTATTAAAATCTACTTGCACATTTGCAATATCGTCATGCGTTTGCAAAGATTAAAAATCGATATTCTAGAATTTGGGGTTCAGAACTGCAGTTTTTTTTCAAAATTTTGGAGATCGAAATTGATGGTTAACTAACAATAATTTTTTGAAATCAAAATCGAGAAATGGTAAAACTTCGTCTCACCTGTTGAGCAGAAAACACTATTTACAACCTTTATATATATTTTTGCAGTTTTTCTTTAGTAATTGTTTTATATTATTTTCTTTAAAAATAATTTAAATGCTACTAACTTTGATGGTATTAGTACTTTCACATCAAATAAGAAGGCGTAATGTGAAATAACATGGCAAAGTAGTCCTATATCAAATAAACTCTATGATGTGGAAATAAAATGCACTTGAATGAAAGCACTAATTGGAAATTGCTGCAACAAATACATTGTTGGATTACCTATGTTTACAGGATTTTCTCTAACTTATTCTAAAAGTGTAAAACGATGGTTATAAGGTTTAATTTATGTAACCTATACGTTAAAGGTGACTAATAAGTGTCTACAGAATGCAAGTGTTTCGTTAGTCCAGGTAATTTGTATTGAAAAATTTTGAAATTATGGAGGTAGTTAGAAAATATGCGGTTTATGTGATATGTGCGTATTTTTTAAGTTAGGTAAATATTTAATCAAAATTTGCCTACCTATTTTGATTCAAAATGGAGTAGGTCAAATGGCGCCTTGTTTTAAAAGTTGTTTCAGTTACTTTTTAGAACAAGGTTGAAAATTTTTTCTTTGCCTTTACCAAATTTACTGTAATAGCTGCCAAAACCCAAACTTTAACAAATCTTGATTTGTTTTCAAAAAATAATAAAATTAATTACGCGTAATGACAAGTCATTTTAAGTAACTAACTTTATATTTGCAGCTCCACTTAATTCTGCTACTTAAATTATAAGGATAAATAAACTCGGTTTCAAAAGGGCTTTTAAAAATAAAGAAAGATAGTGAAAGTTTGACTTTAATGACTCGGCGACGATTTTGGAATTTAGTATATATTAACATATAACCTAAATTAAGATCCGTGAAGGATTTCTGTCGATCGTCAGATTAATTGGTGGACTTGATGATCATCCTACCACCCTGCAATTTAAATACAGACAGAAATTACTCGATAGGAAGAAACGACAAAACAGTCTCTAAATTGTTAAATGTTCAGGCCTTAGTGGAGTGCATTCCAAACATTGCAATTGAACCTACTCACTCGTTATCGCTACGTAACAGAGGATGACACAGATAATGTAAAACTTGCAATTGGTGAAATACTTGCTAGTTTATAAATAACTCAGACATCTAATAATTTTATAACAGATGAAACAAGTGAAATTCAATGGGATGGTTTAGAAAATCTTGCAGGACTAGTTGCTTTTAAATTAAGACGCTAGGAAACGTTTAGATATATTCCTAGTTGAAAGAACACCTCCCGTTTGTACATAAATTAGGTATCTGAAGGTGGTTTAACGACACCTGCTGATGAATTTTTAAAAACTGTAGAGATTTAAATGCCGCTTTGAAAAAGTTAATGGTTCTTCTTGATTAATGAAAAAAGAATTTGTAGGTACTTGTTTACAGTAATAACGTTATGCTGCCTGAACTCAACTAGAATCAGGTGACGCAGTTTAATAAAAGGGGTTTTTTTTTTTTGCATAAAGAAAAGGGTTGATTCTGAAAAGAACTCCATTCCACTAGGAGGCCGAAATAACTAGATCATCACTAATACTAATATTTCCAAGCATTATCACTAGACTAGACGAGTTGGCACCCATAAATTTAGGACAGATTTAAAGCTTTTCAAGGGAAGTGTTATTGGTAACGTAGTTTGAAATTGCAGCTGCCTAGTTTCTACATTTTTTCTTTTCTTTTATTGTTCAGTTAATTGAGTTTGACGTGTGTCAGTGCAGAGTATGTACCTATTAGTGCTCGTAGTGTGGGCAACTTTGTGCCGGCTTACAAGGTAACCCCTTAGAAGAAGCTTTAGCTTGTATTAAAAGACGTTAGGCACACCTGCAGGACTGGGTATCGTAGCGACGTCTGTGGAAAAGAGGCTAAAGATGCCAACATTGAATGGTTAGGTGTCGTTACAACTAGTAGGGAAAGTTACAATGGTACAGTTGCGATCTAGGTTGGTAAACTTATTCAATCTAATTAGGACTTACAAACAAGACCTTTTCAAAAGCCCCGGACCATCAAAGTCATAATGGGCGAGTTAGAAAACATCGGGCCCACCAGATAACGACCGCAGAATCAGGACTGGAGATTTGGTACTTGAAATGTCAGGGGAGTGTACAGTACAGAGTATGAAATCATGAAAAAAAGGCGCATGCATGTACTGTGTGTGAGTGAAACAAAGCGGATAAGAAAAATGTTGTTGAATTAGATGATGGTATGTTGGATTTATGGTCTGGAGTAGGGAGCAATGTGTTCGGGGCAAAAGGTATTAGTTTAATTTTGAATAAACAAGCAAAAGCGTGCATGGAACAATATGAATTGGTGTCTCTTTGCATCTTGTAGATTGAGATAAAGTGGACTTCGCTGCAAACTTTTTAGTAGCCTGTAGTGTTCCGGTGAATGATGATAGGGAGTGTGAGTAGTTTTGGCAGGAACTGGGAAATGTATTAGACAAACGCGAATGGAATGACCATGTGATTCTATTAGATGATATGAATCGTTGAGTCGGAGTAACGGTGAAATGAAAATCGGTGAGAACCCTCTGGCACACATGGTACAAGTGCGTAACCATGTGCACGGGCAGAGCTCTAATACATCGACACCAATAATTGCTTGATAAGATTTAGGTGCGTTGCTGCCAGTAGGGCTTCCTAAAATACTAGTGGTAGGATAAAATTAGAGGATTTTACCGGTTTTTGAAAATTTAATAGGAGGGAAAAACACAGTAATTAGGAAGCCCGTTTTGGGCTTCATAAAATTCAAACGGGCTTCCAATGCTCCGTATAATATGTAATTTTGAGCTTTGTAATGATGGATTATTTTTGTTCTTGTATATACTAGTTTACCTGCTGCAGAGGTGTGTCCTGAAAAATACAAACACTTCAAACCTAGCAATTGTTAATGAGCGAAGCCCATCATAAAAATTATCTCATTACATTAAGCAAATGCTTCAAGCAAAGATCTCTGTTCTCGGCTCACAAGGTTTGTTATAGATCAAACCTGAATGTTTATAACATATGAGTTGCATTCAATATAAGTCAAAGATTAGCTTATCATACAATTTGTTGCAGAACATACGTTTGACTTGTTTGAGTAAACATGTTACTCCAGATGTTCATCTGGCAGATGTTAAACTAAGTTATGCCCTAAATGACTATTTAAAATTAACGATTAAATCATTTAGGAAATTATTTATCTTCCAAGTCGACAACGTTAAACAAAGAATTTACTTCTTGCTTGGATCGATGTTTGTTACAACAGATAAAAGGGTACTCACCGTAGGATAGGCGTTTATACACACTTACAACACCTGCAGATTGTAGCCACGTGCCAATGACGCTACTCTATTAATGGATGGGATGCCATCTCCAAAGCTTGACCGACTTTTATACATCACAAACTTATGCAAATCAATTCCTGAAATTCATTAAGTATTTATTATAAATGAAACTTATAGGTGAAACTGCTTGCGTTTTATCTCTTGTCCACTTCGCTGCTTGTCTTCAACAATAATCTATTTTCGTTAGAGACCAGGCAACATGTTTTTGCCAAGAATAGAATTTGTTTCGATTCATTATGGTAGGAAGCTTTCCTACCACGTCTTAAACAATTGCTTCTTATCTGACAACATCTAGAACTAGAATGAATGCAAATGTATCGGGCAGGCGCCTTGAACCTGACGCGCATGGCTGCGCGGATCGATAAACAAGTCGACTACATATTTACGCCTTGATCGCAGCTTTCCATCTAACATATAGCAATTTTGTAATTGCCTACATGTAAACGTTACAATGTAACAAAAATAAAAAAGATCAAAGAAGTGACAACAATGTATCGCATATTTATCATCCTAAGACACAAAACTTATAGGTTTAGAAATTCATAATAAATCTGACAAAAATGAATTGATTGTGCATGGACCTGACTTAAGTCAGGAAATCAAAGGTGATCAACAAGTAAAAACATGTTTCGAAAGTAATAGTATGGTCAGTTTAATCATCTTGGATACAGCACTGTAAAGTATGCTGCTTTCTGTTTTGTATGCTTTTTGATTCGTCAAGATTTAGCAAAGAAAAAATTGAAACACGCATCCAGAAAACAGAATCAAAAACTGAGGTAAAATGAAATTTGGTGATGCTTAAAAACTAGGAAAATTAGCCAAGAATTTTACTTTAAATGCTCACAACACTGAGAAAACTGATTTGGTTGATACAAACAACTCTGTTGTTTTGAAGAGTCTTAAAGCATTTGATCAAGTATTTTTTAGTCGTTCTAAACGAAACTATATTCACTGAACCGCTTGTAGATTGTTAAACTAACTACAAAAATTAGTCGACTTAAATTTGTTTGCTTGAACGCATAATAACAGTTGGTTAAAAAAGAATGCAAAAGTCAGTTTCATTGAACAATAGTCGTATTTAATAAAACTAATATTGCCAACAAATTTCATATTTTAGTCCAATACTACTTTAATGTAGAAAAAAATCCATTTTAGTTAAAGGAATGGTGGAAAAAGTGTCAAATTAACACGTTTTGTAACAAACTTAACATTCAAACAAACGTACTACAGCTTGTTGATTTAAATAAATTATGATAGCAAAATCAAATGTCGCGAATATTTGTTGAACCCAACCGTTTTTAGTAAGTGTCCGACGCTCTCGGGCAACTGCGTATTGGATGTACGGCGCGCGCACATTATATCTTTAATATACTGCTATCTTTCGACTGCCACATGTCAACATGGCGTCAAGCGTTACTTCACATTGTTTTTTGTGTTAGTTTCACTAAAAGTATTTCAACCAAGTATAAAAATACATAGAAGATAAATTTACTATGCTGTGCCGTGTTCAAGCAAAATCTTTTCGTCTAAAAGCACATAAGTACCTTCCTATAGATTGATCTCATTGCCCATAACTAAATGCCGTAGTTTTTGGCATTCAACTTTATAAGCAAACGTCGAACTTCTAAGATCCATTGCAACCTCAAGGAATAAACAAACTTTTCAATAATCAGTATCAGTTTTATAAAATTCAAGTGGAAGTTATATTAATTTTAGGTTTTATGAGATTATAAAAATAACATTTTGACAAAGAACATTATTTATCAGTGAAGGCTAAATAAAAATTATGCACGATAAAATAGAATTAATGTGACATTCAATGTTACTGAATGAAGTTATTTTAAAACATTTTTTTTAAAAATCTGTTAGAGATGAACAAACTCATTTGTAGATTGCTAAGTTGAATTAAAAAAATTGATTAAAATAATTTTATTAAGTCGGAATCAATCAAGCTGAATATTGAATCAAACCACCTTGGATGTTTAAAGTAATTCTATTTTTAAACAATGTAGAACGCAAGAAAATGATTGATTTGACAGCTAAATGTTTCAATTGAATACAATAAAAGTTTGATTAAACCAATAATGTTATTACTTTAACCCTAATTAGCCACTTAGCTTAATAATCATTAACTGTGCTCTACATATGGGTTAGTTAAATCAATGTATAGTGAATTTAAACCAATGACGCTTTTTGGTTGGTGGAAAAATTTGAATAGTTTGTTTTAATGCTGCAAATCCTTTCAAATACTAAACTCGTGGTTTATTAAATTAATGTGTATATGCTTCAATGATTTTTATTTGTAAGTGGGATATTCAAGGTGTTGATTTAACATAACAGTTTATTTGATAAAAGTATTAAATAATTCAATTCAAACCCACAAGCAATTGAAGGAACGTTATCTAACATGCAAGTTACATTAATGGCCATTTGAGTAAATGCCATAATTATTGTGGTACAAATTTAGGTTTGTTTGTTTCAAAATCGGTTTTGCAACATTTTATTATTTTCTATATAATGCATGTAGATCATTGTTTATATACAAACCACAATTCTAATTGAATCAGCTAAGTTTCAGTTAAAGCAACAAAATCCTTTTCTCAGTAAAGTTGTTCTTTTTGACTACTCCAATTTCTTAGTAAAATTTGGGCGCATTGGTGCAATTTTAGACAAAAACGCGTAATATTCTTATAGAAGATAACTGAATTTTAAGTTATAACAAAAAAATAGTAAAAATATTGTTTTATGTAGCTAGAAGATTAGTTAGGCAGGGTATTACATTTTGGAGCAATGAAGAAGATGAAAATTTTGCACAAACTGTCAAACTCATCACAAAAATTAACAATTTATTAAAAAATGGTTAAATGGTGTTTGTTTGCAACCTAATCATAGTACCTTCTGCAGTTCAAAGTCACACACTAAATTTATAGACCAAATAAAAAAAAGAAATATAATTAAAAGTTATAAAGGCAATATGAATTCTTCATTTTTACATTAATAGCAGTTCATACACCAGATGCTACTACTAACAATATGCTTTCTATTGTAATAAAACTGATAACCATAGAGTACCCCTAGAAAGATTGCTTTGTGTTGTACAAGCTGTTATCAAAACTGGCTATAGCACAGCCCAACAAATATTAAATGCCCCTAAATAGTTACCATATTGATGTATCAATAAGCTTTTCGGTCATACGACATTGCTTCTGCTATGTCTGAAATATTCAATGGGACTCATGTGTCAAATATTTCAGGCCTTCTACGTGCATCGATAGACCTAAGAGTAGTAGAGAGAGTAAATAAGGGGTTACTGTAACTTGTTGTTCAGATATACAAGAACGTAAGAAGCTTTCATAATGTATAGTCGCTTAGCTTGATTTATATTTAAATAAACCTTTCTTTAAACTTGACTGTTATTTATTGCATTACATCAAATTTTGGTGCCGAACCCTGGGAAAATCCGGTGATAAATATAAACGAGCTTTAACGTGAATATTTGGAATAACGGAACGTGAACGCAAATATTTAACAGACGGCTATACTGTCGAGGCTTCATGATGGAACAAGTAAAACGGACAATCTGTAGAACGCACTTAACTAAAACAGTTAATAATATAAATTCTATGCTAGAAAATAGTTTCAGTGTCGAAAACGTTTATACAGCTATGTCAAAGTGAAAGCTTGCAAGTGACAATCTGAAAGAAATTGATGATCTGCTTAAAGAATATCTAGAGGACGAGTTAATGAAAAGCTATGAATATGAAGAGGTTGCTGTAACTACGATGTCTAAGTTGGAATTTAGATTAAAACTCCCAGAAAAATCGCAGATAAAGGGTGACTCGAATTTAACGAATACGGTACCAGTAAGTAACGAAGCAAGTATGCCGTCCTTTACGTCAGTGAAGCTTCAACGTGCACAGTTAGCAAAGTATGATGATACTGCAAAGGGTTGGCTTCCTTTTTGGAAACAATTCAGAAGTATGATTCACGATAATCAACAATTAACGAACGGAGATCGATTCAACTACCTGCGAATGTATGTCACGGAAAGGGTCGCTAAAACAATTGAGAGCTTTCCTCCATCTGGAGCATTCTATGAAGAAGCTTTGAATATATTAAAAGATCAATTTGAAAATGGGGCATGGCTAATTGAACAATACATTGATAGCATTATGAAAATCGAATCTGTAGAATTCAGAAATGACGTAAGCACTTTAAGGAAGAATTACAATCAAATCACTTCAGCTATGCGTGCTCTTGAAATCTTAGAAGTATCTAGTTCTCAGTATAACGTAATCGTAAAGTCAACTCTCATGAAGTCCTTGTCAACGGAATTGCGCTTAGGATTTTATCGACAAATGAAAATGATCTCATCCAATCATCTAGAAATTACTACGAATAATTTAGAAAGTTCATCATCAAGGTCAGAGGAAGATGCAGATCGCCAGGTAAAGGATTTATTGCAGTTTCTTAAAAGCGAACTTGAGTCATTGGAACAAGCTTTAAAATCGGATGCAGATGGTAAAGAAAGGATGCTCCCAACGGAGAAGAGAACGCACTACAAAGGAACTGCGTCTAATTTATTAGTCACCCGGAACAAACGTCTTGAATGCTGTGCTTTCTGCAAGAAAGAACACAAAACCGAAATTTGTGACTCAGACATACCCTTGGCGAGGAAGAGAGACATTCTAAAAGCAGCAGGAAATTGTTACTGTAGTACGAAAAATAACCATAGTGCGAAACATTATAAAAATAGATTTTTAAGATGTAAAGAATGCAAAGGTAGGCCCGCGTGTTTGGAAATAGTGCATCAATACCGTCTAAATTCTACAACTGCGTTTTAATTACTTTGAAGGAACAATATACAGATGAAAATTTAACAATTGAAGCTGTGGAAGTTCTAGAAATTTGCATAGATAATTTACATATACCTAAAGAAAGCGTTGTAGAGTATCAAAATCTGCAGCTTGCTGACAATATCCCGTTTAATATAGATCGAGCGTTAATTGTTGATGGAATTAATATACTTATAGGGGCGGACAATTACTGGGCAGTAGTGACAGAAAAAAATATCCGTTTTAACGAAGGTTTAGAAACGGTGGACACAAAATTTGGTTATGTATTGCATGGTCTCATAACAGTTGATGCTACATCAATAGGGGTAAATCTGCAGACAGTGTTACATGCGACAGTTATAAAGATAGAAGCCAAGATCGGAAATATGTGGGATTTGGAAACAATACGTATAACCAAAGAAGCAGACGAAGATAAGAGCTTTTTCAATAATTTTTTGAAAAATAACGTTCGTAAATGTGATGATCGATATTTAGTAGCGTTACTGGGAAAAATTGAAGATGATAATTTAATTAGTGCTCGAGTTCGTGCGCAGAGGCTAAAGTATAAATTCACCAATTTTAACAAAATATGTAAATATAACGCTGCTATCAAGGGAATGTTGAAAAATAATTATGCCGAGTTAATTTTCCGTGGTGATGTTAAAACAACAAATGGCGATCGTGTTTATTACATGCCGCACAGATCTGTTTTTAGAGAAGTTAAACAAACAACGCGTTTTCTTAGATGAACATGAATTGTGCGTTTGGGTAGACGCTTTCATAATTTAAGAGAAGATTTCGACCTCAAGCATCCCGTTATTCTATCAAAAAATGCACACTTAAGTAAACTATTAATAATGAAGTTTTATAAAACTTTTCATCACAGTGGTGTAAATGCAACACTTTATGAATTACGTAAACGATTTTGGATTGTACGAGGACAGCAATTAATACAGTCCGTTTTAGCAAAATGTGTTATCTGTAAACCACTTCGTGGAAAGTCAGGGTCGCATCCCTTCGCGTCGTTACCTAGAGATCGAATACAGCAAACAAAGCCCTTTGAAGTGACAGGTTTAGATTTCTCTGGACCGTTGTATTTTAAAGATAGTTATCACACAAAGCCATGTTATGTGCTTTTATTTACCTGTGTTGTTATACGAGCACTTCATCTAGAGATTGTTTTGAAAATAGATGTTGCGTCTACAATCAGTGCATGTAAACGGTTCCTAAGAGAGATTTCTAAGGTCATTTACTCAGCTAACGTTAAAACATTTAAAAGAATATCACATGAGTTATCGACTTTAAACAAAGTGATGACGAATACAGAATTGATTGAATTCGTGAACAGTCACCAAATTAAGTGGAAGTTTATAGTAGAACGAGCGGCTTGGCACGGAGGACTTTACGAGCAACTTGTAAAAAGTGTAAAAGACGCCCTTAGGGCTACGATAGGACGTTCTTTACTAAATTTAGATCAACTAAATACACTCATTATCGAGATTGAAGCAACAATAAACGCCCCTCCGCTCACATACATAGGTAGTAAACCTATAAATTTAATGCCGTTAACCCCTTCGCATTTTTTATTAGGACCGGCTTTGACTACTATTCCCTTTGTTGATCGTGTTATTGATGGAGATGAGATTCGTAGGCTGTGGAAGCAGAGAACAAAAGTCATATACTACTTTTGGAAAAGATGAAACGCAGAATATTTACAATTATTAAGAGGAGCTCATCACAACGTGAATGCGCGTGAGTGTGCGATTAAGCAAGCGGATGTCTTAATACATGGAAATGATAAGCGACGGTTATTGTGGAAGGTAGAGTTGGTGAAAAAGGTAATAAACGGCCGTAATGAAAAAGTGCATGCCTGTTACGTTAAGAATGCAAATGGCACCGTAACTAGGCGCCCAATACAATTATTGTATCCTTTAGAAGTAAGAAGTGATATGCTAAGTTGTGCTGCCGCGCCGGAGGATGTGTAAAATATTTCAAGCCTTCTGCCTGCGTCGATACACCTAAGGGTAGTAGAGGGAGTAAGTAAGGGGTTACTGTAACTTGTTGTTCAGATATACGAGAACCTAAGAAGCTTTCATGATGTTTAGTCGCTTAGAGTTTGATTTATATTTAAATAAACCTTTCTTTAAACTTGACTGTTATTTATTGCAATACAACTCAAAAGAAAATTTCTGGTTTGCTGCACAGAAAAATCAAATTTGTTCTTTGCTAAGCACATGCAGGTGACACCATCATAAATCATTGTTCTAAAGCAAGCACGTTACTAACTGACATGTTTAATACTTTAGAGGAACTTTACGTATTCTTTAATTCAAATACAAAAATACTAAAGGTTGTGAGCTGGTTTACAACAGATAGAAAATTCCCTTTCTTCAAAAAATCTTTCCAAAACTACATGGACTGCTTGTACAGAAATTTTAAATGTGGTAAACACTTCAATAAAAATTGTTTTTAAAGACGAGAATATTTCTGCAAATACTAATGTCGACAGGAAAAGCATATGGTCTATTTATAATTATTTTAGGTTTTGACTTTATCTGCTGTTTATTGTTTTTAAAAACCGTTTTTTACAGATGAAGGCTTTTACCGAAATTCTATAATTCAACAAGCTCATGTTATTTATGCGTTTTCTATTATTAATAATATGAAAATGCCCTGGAAACCATTAGATCAAGTCCCGATCAAATAAATAATTTAACTGAAGCCTTGTAACGAGTATATATTCTGTAGCACTATTTTTGCAAGAATCATATCTATGCATTGTTATTCTCTGATATTTGATTCTTGTATTTGATACTGTTATATCTGAAAGAAACAATTCCTCAATGGAACAGGAAATCATGACCGTTTAATTAGCTTAAATGCTTTACCCAGAAATATTTAATAACAATATACACTCAGAAAACATATTTAAAAAGGAACTAGTCGTTTGTGTTGCCTAATCAACAGGCGGATTATATCCTTTCAGTCGTTAAAATTAGGATAGCGCTTGCGTGAATACGGTCACGAGGTGACGCGCAAAGCAGATGAGCCGTTCTCTACTTGCTCGGTATGAATAACCAAGTCAGTCATTGTATTAGAGAATGTAGTCCAGACTGCATCATATACAGATGGGCTCCCAAGTTCTTCATAAGTGGGGCCTCAGAATAGGCGTGCCGAGATAGGCGCAGGAGAGAGAGCTGGTCGTCTTGGGGGCACGGAAGAGTATTGATTCCTGTGACTCCGGCAAGGCACTAGACCACGCTTCCTTTCAAAAATGGTTCGAGTCGGTATTTGTTAACGGTGAGATCGCATTATTCAAGTAATTTAATACTAATATAAAATATCTTTATTTCCTTAGCGCATGAAGTAATTAGAAATACATGTAAAGAGATTGGGGCAACGTTCGTTTATTAAGAACGCACAGCTTTTGTTCGATGTTTTGTTGCAACATATTAGTAAGCAGATTTCAGAAAATGTGCATCGCAGTTCGATAACTAGGAGTAACGTCTTCATTAAAAAAAACAGGTATCAAACCTTTCTTTTGTTATGTTTCTCAGACTTTAAAAGTGCTCACATGAAATTTTAATCGAAGGTTGTTTAATTATGCTAAATTTTGTGCACGAATAATAACGTGCAATATATTTGTTAGGAAGTACCACTAAGGTAATTTTGTAAGACACGCGGATGATCCATGTGTTTAAAGTATTGTTTGTGATTCTAAAGTCCACTTTCTGCTTTTTAAAAAGTTCATTACAGATGTCAAATTTTAATAAGGTCATTATACCGGAATAAGTTTAAAATTTTATTTATCCAAGTTAGCTGCACGTGATTTAAATTTTTTATAAAGAAATAAATTAAACTGATGTGAAATAAATGTAAACCAATAAACAGATCTGTCCATTGGATATCAGAAATCTTGTTTTGAAATATTATCAAAATTAAGGTCTTGTTATGTCAAGACAGATTTATAAAGAATATAATTTTATTATTTTGTATTTGTAACCATGTAACGTATTTTTTTCTAGTTACATTTAGTTCAATAAAATAAAAATAAAACAGCTATAATTTAAAATATTTAATTTGTGAATTACCATCCAATAAAAATTAATGTATAATATTCATAATAACGCATAGATTCTTTTACGTTTATACTCTAAAGTTCGTTACCAAGCTCTGTCAAGTTGTCAGTTGGCACTTCATTCTCAGCGTTCGAAAGGGCAGGCTGCTTTGCAAAGTAAGTGAAGTCGAGATGGCCGTGTGTAAACACGTGGCTTCTAACAAAGTTAGAAAAAAGTAGAGGATTGGTAAATTCTTGGTGTCTGGAGGTCGAGCCTAACAGTGGTTGCGTGAGCGTGATTTTCGATAAGCCTCGCTCCGAACAGTTCAGTTGATCCCTACAGGCCTAAGAAGATGGAAGCCCCTTTGGACATCATTTAAACAGTTGGTATATATTAATTCAATAGATTATACTAATATTCTTCATCTTAGTGCAATATCTTAAGGACATATCTTGAATAATATCTCCGATAATAAATTAAAAAAATTTTCTAAGGCAATATTTTAAAGCAAGAATTTATGGTTTCGTTCTATTTAATATAACATGCAGTAACGTAGAAGCCGATTTCACATGTGTTCCTTATATTTCAACCTTACCAATGAATAATATCAAACAAGGATATTATGGTTGGTTTCGTGATGTAGTCGTTGTATTCCAAGCAAATTTGATGCAGATGGAAATTTCCGACAGCTGAGGTCAAGGTCCAGTATTTTTAGTTCAGTTTTGATGCACGCGAGTGTTCTTTAGCATTTAATAACTTTGAAAATACAGTAAATTACTATGAATTATCTAACATTAAATATTTGAGTAACGTAAAGAGAAAATCGTTTTTGAGAAATCAGTGAATTAAATAATATGTTGCTTGCTTGTCAGAATGTTTGCACATGTACGCAAATAGTGTATTTTATAAAGTTCTGAATGACAACCTATGTCAGATAAAAAAAAATATATAGATTCAGTTTTCCTATCTAGGCGCCATATGCTGTCTTGATTTAATTTACAATATGTTTAAAGATTTTGAGGTCATGCACAGGCACTTTCATCGACATATGAAATTCGCGTATTTATTGTAGAATACAAATAAACTAGAATAATTACATTTTACAAAGACTGCACTTTGATAATTAAATTCTGTTGTGAAGATCAAGGAAGTACTTCGCTGATTAATAGAAATTTATGTATTATGAATAACTTAGAAATTATACGTCTATCTAATTAAATTTTATAGAAAAGATCTATTCAGAGATCTTAATTTTGAATTATTATGAGAAAATTTTATAAAGATACAAACTTAAATATTGCAGTTATATATATATATATATATATATATATATAATATAATCAGAAATTTATCCAAATAAAATCTATTTTGTTTTTGAAAGACGTTTTAATATTTAACATTCAAAAATTGCAAGTCCTCACGGAATATAAAGTGTGTGTAATGAAAACAAATTCCCTCAGTATATTTTACAAGTCTAAATTCTATCATTTTATTTTTGGCAAATGTTTTTGAGGACACAAATGGTGTCCATGTTGTACTCTTGTTTGTTCACAGGTAAAGCCGAGACATCTGTATGACATCTGGTGGTTGAGGTCTTGGTAAGTGTGTCCTAAAGAGTGAAATTAGGTTTTATGGCTATGTTAGTGGTGTTAAGATAAGGTTTCCGCATTCCTATTATACAAGCACAGTTAAATTTTGTTGGTTATTGTATTGAAAAAATACGGTGGCGCTCATTAAAAATATTTTTGGTCTTTTATCCACCCATGACCCAAGCTCATGATCTACCCAGAGCTAACACTCGACTAGCCGTTTATATCTTAAGAGTTTTTCTTTGTCTCAAGCCATTCTCCATCCAACATTACCTTGGGCTTACATTAAAAAGAAGAAATTCTCGACCTTGTGATATCAGATTAAGAGTTAGAAAATTGGGAGGTTTAATTTTTAGCTGATAGTCACGAGGATAAAGCTTATAATGAATAATAAAGAAAGTATCTCATTATTATAAAAGATATTTTCATTACAACCATATTTGAAAAAAACGATAAGAGAGAAACTATATTAAATTACATTTTTGGATTCAAGTTTTTTATTCCATGCACAATTAATTTTAATAAAAATATTTTAAAGAAAATACATTTTTTGAATAATGAAATTAAGACGAATGCTGAAGTAATTTAAAAAATACAGATATGTTACAACTGATTTATCCTAGATATTCATTTTTAATTCAAACACCTTTGGTGTGGTAATCTCAAGATTATCAACTCGTAATTATTAGTATGCTTTTTTATTAAAAAGCACAAACAGTGTCTTTTTAATAGAAAATTTGTTGTGTACTTTTTCGTTCAGAGTCATCGAGATTGAAAAAGTTGTAAGTATGCTCCAGAGGTTTTCAGATGTGTTAGGTCATTAAGTTCTAAGTTTTTTATGGTGCTTAATTCCAATGAGTTTCTGTATCTTCTCGTAGGAGTATAGAGTTTCTTGTGTTGTCCATATAGATACAGTGGCGCTCGATTTCCCTTTTTCTTTTTATGTTAACTTATTGTAGAGTTTATACCATCCCCACGCCCTTTCTCATTGCTCACCCTTGGGGTAATTTCCAGACTTAAGCCGCGAACAAGTAAAGCTTTACTTGTATCCAACAAGTGGAGGCAAAAAGTGTTTCAGCCTTCAAAATGCTTTCTCCATCAGTACATGTCAATGCAGACGAAGATTTTAAAAGACACCAAATCGAAAGTTATTTCAAAAAGCTTTGACCAAAAGAAAACGGAAATGCCAATCTCATCGATATGAACGAAGTTTATCGGCAAAAGTTGTTTTAAATTTTAAATGACCTAATCAGTTTTGGAAAAAAATTCTTTCAGTCCTAAAAATTATACAACCCTTTGAAAAAATGTTCTTTCCCATTGTCCAAAATCATCACTTAGAATAATAAAAAATTTTAATCTGCTACGTATTGATATCTCTTCAATAAACCTGCTCCAGTTATGTTACAGAACGAATTAGGGATATTTTTTGACACTTGTATCAAGAATTGCATTAACAAAATTGTTATGGCAAGCAACGCTTAATAATTTTATGTCGCTTTGTAGTTATTTAAAATTTTCGCCAGAACTTTACTGAAGACTTATTTGCGCTGACCAATTTAAAAATCCTGCTCAAATTGGAAACGTTGCATAAAGTCAATGTCCGGTAGATGTTAAAAGCGTCGATTATGTAAAAATATATATTAGGTATTTTGTGGATGTCTAAGAAATATGGAGAACTTCTTTAAATTTCGAGTACAGATTATTTCGTTTTCCTCTATTAACGATAAACTATTAGAAATTCTGATCTTTTAATTTTTGCTTTGTGAGCTTTTTAAAATGGATGAAAATATGTCAACATTTTTAGTAGATACCACAGGATTTGCTGTATATATATATATATATATATATATATATATATATATATATAATACAAACAACTTACCTAGTTTAAAGACTAATTTGCCTGGACGAGCTACAAATTTCACTTTGTATTTTCTACTTCTTCGATACATTGTGTCCCTCATAGATAATCCAGACGGACCATTACTTTCATTGCTATTCCCACTATTGCCTTCGGATGTTACTGGAAAGAAGCGATAATTATTAAAAACAGGGAGAAAATTATAGAACTTACATTGCATGCTGTAATGTTCTTCGGCACAGTGGGCAGCATCTGCTAAATTTCCACCTCTATAAATTGGTCGCCGACAACTGAGGGACTAAAATTACATTTGTCATTTAAATAGTTAATAAAATAATTAGATAGAATTTGTAATATATTACATGAGTTGATATTTAAGAAACATTTTTTATTCAATAAGTAGTTTTGTTTAAATGACGTATAAAGTTCATACATACATACACACACACTACACACACACACACACACACACACAGAGAGACACACATACACACACACACACACACACACACACACAACACACACACAAGACACACAACACACACACACACACACACACACACACACACACACACACACACACACACACACCACACACACATCTATAATCTTATATGGAGCTCCTATTTGGGCTAATGCAGTAGAAATAAAATTAAACTGCCAAAAAATTTCTTTCGCGTATAGATTAAGCACTCTACGAGTAATATGTGCATACCGCACAATTTCTTATGAAGCTGCATGCATTACCGCAGGCATGCCCCCGATTGAAATATTAACACACTACCGTCGGGAATGGTATCATAGAGATAAAACTCTAGAGCAGAAAAAGAAAGAAGAAAAGGCAGAATTAATAACAAAACGGCAACAACGTTGGGATACATCGCAGAAGGGTAGATGGACGTACCATTTGATACCACTTATAGAACCATGGCTCAATCGATGTCATGGAGAATTAGAATTTTATCTAACCTAACTTCTAAGTGGTAATGGGTGCTTTAGAGCATACTTCTATAGATTTAAGTTAGATACTCCTAATTGTCCAATGTGCACTGACGTTTTTGAAGATGCAGAACACGTATTTTTTCACTATCCACGATTTAACGAACCACGTGAGAAACTAACTGCTCTTACAAAAATAAACCTAAGCCCAAATACGTTGGTCCAGAAAATGGTAGAATCAAAAAAGTATAATCAGCAGTTACCATATTCGCTGCAATGGTAATTAAAGAACTGCGACAAATTGACAACACAAGGAAAGAAGCGTTAAATACATAATCCAATTATATCCATAATTTTCATTCAAGTACCAAGTCAATCATTTTAGGATGCAGAAAGTCACAGTGGGATGTACGAAAAATTTAATAAGACGCCATTATCATTGAGGATAAAAAAAAAGAAAATTATAGGAGACGGACAAATCCAAATAATGGAAAACCAATTACTCATTCTATTTAATCTAATCCTCAAAGAAGAGCGTATGAACAACAACCACTTCTCGTGAAGTTATGCTTAATAGCGGTTCCGCGGGTAGATATTGGTATTGAGAATGCAGCGCATGTATTTATTAGTAATGTAACTTATTTATGTTGAAATAAAGACATTGCAACTGTAAAAACACACACACACATTCACACACATACACACACACACACACACACACACACACACACACACACACACACACACACACATACACACACTACACACACACACACACACACACACACACACACACACACACACACACACAAACACTTAAACTTACACAAAACTTAAATACACAACCAATTACAAACAAAAGACTCCACGCATCAACCATATCAAGACGGCACCACTGAACCAGAAATCGATTCAATGACAACGATTAAAGAAATTTTAGAGCCTTTGTCTAACTAAATGGAATATGAAAGTTCAGCACCAAAAAGATCATCTGTAAAGAAAAAAGATAGTAAACGTAGAAAAACAGAAGAAGATATATTGCATTCGCAAGACTGTTATGACGGGATTGAAAATCTTTGGGTTGAAAATCCTGAGCAAATTATAACATTTATAGACTTTCAACAATGTTTAAGGGAAGCTAAAGAAAGCGATGAGCCTATAGGTGTAGCGCAAAAGTACTGTAATGATATTCCCGGACTCCTACAATTAGTAAAAACAGTTATTCCACTAATATCACAAAGGGCCTTAAAAGAGCGACTAAAAAGATTATCAGTTAAGTTAAACCATGCAGCAGGCGAACATACAACAGATGATTTTGCAAATTCTTTGTCTGGTTTTTAAAAATCTGCGCCAGAACCCTTAAAAAGAACGATTTCGATCTTAAGCACCGACAGCGCTCAAAGTTGTTAAAATAAAACAAGTACCATTATGCCGCACCTAAAATCACTCAAAATAACCACCCTTAATGGAAAAAGTATCAAAGGAGAGTTCAAATGGCTTCAACTACAAACATTTCTGGAAAATAATGCTCCAGATATCTTATTATTACAGGAAACTAATTTACAAGAGGTATCGCTATTATATCCACATGCAAACAGTATACATTCCTCATTAACCCATCTGCTACATTATATTCTGGAACATTGATAGCAATAAAACACAGCGCAAATTTAAAAATTTTACGACATGAAGTAATATACAGTTCTTATTTACAAATAGCAACTATTCAAATAAGCCATGAAAAATTTCTTGTTTTAACTATATACATACCTCAAGATCTACAGATAGCTCTAGATGTAGTAGTTGCGCTTAGACACACCCTGGAAAATTATCAGTACAACCACGATGGAATAATTATTGGAGGGGACTTTAGCTGTACCTTAAACCATCAATTGGATAGACTGTGTTCAGTAGAACGATATTCACAACTCGCAGAGGCACTGAAATTTGCAATAAATATTCCTAACATGAAAGATTGCTGGCGGCACTTTAACAGCCAAAAAGGTGGATATACTTACATTTCGCAAAACAAACCACAATCGGTATCAAGAATTGACCGGAAATATTACACACAAAATCTACGACAAAGATTAGTATCCATTAAAGTGGAGGGGTCCTTTTCGGATCACTTGGCAATGTCTATCCTTATGAAATTCACTGGAACAACGAAATTATCAGCACCTTATTGGAAATTGGACAATTTGCTTTTGGAGCAGAAAGATTATCACGAAATGATCCACACTTTTTTAACCTCAGAAATTGAAAACATTCCTAGAGATTGCAATCTTATTTCGTGGTAGGAAAATCTAAAAATAAATATAAGAGCAATTACCATACCCTACACTAGACAAAAACGACAACTAAACCTTTTTCATTTGAAAAATCTACAAGATTCTTTAGAAGGGCTATCAAAAATCCCAATTACAACAAATCAAGATATAGAACAATGCTCACAACTCACTCGAGATATATCAAATATTTATAGACGTACCACTGAAAAACAGCTGCTGAAGTTAGGATATGAAAAGCTAATTAAGAGCGACAGACCAACTATTACTAAAATAAACACATCAGGTATTCGAAATCTCTCAAAATTAAAAGACGAAAATGGCGGCATTGTATCAGATTCAACACAATTATGTTCTATTGCTTTGAGATACTTTTAGCCGATATATGTTAGAGATTTAGGGGCAAATACAAATCACAATGCAGCAATATCCAAGAACTTAAAGAAACTTTCCTATCTTGAAAATAAAAATTTGAACCAACCGATCACGCTACAAGAATATACGACTGCATTAAACCTTTTGAACAAAAATAAATCACCTGGAATAGACGGCCAAACTTTAGAATTTTACAGATGTTTTTGGTCACTGTTGGGAAAAATATATTTTAAGGTATTTACCGAGGCAATTAATCAAAACGAACTACCATAATCAACCAAGGAATGTATAATATGCCTCTTGCCAAAACAAGGAGATCTTTTATGTGTACAAAATTGGCGACCTATATCTCTCCTAACAACAGATTATAAAATATTTGCTAAAGCACTATTAATTAAATTGTCCGCAGTAGTTTCTTCAGTAGTTGCATCTGATCAAAGTTATTCTGTCCAAAACAGAACCATTTATGACAGTTTACACTTATACAAAGACGTTATTTGTCAAGCTAATATAAATAATTCACCACATGCCATTTTAAACCTAGATCAGAAAATGGCATTCGACAAAATTCATCACAAATACATATTCCATCTTTTGAACATAATGAATTTTGGAGAACAATTTATTCGGAATATTAAACTACTCTACTATGACGCAAAAAGTTATTTACGAATCGGTTCCTTATTGTCACGACCAATGCAACTATCTAGAGGGTTAGGACAAGGTTGTCCTCTTTCCGGAGTCTTGTTTTCAATAAAAATAGAGTCATTGTTCTCTAAATGCAGAACCTCATTAATTGGATTTCCATTAACACAAAAAATACAATAAAACTTAAAGTAACTGCCTATGCCGACGACATATCTGTTTTCATAGCCGGAAACCAAGATTTTCAAAAGGTACAGGATATCTACAATGAGTATGCACAAGAATCCGGGTCCGAATTAAACAAAATAAAATCCAAACGCTTTTGGACAGGCGGGTGGAAACATCGCCAAGATAATCCATTAGATTTCTACTGGTCATCAAGCCACATCACAATACTTGGGTAAGGTTCTCCAACGATATGGACAATGATGCAAATTACGCTTTTAAACAACTATCACAAAAACTTGCTCAGTCGTTTCAAAAATGATCTCAAAGAATACCAACTGCTTCACTAAAAGGTAAGAAAGTAATTGTTAACCAATATGTAGCGCCAAAACTTTGGCATTGGCTACAAATACTACCGCTTACAGATCACCCTCTTAGAGCATTACAAAAACAGTTGGTTAATTTTATGTGGAAGCGAAAGCACTGGACCACACAGAAGCATTTATGTTTACTAGTTAGGCAGGGAGGGTTAGGGCTGGTACATCTACTGTCAAAAATTAAAAGCTTCAGGATCAGTCTGGTCCAGGGGTTTATTACTTTAGAAGAATGCCAAAATTGGAAACTGGTTATGCAGAATATATTAGAGTTATCCAGCGTTTTAAAAGTATCATGGCAGCTATTTTTCTTAAGCGATCAAAAATTTATTGACAGCAGGATCCCTTTATTTACTAAAACATGCTGATGGCCATGTATAAATCAGACATAATTATTAAAAAGTTTCTTCAGAATTTCCAGGACCTAAAAGAAATACCAACAGCTAATTTCACACTAATAAAAGCCACCGTTCCTCCAATTTTCAATGAGCTTTGGCCATTGAATAACATTTGCACAGTTGGAAATCTATCATCGAATAATCAGTGGATATTCAACACCGAACTAAAGCAATTGCTTGTAAATCATCCGCCCTTTATACAAGAAGACTACTAATAAGCTACAAAAGAATTATAGATTTCTTTCGATACTAATATAAAAATGCCAAACAAAATCAAAAGCCAAATTCCAAACCTACTCCTGTTTTTAAAGTACGCAATAAGGTTATGGAAGTAAAAAAAGCGACACGAAAAATGCTGCAAGAAAACCTTACCTCCGCTTTCTTTTCTACACACACATTTGAAATAATAGAAAGCCATTGGATCAAAGATAGAGTATCATGGAACTCGTATCAAAGCAAACTCACACCTGGATATATGGCCGATATCGCATGGAGACTAGCGAAGAGGTGTCTCCCAGACTCAAATTTCCTACTACATGCAGGCATATCCAATTTAAATCATTGTTCATTTTGTCAAAACATAAGAGGATCTGCTTGGCATATAATAATTGAATGCCCCGAAACACAACCTCTATGGACTTATGTTCTTGGACTATTAAAGAAGTTAACTACAGTCCAAATTTCCAGCAAAATCAAATATACACAGGTTATTCTGGAAAAACTGATCAACTACCTGCTTACCATGACAAAGTCGACGATCTACTACGCCTTCACAAAATATATGAAAGCCGAAATTTGTCATCCAGACTATAAAACGCAGTACACGCGCATTCTACGACTAAATATTGTAGCAATTTTATTTTCCACCTAAAATATATATCTGTATAATCAATCCTTTTATTAAATATTAAATAATATAATACATTATAATGTTATCCAATCCACTTAATTTAATAACATCGATTGTCCAATAAAGAACTAGTATTTAGTTCATGTTAAAAGTTAAATTCTACGGAGACAATATAAAAGCTTTTGTTTGGTATCCTTCTTAAAGCCCCCTCTACTCAATAAATGCAAGGTAAATTTGTTACTGGGCAGCAACAAGCTCGGCCGGCACTTCTAACACAGCTGGGGTTCAAGCAGGTCGAAAGTTGTTCTTAGGAGCGATGTCCGTCATTGATTTTTGCTGTTGGAAGCATGCACGATGGAAGATTGCACGTGTATGCTATCTTCATAAATTGTTTTGGATGGTCCATTTTTTTGTTGAAACCAGTCGTGAAGAACGATGAAGTTTTTGTTAAAAGACCATTAGGAACAGTAAGTGAATTTGTTTCTATAATAATATTAATTGAAATTTTCAGTGTAACTTTGGGAATAATTTATTTTAAAATATATTGCAACGTAAATTATAAATAAGCAACTTTTCTGAATAGTATTCATGCGAAAATTAAATGAAAACAATTCTATTCTTGTATAATATGGAATCACATTTATAATTTATTCAAGTTAATTACAAACAACATTTGCTTTCTTGTGGTGTGAATTACGCCTGGAACATCTGTAAATTGAAACGCAGATAATGGAAGCCAAGTGACGTGTTTTTCAGTATGCAGCGCAGCTGTTTGTTTGGAATGGAATTTTCCGTTGTTAATACATGCGTCAGCTTTCAAGCAAGTATTTAGGTGCAAATTGGAGTTCTGGTATGTACAAAAATTATATTCGTATGTTGTTTGGACTGTCCACGTAGAAACGAGATAAATTTTACTTTAACCGACTTGTGTTAACTTTGAACAGGTCAAGGACAGACCTCAATTATATTTTTCGTAGTTATACGATATGAATCTGTAATTTGTTCCTACAAATTCTTTTATTAACTCAATGAAACATCAGAAGATGTCACTACTAATTAGATAAAGTAAATTCTTAAAACTTTGAACCTTTAGAAATTAAATTTTTACATTTGATATTTTATAAACAATTATCTGTAATTATTTGCTGTGAAATTAAGGTAAATTTACCATAATTAATTTTTTCTATAAATAAGCAATTTTATGCTTTGTCAATTTGTTAAATAAACTTCATTAAATAGTAAGTGGTACGGATATATTCAGTACCATTGTAATTAACTCTTTCTAATTTAAATTAACTTATAAAGGAAGACATATTTTTTGTAAAAAATTACTTTATTGGATACCAAAAAGAATAGATTCTTATTTTCGGACTAAAGACTATCTTTTATTTAAGAGGAATGAAAGTCGATTCTGATTGTATTTAATTATTTTTGAGTTTGAATGCACAAACAGTGCTTTTCTTTGTTTAATCTGTTCACAGGTGCAGTGCAGGATTGCTAAGGTCAAGGTCGAGCCATAAAGTAAGATACTTTAAAGATTAGGAGGTCTTTAAAAATTATATAGCGGTTATAGGAGAAAGGTTTCCGCATTAGCCTTGTACAAGGGACTTGTATCAGGTCTTCTCAGTATAAAAAAATACGGTGGCGCCTTATTTTTATTATTAGTGGTTGCAATTACACCCCGACCCACAGCTCATTCTCTACCCAGAGCATATAGTTCGACTAGCCGCTTTGCCTTTGAGATTTCCTCAACATAGAGCCACCTTCCATCCGAACTTGCCGTGGGCTCATTTCTAATTATCGGAAATTCTCGTTAAACTAAATCGGAATTTAAAAGGCTTCAATATCTTAAAGGCATTTACATGGGATTTGGGAAAAAATAGCCTAGAGGACTTCAATAACAAATGGTGTATACGGAAGATGTTGTGCTGGACAGTTGATGAGAAACTAACGTTTAGTGAAGAGCTAGATATTTAAAGTTGTTCATTTCAATGCGTAAAAATTGTTAAATAATTTGCTTGTTAAATATTAAATCATTTTATATCTTTATATTTTAAATGAAAAAAAAACACAATCATGTAACATTTAATTTGTTGTATCTAGAATATGTTAATGTATTGTACATATAAACTGTTTTAATAATAATAATAATAATAATAATAATAACACACACACGCATACACACATACTGAAACGATTCGTTTTGTAATTTCTACATTTGCCATTATTCATGTAATTTAATTTCCGTGCTCAGATCTTCATGGTCTGTAATACCTTCTATGTTGGCTAAATTGATAACTTCAATTTGGAGGTGGTTGATAAGAACCTGTCAAGAAAGCCATTGTTCTTCTTTCAACGAACGCCGCTTTGACAAGCAGTCTTTTGATGCATCCATCTTCATCTCGCCTTATAGCGGTTTTGGATGTATTAAATGATATATTTGTGGAGTAGATTTTTGTATTACATTGGTATATACGTTTATTTTTCTACTCACAATACCGCCTTGCGGATATTTCCTGCTTTTACTTATATTAGGTGAGCCACGTTTTTCCTGTTTTGTGTTTTCTGATATTAATTATTTATCTTTCAGAATCTTGTATTGTACGAATAGCAAAGATATTCTTTGTTAGCTATTAATTCATTGAAACCCACTTCTGTGGTAAAGTATATCTTCCTGAAATTTCAGAGCTAACATTACTTATATCAGGGTCCGTAATCTTGGTTATAATCTGGTATTAATCTTGTTTCATGTAAACAGATCCTTATATTAGCCCTTGGATGCTCCTTGTGAGCCCACTTTAATTCTGTACTAATCATCCGTTTGGACTTCCGTTTAAATTCAATATTAAATATTACTTCATTTTGTGGCTTATGTACTGAAGACTCTTTGGAAGCGGAAAGCATTGATTTATGATTCAGACTCCAGGTTATATACTTCGAAGTTAGTGATACCTATTGCTGTATTTATTGTGTGTTGCGTTACGCAAGTATTGGCGTAATTATTGTTTAATCTTGATTGAATCCGTGTAATTAACCGTATGCTGGTTATATTATTTCATTGTTATTGGTAAACTATATCAAACTCTTGGTATCCTACCACCAGCTGTTCGTGTATTTACTCATGTTACAGGTCAGCACTGGAGCACAGCGATTCACTAGCTAGTGATTGCATCGTCCGGGTATGCTCAATTTATGCCGCTTTCTGGTGAGTAATCATTTACATTAATTAATATTTATTGCTAACCTGTAGGTGAAAAGCCATTCGTGTGTATTTTTGTAAGGCCTTTCTCCTCTGTGTTTTTGAAATCTACTTACTAGCGAGAAACATTTTGCGGCTAGTTTAATGTCAATTTGTACTCGCCAACAGGCGAAATATACCTTTAATTCATTGCTTTTAGTGGGATACCGGTTTATATATTACCCTTTATGTGTGTTATTAAAATACGTTTATATTTGCATTGCCACTGTGGTGTGTATTTAATTCCAGATAAATTGTTTGTGCTTGTAATTTAGTTATTTTGAAATATAGTTATATGATTGTAGTGGCTACCGTTGTTATACTTATTTTGCTCTTTAGGTGTGATATTATCCGAAACCATTGGAACTTGGGGTTTCGTAGTTCTTTCGGCATTTTAATCAAGTCTCTGACGCCTTTTATACTGTATTTACTTGTAGGTCTGTTCGGGTTCTTAACGACCTACTTGCAGGAATCAAGATCCACCCCTGCAGAAGAGTCTTTATTAGCCGAGGTGCAAAAAGTTACCGTATCTACCCTAAAGAACCCACCTTTGTAGCTTTCATCAAATTACCGTGACAATACACAAACACATACACACAGACACATACACACACATACATACACACACACACATACATACACACACATGCATACACACACATGCATACACACATGCATACACACACACTTACATACACACATACATACACACACACATACATACACACACATACATACATACACACACATACATACACACACATACATACACACACACATACATACACACACATACATACACACACGCATACATACCCACACATGCATACAAATACATACACACACATACATACAAATACATACACACACATACATATACACACATACATACACATACATACACATACATACACGCACATACATACACATACATACACGCACATACATGCACACACATACATACACACATACATACACACACACACATATACACATATATACACACACATACATACACACACATACATACACATACATACACACACATACATACACACATATACACACACACACATACATACACACATGCATACATACACACACATACATACAAATACATACACACACATACATACACACACATACATACACACACATATATATACATACATACGCGCGAAGTTTGAATACATACATGTATGTATGTTTGTGCTCGTAAAAACCTCATTTTACTGAAAAGAAAATATTATTAGTGCAGAATAAGAGGTTATCATAAGAGAATAAAACCCAGAGAATTCAGGAAACTACTCGAGAGAGTAAAAGGAAATTATAAAAAAGAAATTAAAATTGAACTATATATTATGGATGACATTTTGATTGACAATTCATTTGACAGCACTTCAAAATCAAAATTAAGGAATAATTTAAAACCAGAACCTTCAACTTTTGACTCTAATAAGAAAAACTCTCGAAAAGGAGGAACTAAACGCTCATCTCTACATAACGAGGAAAATGCTACTTCTACTATCACGAAGACTGATGTATGTGAACAACTTCGGAATAAGATCTTAGAACTACATACTTTCATTAAAGGGAGAACTAATATCCATAATGAGATTAGAAAACTTGTGAGTGAAATACGTTCATTACACGATCGTACTTACATGAATATAGGTGTAAATGTCTTACATAATGTAAGTACTTGTATGACCCCAAAAAAATTCGAATCTAAAAGCAAGAGCATACCAATATTAACTGTAGTACAACCTGACGTTGGTATTCAGTTTACATCAGCGACAAACATAGTAAAAGATACGCTAGTTAGTAATGTAAGTCATCACAATGTAGCTGGACAAGATCTTAATACTACAATACTTCCGGATATATCTAACCTAGATAAAAAATATCGATAAGCAGACTATAAATAAATCCATACCCGTTAGAAATAAGATACCACGATCAGATGCTTTGATAATTAAAAAGACAGGAGAAATGTCTTATGCTGATATCTTGAAAAAAGTTAAAGCTGACCCAAATTTAAAAGAACTTGGATCAAATGTTACCGGAATAAGAAAACATCAAGCGGCGAACTTATACTAAAACTAAATAAACCAAATAATTCAAAACTAAAGAATTTCAAAATAGTCTATTGGGCGTATTAGATTCACAGGCTGAAGTTAAAACACGAATTAATCAAGTATTAGTAGAAATAAAAGATTTGGATGAGGTAACAACAACCCAAGAAGTACATTATGCTTTAGGATCAACACTTGAAGATATATCTGATATATCGATTAAATCAATAAGGAAAACCTATGGCGGAACACAGACAGCTGTTATTAGTGTATCCGCTAAAATTGCGGAAAAATTACTAGAACTTAGAAAGATACGGGTAGGATGGGTGTTTTGTAGAATAAGACAAAACTAAATCGATTAAGGTGTTATCGATGTTTAAATTATAATCATTTAGCAAAACATGCAAAAGTCCAATCGACCGATCAAATTTATGTATAAAGTGCGGTGAACCAGGTCATATTATTAAAACGTGTCCAAATCCCGCAAAATGTTTTCTGTGCAGTGAAAATAATAACTGGTCCACTAACCATATTGTAGGCACAAGCAAGTGTACAGCACATCGGAGGCTATAACAACTACTAGTTATGAATCATGAAAATACTACAACTAAATTTAAATCATTGTAAAATTGCGCAAAACTATTGTTACAATCAGTCAATGAGTTAAAGATAGATGTAGCCATCCTTGCGAACAATACAAAACTTTAAGGGTGCTCAGTGGGCATCAAATAATAATAATACAGCTGCTATTTGGGCCTGTGGAAAAACCGCTTTCCAAGAAATTGTGGACAGTAAAGAAGACGGTTTCATACGTGTCAAAATAGACAATACATACATTTATAGCTGTTATGCCGATCCAAATGCGTCTTTTAACGATTTTACAGATTTACTTCAAAGAATAGTTCGTGATGTGAAAGATCGAAAACAAGTAATCATTGCAGGAGATTTTAATGCCTGGGCCACCGAATGGGGTAGTCGAATAACAAACAAAAGAGGCCGAGCAATTTTAGAAACATTTTCAGTTTTAGATATAGTGTTATTAAATGAAGGAACTCTTATACCTTTAGCAGAGGTAACAAAGGTTCAACTATAGACTTAACATTTATGAGCAGTTCTTTAGTAAAGTATAAGGTAGATTGGAGAGTTTCTGAACACTATCTCATAGTGATCACCACGCCTTATTATATGAAACACATAGCTCAATTAAAACAATCACTTGTCTATGGTTAAACCACCTGGCTGGGTATCCTATAAATTGATGAAGAATTATTTTTACTGATGCTGGATGAAGATCAAATTTCAGGATCTGCAAATTCTAAAGCTACACAGGTAATAAACATTATAAAGAGGGCTTGCAATGCTTCTATGCCAAAAAGTTGTGCAATAGAGGACACAATAACGTTTTCTGGTGGAATAACGATATTGCTGAACTTCGCAGAGAATGCCATCGTCTAAGGAGGCGATATCAACGCTCAAGAGGTAAAATGATTTGCTTAATCTTCAACAAGAATACAAAACTGCTCGAAGAAAATTGACGTGTGCTATTAAGTCTAGCAAACAGAAATTTTTGAATGAGCTTTGGTTAGAAGTTAACACTGATCCTTGGGAAGACCATATAAAACAGTGATGGGAAGATTGAACAAAAATATTTCTTACCTCCTAGATGTCCAGTTTTCCTAAAGAAGATAGTTAGCACGTTATTTCCAAAACAATGCGAAACAAAATATAAAACTGTTTTAAACTGTAATGCAAAAGACATACCACCGGTTACAGTAGCTGAAGTTGTAAAAGCTTGTGGTAAAATTGGAAACAATAAAGCACCTGGTTTGGATTGTATTCCGAACATAGCTCTGAAAACCGCTATTGCAAAGCATCCTGATATGTTTATAGACCTGTACAGTTCTTGCTTAAATGAAGGCGTGTTTCCTGAACCATGGAAAAAGCAATTTCTATTATTAATACCAAAATAAAATAAGCCACCAGACAAACCATCATCATACCTTCCTATATGCATGCTTGACACAGCAGAAAAATTTTAGAACAGATTATTAAAACAGACTAGAGATGGTTGTAGAAGAAGCAGCCATACTTTCAAATAATCAATACGGTTTTAGAAAATCACGGTCAACTGTGGATGCAATTAACTGTGTCACTAATATTATCCGCAATAACACTATTGGAAAACGCTGGAAAAAAGGATCAAAAAATATTGTGGAGTTGTAACACTGGATGTAAAAATGCTTTCAATTCCGTGAAATGGAGTTGCATAGAAAAAGCTATTCATAAAACTTCGATTCCAGCATATCTAAGAAAAATAATTAGAGACTATTTTAGAAATAGAATTCTTAAGTACGACACATCTGAGGGTCCCAAAGAATATATTATTACGGGCGGAGTCCCGCAGGGTTCAGTTCTAGGTCCAATTCTTTGGAATTTAACCTTTGATTTAGTTTACGACTACAAATGCCGAAAGAAGTTACGGTTATAGCATTTGCGGACGATTTGGTATTAGTAGTTACAGCAAAATTAAAAGAAGAAGTAGCACAAATTTGCAATGAATCTGTGGAATTGATAAGACAACATTTAAAAGAACTAAATCTTGAATTAGCTGCAGAAAAACCAAAGTAGTACTTGTATCCAGCAGAAAAGTAAGAGAAAAAATAAGTATATACGTCGACAAACATGAAGCTATATCTGATCCAAGTGTGCGTTACTTAGGCGTAATAATCGATGACAAAATAACCTTTAAAGAACATTTATCAGTTGTGACTACGAAAGGAGCAAACACAGCAAATCTAATTTCAAGACTAATGCCAAACGTTGGCGGACCAAAAGCAGCAAGAGGTTGCTTTTGGCATCAGTCGTCACTTCGATAATTTTATATGCAGCTCCAATCTGGGCCGATGCTATTAAAATTAAAGCTAGCTTTCGCAGGATTTCTTCTGTATACAGATTGTGCGCTCTACGAGTGATATGCGCTTACCGTACAATTTCATACGACGCTGCATGTATTATCGCAGATATGCCTCCGATTGAACTATTAGTGCACTATCGTCGTGAGTGGTATCACAAAAGAAAACTACGAAGAAGCTAAATACAGAAGAAAAACTAAACTGGTGACAGAATGGCAACGGAATTGGGACACATCGGAAAAAGGTCGATGGACGTATCGATTGATACCATTGTTAAAACCGTGGCTCGGTAGATGCCATGGAGAATTAGACTTTTACCTGACGCAATTGCTGAGCGGTCACGGGTGTTTTAGAGCATATCTTTTTAGATTTAATCTAGATATAAGTCCTAATTGCCCAGATTGCCCAAACACTTTAGAAGATGCAGAACATGTGTTTTTTATTTGTCCAAGATTTCGAAAACTAAGGGAGGAAATGATTAACTTTACAAAAATTAATATAAGTCCAGAAACACTAGTTGAAAAAATGTTAGAATTACAGGCGATATGGTCAGCAGTGGCACTATTTGCATCACTAGTACTTAAAGAACTAAGACGATGTGATAATGAACAAAGGCAGACAACAAATAATTAAACAATTATAGGATCCAATTATGATGACACTATTTGTATAATGGCAGTATATACGATTTAGAAATTTCAAGTAAAGTTAAAATTGTTTTGTACTACAGACCATAACTCAAATGGAACGAGTCAAGGTATCCAAAAGGCTATTTAATACGTTAATCATATTAATTGTGTATCAAAACAAATAATTGAAGTACTAAATTTAAACTACATTTTATGGTATTTAAGCCGAAAGTAAGAACAATTTAGTGTGTATTCTGTTTACAAGTGAGAAACTTAAAACAAACAAAGCTGAAGTAACTACAAAGACAGTTAACAAGATATTGTTCAATAATTTATTGGTTACTTGACAAAATTTTAATTTTCAAACAAGTATTGAACTAATTAACGTTGACATGACCACGCGTAATTTATAATAATGCATGGAATAACAAGCTGTGAAAGATGATTTGGATATAAAAGCATTATTGAAAAATATAATGTTGAGAAACAACATTCAGAGATGAAGATATAACTGAACTTCATCAAAGAAGATTAAATATCTCATATAAAAAAAAAACAAAAAAAAAAGAAACATAAAAGAAAAGATTAAAATTTAAATCGAACACGAATATAGTTTTACTAAACGTATAGGAATTATTGAAATACATATCTAAATAGAAGAGAATCGTATAAAATTAATACGAACCCGAAATGAAGAGCTTGATAGCCACAACCATTTCTCGCGAAGTAATGCTGCACGGCGGTTCCGCGAGAAGATTAATTGGTGATGTGTTGCAGTGCATATATTTATTTTTTTATGTATATATTATTTGAAAATAAATATTTTTGCCTCAAAAAAAAGAACATACATACACACACACATACACATACATACACACACACACACATACACACAAATACATACACACAAATACATACACACATACATACACACACATATACACATATATACACACACATACATACACACACATACATACACATACATACATACACATACATACACACACATACTTGCACACATACACACACATATACACACACATACACATACACACACACACATACACTCATACATACATACACACATACACACACATACATACACACATACATACACACACATGCATACACACACATGCATACACACATGCATAGACACACGTGCATACACACACACACACATACACACACACACATACACACACACATATATACACACACATATATACACACACACATACACACACACACACATATACACATACATACACACGATTTGGTATTAGTAGTTACAGCAAAATTAAAAGAAGAAGTAGCACAAATTTGGAATGAATCTGTGGAATTGATAAGACAACATTTAAAAGAACTAAATCTTGAATTAGCTGCAGAAAAAACCAAAATAGTACTTGTATCCAGCAGAAAAGTAAAAGAAAAAATAAGTATATATGTCGACAAACACTATCTTCGTGAGTGGTATCACAGAAAGAAAACTACGAACAAACTAAATACAGAAGAAAAAACTAAACTGGTCACAGAATGGCAACAGAATTGGGAAACAACGGAAAAAGGTCGATGGACGTATCGTATGATACCATTGTTAGAATCGTGGCTCGATAGATGCCATGAAGGGTTAGACTTTTACCTGACACAATTGCTGAGCGGTCACGGGTGTTTTAGAGCATATCTTTTTAGATTTAATCTAGATGTAAGTCCTAGTTGCTTAGTTTGCCCAAACACGTTAGAAGATGCAGAACATGTATTTTTATTTGTTCAAGATTTCAAAAACTAAGGGAGGAATTTGTTAGCTTTTCAAAAATTAATATAAATCCAGAATCACTAGTTGAAAGAATGCTGGAATCGCAGAAGGTATGGTCAGCAGTGGCACTATTTGCATCACTAGTACTGAAAGAACTAAGACAATGTGATAATGAACGAAGGCAAGCAACAAATAATTAAATAAATATAGGACTCAATTATGATTACAATATTTGTATCGTAACTCAAGTGGAACAAGTCAAGGTATTCAAAAGAATATTCAGGATGTATATCACATTAACTGTGTATCAAAGCACACATTTGAAGTATTGAAATACATATTTAAATGGAAGAGAATCGTAGAAAAAAAAACCGCAAAGAAGAGCTTAATAGCCACAACCACTTCTCGCGAAGTAATGCTGCACGGCGGTTCCGTGAGATGACTAATTGGTGATGTGTTGCAGTGCATATATTTATTTATTCATGTATATATTAAATTGAAAATAAATATTTTGCACCAAAAAAAACATACATACACACACATACATACACACATACATACACACATACATACACACACATACATACACAACATACACACATACATACATACACACACACATACTTACACACACTTACACACATACACACACACACACACACATACACACACATACACACACATACACACATATACACACACATAAACACACATACACACACATACACACACATACACACACATACACACACATACACACATATATACACACACATACACACACACATACACACACACACACATACACACACACACACACACACACACACATACACATATATACACACACATACACACACACATACTTTAACAATTTTATTTTTGGTTAATAAATCCCTTCATCAAAGTGCGAGAATAATAAAACACTTTTAACAATTTTATTTTTGGTTATTAAATCCCTTCATCAAAGTGCGAGAATAATAAAACACTTTTATTAAAATAATGGTAAAATACAGTTAACAACTAAGGTAATACGTTAGAGCGGCATTTTTATTTGGCATTCTATTGGTAGTTGAATATCTGTGTCTTCTACAGCTATTCGCAAGCGCGTTTTGGTTTGACAACAACCCCCCCTCGAACGCCCCAGTCGCCCGAGCTAGTTTTGTCATCAGTCGGCCATACGTGGAAGAAGAGATAAGATGTACCAAAGAACGCAGGCCGGCAATTTGCGTATCAACTTTGAGGAGTCGAGACAATCTTTGAATAGCGGTTGGTAACGTATAAAAGTTATTATCTTGTTTAATTTGAGATAATTTGTTTAGCGCGACGAGACATATTGCTACAATTAACCATGCAACTTTGAAATTAGAAAATTTAATCTATTTTAAGAAAACCACTTTGTTATACGACGTGAAGAATGCAACAATTAAAGATGCAACTTAGAAACTAGAAAATTTAATCCATTTTATGAAGACCACTTTGTTATACAGCGTAAAGATGCTACCTTGGTGAGGCGGTGTGATTCAACCTTGCAGCAGCTGCCGAATGTATCGTGACCGTTTTTAATTCTACACCTGAAACAACTCCATTTGGTAAAAGCGGTTTAGTATGAGCTTGGTTCACATTACATGCAGTAAACTTCGCTTGATATAACAAGTACCTCATCAAGGCGAGAAAAGCAGTTTTTGGTTTGTAGTTAGCGTTAAGTACTTTTTTTGGTGTTTCAAATTAGAAACACCTTAATTTGTTCTTATGTGTAAATGCATGAATATTACAAAAGTTTCAACGATTGCTGAGCTGGAATTTCCAGTGTCGAAATTAAAATTCACTAATTTGATGTTTTAAGAAACAACACGCGTGGTTCAGTATGAAACGTTAGTTACAACAACAGGTGTTACTGACGTCACTTATTTTTCTGTAGTATACTGCTGACAGATGTGTTCTTGAAAGCAAATGTTTCGAACAGCTGTAGCACAAGTTATGTAAACAAGAATATTTTTGCGATCTTCTTCTTTAGAAACTAAAACTAGTACATGTAACATTTTTAAATGTAACCTGCCTGAACAGATCTGCGCGGGTCGGAGTTTTTTTTGTGTAACAAATTTACACTATACTGTAGAATGTTTGATTATGAATAAGTAGAAAGGACGTTTCACTGACGCCCAACGTCTAGGCTTCGAAATTTGTTTGTTCGAAATTTGTTTTGCTTCGAAATTAGTTTGTTCAAAAATTATTTTGCTTCGAAATTTGTTTGTTTAAAAGTTTGGTTGAGACGTTAACCCCCATACAGTCAATTAATTAACTTAGTCAACTTTATTTTTAACTTTCATCCCGTTTCGACTCAATATTTTTTTTTGATATTGTTTTGGCAAAAATTACTTTACCAAATACACTTTTTGACTTTTACCTTTAGTTGCCCGAATTTATTTTGACAATTTCTGTAAGGTTCAAATCATTTAGATTTATCAGTTTGATTCCATTAGGCTTTTGAAATCATGTCGGAAAAATTCTAAATTGTTTGTCTACTTAAAGAGGAACTGGTGTATGAACTGAAAATTAGAGGAGTAGTGAGTGAGAGACCAGTGTTAGAAAAAAGGAAAATTTTAGGAAGATTGTTAGCTAAAGAAGCAGATAAGCCTGGTTGTTTGATTGACCTTTCGTGTTATGAAGTAGATTTTGCAACGGAAAGTAAAGAAATTTCTGTTTCAGTTGAGTCAGTTCGAAATGTTTTGTCCGAATTTGAAGGTGATTCATCAGATTCAATTTTTAGGAGAGTTTGTTCAAGGTTAATCCACCTTTCTGGTCGAGTTAAGTGTATGAAAATTCCTTCAATAGATTCCGAGGAAGCAATTAAGTTCAGAAATGAGACCGTAGCAACCATACTAACCCTTGAAGCGGAGTTATATGACAAACTCAATAAAAGTACAGAGTCCACCTATTTTGATCAGTCTGTTGTAGTATCCCCTTCAGTTGCTAGTGCGCCTACCCATTCGATTTCGTACATAACACCTTCCTTACCTATAGGTTCATGGCCCGTAAAATTCTCAGGAGATCCCAAACAACTATATTCATTTTTAGATAGAGTTAGTGATTTAGCACAATCTCGTAAGGTACCCGAAGCTAATTTATTTGGATCAGCATGTGAACTTTTTGTGGGAGATGCTTTAATTTGGTTTAGAACAGTAAAAAATTCATCGAGAGATTGGAACTCTTTATTAGAACGTTTAAAGGAAGATTTTCTACCCGGTTTTTCTGATGATGACATTTGGGAAAAAATCAGACATCGTCGTCAAGGTAAAGACGAAAGGATTATTTTATTTGTTGCGCATATGCAAACTTTGTTTAGTAGACTGACTACCGAGCCAGCAGAAGTCACTAAAGTTAAGATGATAAGAAGAAATTTGATTCCTGATTATATTTCAGCACTTGCATTGTCGGACATTCAAGATGTATCTACCTTAGTAAATTTGTGCAAAAAGTTAGAAGAAGCTTCTTTGATGAAACTAAACTTGGTTTCTGCATCTTCTAGTAAGCCCAACAAGACTTGTAGTCCTTCTAAGCATCCATTTAAGACCAAACATCCCGTGTTGAATGAAAAAATTTGTGCTGTTAAGAGTAGGGTGTTTCAAAATAAATTAGTTAATCCTCAAGCAACAGTGGCGGATAAGAGTACTTTGGAGTCTTCAGCTTTTAATTCTTTTAGTCCCGACAAGAGAAATAATTTTGTTTGTTGGAATTGCTCCCGTAGTGGACATTGGTTTAGAGAGTGTAGAGCAACCAAGAAGATTTTTTGTTTTGGATGTGGTCGAAAAGGCGTTAAGGCAACGTCGTGTCCACAATGTTCAAAAAACCAGTAAGGCGGCAGGTGCATAGTGGTCGGCATTCTGTTCCGCGTCATAAGGCTACAGTTATGATTTGTAAACAAGAAAAATATTTTTGTAAAGACTATTGGTCGAGATGGCTTACAGTTGTAAAAAATTTTTGTCAGAACTCTACGAAGCCTAAGAATAATACTTTGTTCATTGAAAAGCAGTGTGATAATCGACCTTACATTATGGTGAAGTTACTTGATAGAGACATTACCGGTCTTCTAGATTCAGGGATGCACTACCACAGTGGTAGGATCCTTAGCTCTTTCGATAATCAGAAAATTAGACTTAAAAATTTTTAGTTCAGCAAAAACAGGTATTACTACAGCTGATGGTTCAGTAAAGTCTGTTTTAGGTTCTGTTGATTTACCAATTTGTGTAGGTAATGACTGTCGTATTCTTAATGCATTAGTGGTCCCGTCCCTACCTCATGCCTTTATATTCGGTAGCGACTTTGCAAAATTATTTGGTGTAGTTGCCGATTTTAGAAACAATAATTGGTTTATTCAGAGTAACATTGAGAACAACATTGTGTATTTAGGTTCATCTTCTATCCCTTTGAACACAAATGATTACTTATTTGATTTGCATGACCTTTCGGATGCTCAGTGTGTGCAAACACAAGAGATTAGAAATTCATTCAATGAAATTAGCAGCGATGATAGGTTGGGACGTACTAACCTAATCGAAATGGATATAGATACAGGTAATGCCAAGCCCTTCCATAAGAAACCATATGTGATGTCACCATATATGAGTAAGATATTGAATGATGAGTTGGACGATATGCTTAGACTTAAAGTTATAGAACCGTGTACTAGTCCGTGGTCCTCTCCGGTTTTGTTGGTTAAAAAAGCAGATGGAGAATATCGTTTCTGTTTTGATGGTAGAGCCCTGAACGACTTAACTGTTCACGATTCGTACCCCCTTGCAAATGTAGATAGGATTCTCAATATGTTGAGAGGTGCGAACTATATTTCGTCACTTGATTTGAGAAAATCGTTTTGGCAAGTCCCTCTTGGTGAGTCATCTAAAGATAAGACTGCTTTCAGCGTCATTTTGCGAGGACAATATAGATTTACATGCATGCCATTTGGGTTGAAGAATATTGCGCAGACGCAACAGCGTTTAGTAGATGCGATTTTTGGTCCACGTTTTGAACCTCATGTATTTTGTTATTTGGACGACATAATACTATGTTCGTCATCGTTTGAAGAACACCTGAAGTTATTGTCAGAGGTTAAGCAACGTCTAAAAGAAGCTAACCTTACTATAAATATAGTAAAATGTGAATTTTTCAAAAAAACACTTAAATTTTTGGGTTATATAGTAGGTTCAAATTCACTTCGTACAGATCCCGATAAAGTATCGGCGATGGTTAACTTCCCTCGACCGAAAACCACGAAAGAAATTAAGAGGTTTATAAGAATGTGCAGTTGGTATCGTTGCTTTATAAAGAATTTTTCGTCATTAGTTTGCCTATCAACGATCTCATTAAGAAAAAGAAAAAAGGTCAAACTGTAAATTGGAGCGCGGAAGCAGAAAATTCGTTTGTGTTGATCAAACAAGCATTAGTTTCTGCACCTCTTCTTTCACAGCCAGATTATTCGGCACCCTTTATTGTTGAATGTGACGCCAGCAACACTGGGTTAGGAGCTGTTTTGATACAAAATATGAAAGGAGAAGAGCGTGTAATTTCGTACGCAAGTAAAACCCTGAGCCATACAGAGCGCAATTATTCCACCACAGAAAGAGAGTGTTTAGCAGTTATTTTTGCAATCGAGAAATTTCGTCCATGGGTGGAAGGAGTTCGATTCACAGTTGTCACTGATCATTTTTCGTTACTTTGGTTAAGTAATCTTCAGAATCCTACTGGAAAACTAGCCAGATAGTCTGTTCGATTAAGGCAACATTCATTTGATTTGGTACTGTAACAATTTTATTTCTTGATTATTAAATCCATCTATAAAAGTGCAAAGTTATAAAACGCTTTTATTAAAATTATAAGTAAAATACATTTAACAAGTTTGGTAATACGCTAAAGCTGTATCTATATGTAGCATTCTATATATAGTTATATATCTGTGCCTTCGATAACTGTTCGCAGGCGCGTTTTGGTTGAAAGCTCCCCTCCCCCCCCTTGGGACACGCCGTCGTTGGGGCGAGCGTGTTAACCAGTCGGCCATGCGAGATTGTTGAGTCAAAATGTACGATTGGAAGCAGGCCGCCAATTTGCAGTTACATTTTAAGCAGTCGAGATCCATCTTTAAATAGCGGTTGGTATCCTACGAACGTTATTTAATTTTTTTAATTGAGATATTTTATTTAGCGCGCAAATAACCACCATAAAATCAACTTTGAAAACAACTATTCCAACCACTGATGTAAAACCACTTTGTATTACAGTCTGTAGGAAGTAACTTTGATGATGGAAAATTTGAATAATTTGTAGAAGACCATATTACTACAAAACGTGGAGATATTATTTGATGAGACAGCGGGGTTCGACATATTGCAGCAGCTGATGGAAGTATGGTGATTACGTTTGATATTACAACACCTCCTCACAGCTACAAAACGCAGCTTTGGTTCGTAGATAACTATAAGAAACCATACACGTGGTTCATTTTGTACTGTTGGTAACAGCGACAGGTGTTTTTGATGTCACTTGTTTGTCTGCAATATACTGCGGACACATGTGTTCTAGTAAACATATGCTTTGAACAGCGTTTGCCTAAGTTGAGTAAACAAGAATATTTTTGTGATCTTTTTTTATTAGAAATTGAAACTAACACAAATAATTTAGATAAGGAGACTTGAGTTACTATGTTTTAAATTGTAATCTCCTCGAACAGATCTGCACGGGTCGGACCTTTGTTTTTGTAACAAGTTTACACTAAGTTTTAAAATGTTTGATTATCAACTATTTTGATAAACCTTAATTTAAAACTCATGAACTCATTTAATTATTTATGATATTTTGTTGCATTGAATTTTGTTTTAAAAGAGAATCTTTTGAGTAAATTATTGGTTCAAGATTAAAGTTTTTTCATTTTGATCAAATATGGTCAAAACTAACTACAAGAAACTAATATCCTTAAGAGTGGAATTTTTATGTCAACTTATATAGGAGATATTTTTTTTTAATATTTCTTTAGGTATGTTTGTGGTACACAAATAGCGTTCCACCCTTCTATTAAGCTAATTATTACTATTTCTTACAGGAGCAGCGTCTTATTCAGTTAAGACGGGTTTCTGTCATCGAAGGCGATTTTTTTTCTTTGGGTTTTCACGTCCGCCCCTAGAAATATACCACGCTATTATCATAAATAAGTCAGGACTCGGTGGCGCCTATTTGTTTTGGATTAAGTTCAACCTACAATCAGAATTCGACTTCCCCCCCCCCCATTTCTCATAGCTCTACCCAAGGAATAGACCCCTAGTTATGTCGGAAGACTTCGTTACACTTGCTCATAACGCGAGGCCAGCTATATATAAGAAAAATTAGTTTCACTGGCTTTTTATAAACGTAGGGCAGGTGCCTCAAAAAACTATATACGTTTCACTGGCGCCCATGCGTGAGGCTAGCTGAGCCCAGTTAGTACATAGGAAAGGAAAATTTAAAATAGTTCCAGATTGTCTTAGTCGCGGCGTTCCTTTAGAAGAACCAGAAGTTAATTTAGTAGAGATTAAACTTGACAATGTAGACTTGTGGTATGAATCTTTGAGAAAGAAAATTTTGTCGTCACCCAAGAGCTACCCACAATGGAAAGTGGAAGATGGGTTCATTTTTAAGTTTATTCCTTCCAAATTACCGCATTCGGCGAATATTGTAGAGTGGAAGCACTTAGTACCGAGATCTCAGCGTAAAGATGTCATTAAATCATGTCATGACCCCCATACAGCAGGACATTTTGGTTCTTTGAAAACTTTGTCTCGTGTCCAAGAATTATATTATTGGCTACAGATGATCTTTGATGTACGTAAATTTTGTAGGAAGTGTTTGATTTGTGGTGCTCAAAAACCACCCAATAAAGGTCCCCTTGGCATGATGGAAAAGGAAAAAGAGGTTGGACTTCCGTTCCAAACCATTGCTTTAGATTTGATGGGTCCGTTCCCTCGTTCCAAACGCGGACATAAATGGCTTTTAGTTGTTGGTGACTGGTTCTCGAAGTATTCGATTTTACAACCTTTGCGTAGTGCCACGGCACATTTGATAGAAAAGTTTTTGGAAGAAAAAGTGTTTCTTGTCTATGGTGTACCACAATTTGTTATTTGTGATAATGGTCCACAATTGGTTGGACGTGTTTTTAAAGCTTTGTGTGCAAGGTACGAAATCCAAAAGATTTGGTACAATGCTGTTTATGTTCCTCAATGCAATTTTGTGGAAAGAATTAATAAGACAGTTGGTACTGCAATTCGTTCGTACGTAGAAGAACATGATACGTGGGATATTGAGATATCAAAAATTCGGTACGCAATTAATTCAGCAAAACACGAATCCACCAACTATTCTCCAAATTTTTTAGTCTTTGGTCGTCAGGTACCCTTAAGTGGAAAAGCTTATAGTGATAATTTTAAACCTGGTGAGGATGTAGATGTTGTTTCAAGTAGTAGACCTTCTTATGTTTTGGATCGTCAACCTTTGTTTGATATTTTTGGAAATGTCCGTGAAAACTTACATGTAGCTTATCAACGTTCGAGTAAACGCTATAATCTTAGAAGAACAGACATTTCATTCCAAGTCGGAGAAAACGTTTGGAGAACTAATAAGGTACTTTCAAGTGCTGGTGATAAATTCTCCGCTAAGTTAGCTCCCAAGTTCGTTTTGTGTAAAGTTCGTAAAAAACATTCCAATTTAGTGTATGAATTAGAGAATGAGGATGGAACAAGAGCCGGAAAATGGCATGTTAAGGACTTGAAACCCGTTGAAGCGTCGTATCCGGACGAGAATGATGATCCTGACGATTAGTTCCAGTCTAGTCATTTCTTTGATGTTAAGCAAAACAATAGTTGTCTGCTTCGTTTTGTTCCGATTTTGGATTTAGTATCGTTTAACTAATACTAAATGGAGACTGCCCTTTTGTGACTAATTTTGTTTGATAATTGAAGCATGTAGTTAAGAATTTGTGTAGTAGTTTTGTGGTGTGCATTGGTGTGCATGCTGGTTGATTTAGTCGCGCGTTATTTGAAGATGTTATTAGAAGATGTCTTTGAAAGATATCTTTAGAATGTAGAAATAAGTTGACTATTTAAGTTGCTAGTCCTGATTTCTACACATTTAGGTAGAGATAATATTGATTTATTCTTTCCCTTATTTCGGACCTTTCAGAAATTTTTTTGTTTGATAAGGTCGGAGGTTTGCATGGTGAACCTCACCATTTGATCCATCACTAATGAGATGTGTTGTTTGAAGATTAGTGATAGGATAATCAGTAGGGTGTAGGAGATTACAGCCCTGACTGGTAATATTTTGTATTCGAATTTTGTAAGAAACCTTTTGGTTAGGTTACCTTAGTTTTGATTATCACGTTGTGATAATAATATTTTGAATTCGAATTTTGTAAGTAACCTTTTGGTTAGGTTACCTTAGTTTTGATTATCACGTTGTGATAATAATATTTTGTATTCGAACCTATTAGTTAGGTTACCTTTTTGATTGTCACTTTATAGTGATAATATTTTGAATAGTTATGCTATTTTGATGTTGTAGCGTTCCTTTTTTTGGTAGATAGAGCTGCTTGAGCTCCAGGAAGTGAAGTTTTTATTTTTTTTGAAAATTAAGATAATTTGTAATATGTTTGGTTATAGTTAGTAGATACTAGCCTTAGTAGGAATAAGAAAACTCTAGTTAAAGGGTTACCATAAATTTAGATTTTGATTAATTTTTTTGTCCCGTGGAGTGTTTGACTTTTGACTTGACCTTTCCCAATTTTGACATACACCGATTGTGACTCCCCGATTTTGTCTCCCTATGGACGCTTGGTACACGTAGTTACCGACACACTCAAATTTGTAGATTGTCTCCCTCGTTTTGATAGGTTCATAAGAATTCATAATGATAATTAAGAATGTAGAAGAGGCTAGTATATATTTAAAAAAAAATCTCTTGTATTTGTTTTACTTAAAATTTTTTTCTTTGTTAGAATAAAAAAAAAAAGTTTTTTTTCTTTTAGGAAAGGGGTAGTGTAACAATTTTATTTTTGGTTAATAAATCCCTTCATCAGAGTGCGAAAATAATAAAACACTTTTAACAATTTTATTTTTGGTTATTAAATCCCTTCATCAAAGTGCGAGAATAATAAAACACTTTTATTAAAATAATGGTAAAATACAGTTAACAACAAGGTAATACGTTAGAGCGGCATCTTTATTTGGCATTCTATTGGTAGTTGAATATCTGTGTCTTCTACAGCTATTCGCAAGCGCGTTTTGATTTGACAACCCCCTCGGACGCCCTAGTCGCCCGAGCTAGTTTTGTAATCAGTCGGCCATAAGAGAGATAAGATGTACCAAAGAACGCAGGCCGGCAATTTGCGTATCAACTTTGAGGAGTCGAGACACATCTTTGAATAGCGGTTTTAATTCTACACCTGAAACAACTCCATTTGGTAGAAGCGGTTTAGTATGGGCTTGGTTCACACTACATGCAGTAAACTTCGCTTGATATAACAAGTACCTCATCAAGGCGAGAAAAGCAGTTTTTGGTTCGTAGTTAGCTTTAAGTACTTTTTTTGGTGTTTCAAATTAGAAACACGTTAATTTGTTCTTATGTGTAAATGCATGAATATTACAAAAGTTTCAACGATTGCTGAGCTGGAATTTTCAGTGTCGAAATTAAAATTCACTAATTTGATGTTTTAAGAAACAACACGCGTGGTTCAGTATGAAACGTTAGTTACAACAACAGGTGTTACTGACGTCACTTATTTTTCTGTAGTATACTGCTGACAGATGTGTTCTTGAAAGCAAATGCTTCGAACAGCTGTAGCACAAGTTATGTAAACAAGAATATTTTTGCGATCTTCTTCTTTAGAAACTAAAACTAGTACATGTAACATTTTTAAATGTAACCTGCCTGAACAGATCTGCACGGGTCGGAGTTTTTTTTGTGTAACAAATTTACACTATACTGTAGAATGTTTGATTATGAATAACTTAGATAAACCTGAAATTAAAATTCACGAAGTAATTCAGTTATTAATTAAATTTTGTTGCAATTCATTTTATTTTAAAAGAGATTCTTTTTAGTAAATAATTGATTCAAGATTAAAGTTTTTTATTTTGATCAAACATGATCAAACCTAACCACTGAAAGCTAACATCTTTAAGAGTAAATTTTTGATGCCAACTTTATATAGAAAATATCTTTTTAATATTCCTTTATGTATATTTGCGGGACACAAATAGTGTTCTACCCTTTTTTATTAACCTAACTATTATAATTTCTTATTTTCTTATTTTATTAAGACAGGTTTTTGTCATCGAAGGCGATCTTTTTTTCTTTGGGTCTCCACGTCCGCCCTTAGAAATATGCCTTGCCATTATCTTGAATAAGTCAGGACTTGGTGGCGCCTATTTGTCTGAGATTAAGTTTGACCTACAAACAGATTTCGACTTACCCCCCCATTTCTCATAGCTCTACCCAAGGAATAGACCCCTAGTTATGTCGGAAGACTTCGTCTCACTAGCACCCATGAGTGGGGCTGGTGCCTTTTAGAGAAAACACGTTGCACTGACCGCCAAACGTGGGGCATACGCTTCACTGGCACACAAAGCGGTGCTCTTCGTAAGAAAGGACGTTTCAATACACACACACACATACACATACACACACACACAGTAACAAGTTTATTTTCTTGCAATATTTTCACAAATATTTATGTTATTATTTTTATAGATGGTCGATTCAAACCTAATATCTCTACACATTGTTACCTAATATTTATTACATGTTGTTTAATCTAACATAAGTTTAAAACCGCGAGCATAAATTACAAGTTGAGCGGTGACATAAAATACAATTTACAAGTGTCATTACAAGAACTTCCTCCTTCAATAATTGTAAAGATTGTTGTAACTGTTGTCAAGCGGTTGGATACGTCAAAATATGACACTTTCACCTGGGCTGTTGCTTTAGAAAGTCGTTCGTTTTGTGATAAGAACATGGCATCTGGTGGTTGCACTTGGTGTTGGAACCATGTGAAGAAAAAAAATCGATTTAAAAATAAAATCGGCTTTGTTAGTGCACTCTATGTCGACGCTTCACAGAATATGTTTGCACTAAACTAGACGTAAGTGTAATATATTGGCGTTAGAACAGAATGCAATTTATTTGACGTGGGTACACATTATGTTTGTTTGATATTCTGTAACAAAATTAACTAATTTAAATGGCTTTGGAGAATTCTAACTTCATTATTATTGTAACAAGAAGATTTCATTTATTATTAAATATTCCGAAAATGGTTCAAGTACATCGTAATTATTCTTCTGATGGATAAACATCTGGTATGTAATTAGTGCTCTTTAAGTACGTCAAGTTGTAACAACATGTGGAATGACAAACAAGTAAGTTTTTTTAATTTGTTCGACATGGAAATTTTCCAGTTCGTTATGTTGTTGACCTCTGGATCACCTTGTTATTGGTGAAGAGAACCTGATAAACTTCACTTTTATTTTTCATTAGTACAAGTGAAAGATTACAGAGGGCAGTATATGTATATTAAGGGTTAATTTTCAGGATTTGCAAAATTGAAGGTATCATTTAAATATAAAATCATCTAAGTTCAGATAACTAAATTGTTTCATTTTGCTCTACAATATTTATTAATTGAAATATTTCAAAATACAATTTAAATTTGAAGTCTCTAAGTAGTACCACCGAAGGCTAATAAAAAATTCTGTAGTATACCTTTCGTCATTCTTAATCATCAAGTTTATACATTAACAAGAATAATCATTGCTAGATTTTTATAATGTAAAAATAACAACACTATCTAATTTTTGTGAGATACAGGTGTTGAGAAGATTATCGTGTATACAAGTACTTGTTTTTCCTAACTATAACTTAGTCGTATTTTTTGAAATAAATTTGTTGAGATAAAACATTGTAAATAATTTTCAACTGATACCTAAGAGAATAGAAATTCATTTCGGCCATGTCTATGATTATTAGTTGGAATGAATGAGGTTTGATTCTTTGTAATTATAAACTTTTTTGAATTAATTAACAGAATGCACAAACTGTGCTAGTATTGGTTTAATTTGATTACAGGTGTAGCAGTGCATCCTTAACAATCAATATCGAGCCAGAAAGTAAGCATTTGTAAGGGTTTACATATATACCTGCATGTATATGTGGTCGGTATGTAAGATCATTACATCCCATATGGTAATGGCTATTTATTTTAGTTAATTCTATTAAACTTAAAAAAAACTTGTTTTTTGAATTTTAGAAGACCTAAATGCTTGTAGTTATTATTAATACTATTGTACACGGAGCAAATTTGATATCAGAAACAATGCGTAAAAAATGCTGTTTTATAAATAGGAGGCGTGAGAATCTAATATACATATCAATAATCGCCTTCTATTAAGTTGAAATTAGAAATAAACACAAACGTCAAAGAAGCTCTTTGTTATTAAAGAAAAAAACATACCGCAGGTTGGCGTGAAGCATGTCGAGCATCTCCTTTTTGACTACCTGCAGAAGTTTGAGGTTGTGATGGCGCTCTTGCTGCAGAAACCCTTGGTTGCCTAAGAGGACCAGATGGGCCACCCCGTTGTTGACCACCTCTTAAAAAGGATGCACCACTCTCCAGTTTTCGGTTTTGCTTAACAGGCTCGGTGCCACGAGCCCTACCCTTACTTCGTCCTCGGCCTCTTGGTTGTTCTGACATTATACTTTATCTAAATGTTAAAAAGTAAGAGTTAGTTATTACAATTAAATAAAAGGAAAATTTTTAAACTAACTACTTTATAAGGGATGCAGACGAAGCGAAATGCCTAATCGCGTATGTACACAGTTTTGTAAAATTTCATGTAAAATATAAAAATCAAATAAAAGTTTTACGTTCTAATTAGATTATAGAAGCTGATGGCTACCTCCGGTGCAAGCAAAAGTAAGATGAACTAGCCAGTCTTTTTATAGAGCGTGAGTTACAACCTCTCAATACATAGCATTAATAATAATGTCTTCGAAAGCTTAGTTCATAGATCTTTGTAATACGATATCATGTAAATATTTAGGTGAAAACAAAAGTGTCGACTTAGAACACTTAATTTACAACCTTTCAGTATGGGGTAAACAAGAAATAAAAGTAATGTAGAAATTACGCCTTAAGAACTGTGTACTATATTGTTTTATGAAGACCGGTGTTAAAGCGCAAGTAATTATAAATTTATACCTAAGTATTTTCTTAGAATATAAAGATAAGCAAGAGAAACAAAGAAATGACTGATTGATGATCGAACCTCTCAAGGCAACATACAGTACAAGACATATGATAAATGTAAGTTGTCAACCCAACTAAACTACGTAATGGTTGCAAAAATAGAGTGAGGAATATTTATGTATCCTAAATATGTAAAATTGATTTATATTTAAAGACACCAAGGATTCGTAAATGTGTTTGTTAGGAATTGATAAATTACATAATATGAGTAAGACAAAAGGGTCCTGGTCTACATAAACTGAGCCGTAAGCAACGGACAGGAGCTGTGTACAAGTAGCTGAAATTTAAGCAATACTTCTCTGTTGAATACAAATGTTCTTGTGATTTAATGAATAAATAAGGTACAGTATTTCTTAATTTTATTATTTATTTTAAGAATTAAACGATAAATGTTTTTAAAAACTCAATTAGCGAGGTCCAATCTGTAACTGGCGCAGTCGATAAAATGATTGAAGAATAACTGCCACTTCCAACTTGTGAGTTTCCACTCTTAATGCGAAAACGAACTTGACACATTCAAGAGAATATAAGCATCGATTCTCTAGTCATAAAGAAACAGAACAAGCATCGTCTGGGTTTTTAACCTAGGAAACAAGGGCATAAGGAAACTTTTCATGTGAATATGAAACCCCGAGTGAATTAAATAAAGAAAAAATGCGTTTGATTTTTACAATTGAATTATTATTATTTTGTTTTGTGATATAAATATTACTCTATGTGTACATAAGGTTGTATGTTAATTGCTTCCAATATTGAAAAGTGCGAAACTGAAAAAATTTTTATTATTATTTTTTATTATTAACAAGCTAACGAAATGGATTTTAACAATCTAAGACTATATTTAGAGTCAATTTCAATATACGACGAGAATCAAACGACTCTCGAAATTTTTATTTCCGCGTGCGAAACATTCCTAAACACATTTTATCAAGAAAATAACGACGAACAAAACGATTGACTATTACGCTTAATGTTTAACGAACTATCAGAACGAGCACTAACACTACTTGCTAGTACGGAATACTTAAATAATTGGATCAGATATGAGACTTATTCTCGCGTATTTTAGAGACCAGCAAAACATTAAATGTTTAACTGGGACCTTCTCAGTTTACTACTTAACCGAGACGAACCACCATACCACTTTGGCATGAGAATTCAGGACGTGAGTAGCCTTATACTGACTCAATTAAAATTGGAACAAAAAGATTCAATGACTCGACAAATAAAAACAAAGTTATACGACGAAATGGCTTTAAACACCTATTTAAACGCCAATTATAGGATCTCCCATCTATATATATATATATATTACTCATATTTAGACCAGGGTAGAAAATTAAATAATCACATCAAATAATTTTAATCACCGTGTATAATGAATATTATTAGATAATACGCGTTATTAAAACCGTGAAGCATAAAAATTTATTAGTTTCATTAAACATAAGAGATTTAAATCATGTACAAGACGCTTTATATCAAAAGAAGCAGTATTAAAAAGCTCTGCGTGTAATGTAATTATTCCTAAACAAATGGAAATTAAGTGCAAAATTTATATTAATTAACCCTATTTTAAGTAACCGGTAGTAAAACAAAGTGTACACATAAAATTAATATTTAACTTGTATTCGCTAAAAATGAAAGGATAGAAGTCAATTTTAATTGAAGTTAATTGAATCGTTAGTAACAGATAATATATATAGAAACTTGTAAAAACCTAATAAAAAGCAAATCCTAGAAGTGTTAGTTAGAAGTAGGATGTTTAAACACACCTGCGTATTTTAAAAGGCAATTTCAGTTTAATTTGTTTAGATAAACATGTCGATTCTAAGGATATTGGAAACGGTCAGATGCTTTAGCACGAAATACAAAACAGGGTTTATTTAAAAAGCTCTAAGAATTAATATTATTTTGAACACCTGCGTAGTTTAAATATCACGTACGGCGAAAATTGTGTAGATAACAAATGGTTTCAAAGAATCTTGGAGAAACCGGGGCTTAATATTCACGAGAATGTGCGATACGGGGTTATTTAACCCAGATAGTCCACATGGACTAAAATATAATCGATAATAAAGAATATCAATTTGCACCAATACGAACAGGTTAGAAAAGGAAAGAGAAAATGCGTCAAGCAAAGACATATAGTAAAAGGCGTGATTTAAGCAACGTCACGAGGGTCACAATTGGTTGAAAATAGGATGCAAATATCAGAGGTAGAAACAACAATTTCTGTACAAAATTAATTAGTTTTTCTCGGACATGTTTGCGTGCCGTGTGTGAATTTCTGAGTTTTAAATGGGGCGAGTGAAAATTCGTAAAACCGACGCGCGAGCGACGGACTGGGAACATGGCATGAGAAATTCTTTAGAATTACCCGTTTAAGGGAACAGACCGACAGACAGGCTTTTTGCTATATATACCGAGGTGAATATAAACAAGCTCTCTTAGACTTTTGACGATTCGATGCGTTAAAAGCTCTTACATCCGCGACTTGATTCAAGATGTTAAACAGTGCATTTTAGTTTGATAAAATAATTTAAAATTTTGCTCGTATATTTTAGTGATTCAAAATAGTTTGTTATTTACGTGCTAACATGAATGTACTTCAGTGCACTTAGATACAAGGTAATAAAATTTAGTATCACTGTACCAATTAGCAAAATTTACAACGACAAATGTATACACAAAAGTAGGCAGTTTTGGCGTATATTGGTGAAAGACGCATGAATTTCTTTGCTATTTTTCGGGGTGTTAATAATTAAATGGTTCAAATACGTGTCTGGATCCACGAAACAAGGGTCAGATATACACAGATGAGTTCCGGAAAAGCCCAGAAACAACTTTAAATAAATGGTGATGGAGAAAATTTTAAAAGCGTTGAGAATTAGAAGCCGTAAATATAATCCTGTTGGAATGGTGTGATGAACTAAAGGGACGATGTACATTGAAGCTACGAGGACAGTAACCTTCAGGTAAATTATACTATTTTGTTTGACATTTTGGGTGTGTTGAATAACTTTATAATTGATTTACTTTAAATGGACATTAGTGAAATTGTACTAACCATAAAATTTTAATTTTAAGATGAAATTTGCTTGTTTAAGTAGAAAGGGGTATTTAGTATTGATATTCTGAATTATGATGAAAATATGGGTATGTCTTTGAGCTCAATTAGACGAACCTGGTTAATTAACGTAAAGGGGTGGTAGATGCTCCTTTATACTCAGACTCGGTCTGCTTATATTGTTATATTAATTAGTAGGCATCCAACAAGGACTTTAATTCTGGATGCACGTTAAAGTGATAATAAAATTAATCTTGAAATTCTTTTTAAAACTGAATTTTATGCTGAAATTTAATTTGAAAATGTAATGTATTCTGAATATTGATGTAAATAGAGTTGATGTTGATGTTTGTGGTAGGAATGTGTTGTTTTTTTTATAAATGAGGATGAAAGTTATCTAGGGGAGCAGCCGAGGCGATTAACAGAAGAAAGTCAACAGACCAGGTAATTCAAGAGGTTTCACAGCATTCTTGACGCCCAATCTGTGGGGCTCGATTCTAGTAATGGAGTTCCCGGATTTTAAAGGTTTCACAGCATTCTTGGCGACCCAAAAGTGAGGCTCGAGTTCCAAATAAAATTTTTGTGATTTTATTCCAGGAAACTGGCGATCTGAGAGAGAGAGTCTCTGTGTGTGTATAAATTTAAGAGTAGTTAGAGTGTGCGTGAGTGATTTGAACGTATGCAGAGAAAAGAGTGGTTAAGGAGTCAAGGAGTGGAAATTGGAAGTGACGATAGTGCATTGTGTGAGAAAAATTCGAAAATGGAAGAAGCTGGAGGCAGTAGAGATCAGTCGAGGACGGAATCAGGGGATCAAGGAAATGAGTTAATGATGAGAATGTTTGAGGAAATGCGATTAGCTAGGAAAAATCTAATAGAGCGAGGAGGAGTCCAACCAAAATTAGAGCAGATAAGCGTGAAAATTGAACAAAATACTAAAGAATTTACAGAATTTAAAGATAGTCTTACCATGAAACTGGGGAAGTAGAAAATAGGGTTGAAAAAATGAGCGTGATATTACAGGTCTTCGACAGGAAATGGGACATTTAAGGTCCGAAGTACGCATTTTTTGTGATGAAGAGATTAATATAAAAATGACTGAAGTGACAGACTCATGTAGGGATCAGTTAGGCAGGGTAGAACGCGAAGTTAGTAATATCAAATACAACATGTCAAATTTAACGGGGGATGGTCCCAGATTTTCTACAGGTGGAGTATCATTGGACCAACACATGAAGTTTTATGGCGATAACAGGGTAAATCCACAAATTTTTATTAATAGTGTAAGAAAACTAGTGGGAAATTTATTTGACGAACAGACTAAACTGAATACGATAAAGGCTTTATTAAAGGACAACGCGGAAGCATGGTACAATTTAGTAGGACAGGACATTGAAACATACACGGACTTTAAAAACAAATTTTTAAAGCACTACTGGAGTGACCACAGACAAGACCAGGTACGAGACGTCTTAATCACAGGGAAATTTAAGGGAGAATTTTCAGGAAGTAGGGAGCAATATGCTATACGCAAGTATAGCATAGCAAAGCAACTGAACCCACCACTGACGGACCGACAAATTATTAAGTATTTATCACGACACTTCGAGGCAGAAATAAGACAACACGTAGCACTACAAAACATAGTGGACAGAGAAATGTTTTTGGAATACTTGCAGAGGTACGACGACGTAAATAGTGGACGACCTCGGGATAATAGGGAAAGACAGATTAACACAGTTAGGTTTGACAATAGACGGGACAACTATGTTAGAAGGGGGAATAATTACGGATACCAACGACAGAATTGGGAACAGAGACGACCATACGTTAGGAGTAATAGTTTAGGAAGGGGACCTGCACCGAGACCGGGACCTACCAGAATGAATAGTTCACCAGACATGAGCGGGACTGCTAATACAGACACGGAACGAGTGGAAACGCCTAGGACGTACGCTGAGGTGACGGCTAGACCAGGACCGAGTAGGGAAAACAGACCTGGACAGGATTTTTAGAACGCGACAGACCACTAGATTTCAGTGTAAATGTATATGAACATCCACGTGAATTTTTCAAAATTGAGGAGGAAGTAGAGCCAGAAACTGAGGAAAAATTATGTTTGCCAATTATTAATTTAGAAATTTTTGAGAATAATGTAGAAGTATTACTTGATACAGGGGCAGAGGCGAGTTTAATATCGGAGGAATTCGTCAGCAAAATTAGGGATAAGGTTTGTGATAGAATTATGCCCATAAAGCGTAGCCATTTAGTAGCTCCAAATAAAAAGAAGTTTGCTGTAGTAAATAGTGTTGTGGTGCTTAGGATAGATATAGGAGATTTAAGCTGTGAACAGGAGTTTGTAATTGTACCTGGACTGAAGTTTCAGAGCATTTTAGGTGTTGACTGTATGATGAAGTTAGGGGTTTTGATAGATATGGAAAGGAAGGTAATAAGGATTAAGGATAGGGTAGTGCCATGGAAGGGCAGTTATGAAGTCACAGAGGATGACACGGGGTTGAATATTAATGTAGTAGAGGTAGAGGATGATGAAGGTAAACAGATCAACACAATAAGATGTCCAGAGGATAGGATAGTAGAGGTTCAAGCTTTAGTACAAGAAAATGCAGAATTAGTGGGGGTAGAAGCAACAGCAGCATATCAGGAGCAGGTGAAGGCAGAATTATTTTTGATGAGGTTAAGTGGCAAGTTTGTTTTTAATAAAGTAGATTTAAGGAATTCATTCTGGCGGATTCCATTACATAAGAATTCTAGAAGGTACATTGGATTTTCCGTAGAGGGAAAAATTGATAATTGTAAGGTAGTATCGTTTGGTTTGTCGGCAGAAAGGGAAACAATAATAAATGAGAAACAGACAAGTGTAGGGACTAAAGAAGAAGCAATATTTAAGAGTCAGGATAATAGGGATGATAAGTTTATTTTATGTGAGATAATAGGGATGATAAGTATAGATATAGAAGGGGGAGAAATAGGGATGAAGAGTATTAGGATGGTAAGAAGAAAGACGTGGAGGGTCATGAAGAGAGTTAGATTTAAATAGGATAGGGATAGAATAGGTGTATATAGAAGAGTAGAAGTAGGTGTGTAGAGAAAATAAAGCTAGGTATAGGATAAATATGGGAGATAATTAGAAATAGGTTTAGGATAAGAATAAAGAGTAAATGTAGGAAGAAAAGAAGATAGGTTAAGTATAGATATTTCATATAAGATTAGTGGAGAGTTAGGAATAGAGTAAGAGTAGGATAGGTATATAGGATTAGGTAGGGGGAAGTGAAGTATAGGGAAAATTAGTTAAAAGTTAGGAATAGGATAGGTATATAGTATATATATAGGATTAGATGGATAAGTAGGATGAAGTTAGGGATAATTTCAGTTTAGAGAATTAGGTGAGAGTTAGGAATAGGATAGGGATATAGGATAGGTGTAAATATTTTTTGAATTGGAGACAAAGTAGGTAAGTTAGATAGATAAGGGTAGAGAGAGATAGGCAATTTTTTTTTGTAATTTTTTTTTGTCTAAATGCTTTATATTTGCATTCAAGTAAGTGTGATTATTTGTATTCAAATAGGGGGAAAATACTCATATTTAGACCAGGGTAGAAAATTAAATAATCACATCAAATAATTTTAATCACCGTGTATAATGAATATTATTAGATAATACGCGTTATTAAAACCGTGAAGCATAAAAATTTATTAGTTTCATTAAACATAAGAGATTTAAATCATGTACAAGACGCTTTATATCAAAAGAAGCAGTATTAAAAAGCTCTGCGTGTAATGTAATTATTCCTAAACAAATGGAAATTACGCGCAAAATTTATATTAATTAACCCTATTTTAAGTAACCGGTAGTAAAACAAAGTGTACACATAAAAATTAATATTTAACTTGTATTCGCTAAAAATGAAAGGATAGAAGTCAATTTTAATTGAAGTTAATTGAATCGTTAGTAACAGATAATATCTATAGAAACTTGTAAAAACCCAATAAAAAGCAAATCCTAAAAGTGTTAGTTAGAAGTAGGATGTTTAAACACACCTGCGTATTTTAAAAGGCAATTTCAGTTTAATTTGTTTAGATAAACATGTCGATTCTAAGGATATTGGAAACGGTCAGATGCTTTAGCACGAAATACAAAACAGGGTTTATTTAAAAATCTCTAAGAATTAATATTATTTTGAACACCTGCGTAGTTTAAATATCACGTACGGCGAAAATTGTGTAGATAACAAATGGTTTCAAAGAATCTTGGAGAAACCGGGGCTTAATATTCACGAGAATGTGCGATACGGGGTTATTTAACCCAGATAGTCCACATGGACTAAAATATAATCGATAATAAAGAATATCAATTTGCACCAATACGAACAGGTTAGAAAAGGAAAGAGAAAATGCGTCAAGCAAAGACACATATAGTAAAAGGCGTGATTTAAGCAACGTCACGAGGGTCACAATTGGTTGAAAATAGGATGCAAATATCAGAGGTAGAAACAACAATTTCTGTACAAAATTAATTAGTTTTTCTCGGACATGTTTGCGTGCCGTGTGAATTTCTGAGTTTTAAATGGGGCGAGTGAAAATTCGTAAAACCGACGCGCGAGCGACGGACTGGGAACATGGCATGAGAAATTCTTTAGAATTACCCGTTTTGGGGAACAGACCGACAGACAGGCTTTTTGCTATATATACCGAGGTGAATATAAACAAGCTCTCTTAGACTTTTGACGATTCGATGCGTTAAAAGCTCTTACATCCGCGACTTGATTCAAGATGTTAAACAGTGCATTTTAGTTTGATAAAATAATTTAAAATTTTGCTCGTATATTTTAGTGATTCAAAATAGTTTGTTATTTACGTGCTAACATGAATGTACTTCAGTGCACTTAGATACAAGGTAATAAAATTTAGTATCACTGTACCAATTAGCAAAATTTACAACGACAAATGTATACACAAAAGTAGGCAGTTTTGGCGTATATTGGTGAAAGACGCATGAATTTCTTTGCTATTTTTCGGGGTGTTAATAATTAAATGGTTCAAATACGTGTCTGGATCCACGAAACAAGGGTCAGATATACACAGATGAGTTCCGGAAAAGCCCAGAAACAACTTTAAATAAATGGTGATGGAGAAAATTTTAAAAGCGTTGAGAATTAGAAGCCGTAAATATAATCCTGTTGGAATGGTGTGATGAACTAAAGGGACGATGTACATTGAAGCTACGAGGACAGTAACCTTCAGGTAAATTATACTATTTTGTTTGACATTTTGTGTGTGTTGAATAACTTTATAATTGATTTACTTTAAATGGACATTAGTGAAATTGTACTAACCATAAAATTTTAATTTTAAGATGAAATTTGCTTGTTTAAGTAGAAAGGGTATTTAGTATTGATATTCTGAATTATGATGAAAATATGGGTATGTCTTTGAGCTCAATTAGACGAACCTGGTTAATTAACGTAAAGGGTGGTAGATGCTCCTTTATACTCAGACTCCGGTCTGCTTATATTGTTATATTAATTAGTAGGCATCCAACAAGGACTTTAATTCTGGATGCACGTTAAAGTGATAATAAAATTAATCTTGAAATTCTTTTTAAAACTGAATTTTATGCTGAAATTTAATTTGAAAATGTAATGTATTCTGAATATTGATGTAAATAGAGTTAATGTTGATGTTTGTGGTGGGAATGTGTTGTTTTTTTTATGAATGAGGATGAAAGTTATCTAGGGGAGCAGCCGAGGCGATTAACAGAAGAAAGTCAACAGACCAGGTAATTCAAGAGGTTTCACAGCATTCTTGACGCCCAATCTGTGGGGCTCGATTCTAGTAATGGAGTTTCCGGATTTTAAAGGTTTCACAGCAATATATATATATATATATATATATATATATATATAAAACTAATAAAGATATTAGGAAACATTAGGAAATGTTAGGAAAGTGCAACAATGTCATAAAAGACAAATTGCAACAATTTATTACAATTTATTATGAGTATTTCAGTTCCCACGAGTGGAAACGCTACAAAGTAGCACAAGGATAAGTGACACTGCAGATGTCAGGTCACAGACGGTCGTAGGATGTCACGTACCGAGATTACGCAAAATAAGCCTGCAACATTGTAATTATGAATAGCTTTTAAGATAGCAACTATGTATTATGAAGTGTAAGCGGACATAGGTCCGCAGGTTCCCACAGAATTGTAAAGAGGTAGGGAGATTATAAAAAGGCCGGGAGCTCCACTCCCAGTCAGTTCATCAAACGTTCAGCTTTTACCTTGCAGTTCGTAGATAACTCACTGTACAATTAAGTAATAATTTTGGAACTTAGAATAATTAATCAAGATTGTCTAAATTCAATATTTAACTTCTTTACAAAACCAAATAAATGTGTTAAAGTTCAAAGAGTCTTTTTAAAAAGGACCGCTCGAAGCCACGAACCTTAACTCGCCTTACTAAAAAAACTCGCCAATAAAATTAAATTTAGAAACCCTCCAAGTTTAGAAACCGCAATGACTTTAGCAATAGAAGAAGAAAATGTCTTTTATTACAGAAGTCGTTCTTATAATACCAACCTAAACAACAATTATAAACCCATTCAGAAACACCAACCCACTCAATGTAAACCAACGTATCAACGGTACAACCCGCAAAATGTGTATGCGAGAAAATTCAATTTTAACGATAAAATGAAAATTTCAATTTCACTCCACAACGCAAATGTAATACATTTAATCAACCCCCCAAACAACGTTCAATTGACAAATACCAATCTTTCGTGAGCTAAGCACGACCATTTTTCTAATAATTTTGTAAGACCCAACGACAATTTTGCGAATAACTTTACAAGACCTAACAACTTCACGAGTAACTTCGCGCGACCTACTCCGCAACAAACGTTAAACCGACCTAACAATTATTGCATACCCACACCAATAGATACATCGTCCGAAAACTCGAACCCCATAAATAATATGACCCATTTAATACAAGAAAATAGGAAACCTTTACCTTCGAAAAATTATTTCACCAGGAAACAGCGCAAGATCCATTGAAGGTTGATAATACGAAACCAAGTAAGTTCGATTTCACACAAAACAGACAAACGACTTTTATGCAGCCACAACGTTTATGCACTAAGCTAAAACGAATAAAATAACAAATTATCCCTTTATAAAAGATTTTCAAATGGACTCCACATAGGCCTGACATAATAGAGTTAAATATTTTTGACCAAACCGTACATAGAGATACCGAAAGTAAAATTAAAATTTTTAGTAGACACCTGATTATCGCGTACATTAATTAGCCCAATACCGATTTTGTAGAAGAGCAACTATTTCAAATCGAAACGGACATAAACCGACAATACAAAAAACGTAGCAAACATTCCCTTGCCTTAAATTTTCCGTACGAATATAAAACACGAATTTTGTATATTATGATAACCATAATGGATTAATTGAAATGGGTTTACTAATAAATCTAGGAGCTATAATATACTTAAAAAATAATTTATTAATAACAAAATTTAGCAAAATACCCATTCACTTTTAGAATCATCCTAACGTAGAACATAATTACAATATAAAACCACGAACACAGGGATTAATCAAACTACCAATAAGTACCAAGAACACTGTAGGAATAATTAACCATATTTCCTTTGGACACGGAATCGACACGTCTTCAGCACTTGTAAAAATAAAAGATAATTACGCACTAACGATTATATTAAATGCTAATGAATATCCCATACCAATGAAAATTCCATACGAATAAAAATAATGAAACCACTAGAGATTTGCGATGTAAACTTTAACGACATGGGCATTGACGAAAACACATACTTAGAAAAACCCATTGACACTGACATAGACGGAATATTAAATCAGAATATAGAAAACTTTAGATTAAACCATGCAAATGACGAAGAAAGGAAATCTATTTACAAGCTTTGCCTCGAAAATCGTAACACATTTTTTTGGGACAAACTACTTTTAACATTCACTAACACAATCAAACATGCTATCAAATTAACCGATAGATCCCCCTCGTTAAAAAATGGTTACCGACTTCCGCAAGCGAGTCAAGAAGAAGCGGACAAACAAATACTAGTACTATTACAACAGGACATAATTAGACATTCCGAATCCTTTTGGCGCACCCCAGTTATAATAGTTCCCAAGCCAAAAGGCGCTTCCAAGAAATAAAATTTCTTATTGTGATAGACTACAGACAGTTGAACGAAAAAACCACCACGGACCGCTCTCTTCTCCTTAACATTACAGGCATCCTAGACAAATTAGACAAAAATCAATACTTTTCTACGATCAACTTAGCCTCAGGGTACCACCAGGTCCGAATGGAAGACATAGACATAGAAAACTCCTCGCGGACACTATGAATACAAACGAATGTCTTTTAGATCGAAAAACGCCCCTACCACTTTCCAAAGGGTTATCGACACTATATTAAGAAAAATAATAATGAAAAATGCCTAGTGTATTTGGACGACTTAATAATTTATTCAACTTCACTGCAAGAACATCTCGACAAACTACGGGCTGTATTTGACTGAAGCAAGTTAAATTCAAAATTCAGCGAGGCCATAGCGAGTTTTTGCAAAAGGAAGTCGCTTTCCTCATTGTAACGCAGAATGAAGTAATGCCGAAGCCGGATAAAATTACCGCTGTTCTGAAACACCCAATTCCGCCAACAAATAAACAGATAAACAGTTTTTTAGGTCCCTTGGGAAATTATCACAGATTTATTAAAGACTATGCGAAACTAACGAAACTGCTAACAAAATATTTAAAAAAGGAACACAAAATAGAACATATGCCAGACTTTACCAAGGCATTTGAGACAGTAAAATTATTACTAACAAACCACCCAGTATTATAACCTTTTCGAAAAATTTAAACTTAGTTTAAAGAGAATTTCCGATAATTAAAAAGGAGCCCACGGCAAGTTCGGATGGAAGGTGGCTCTATGTTGAGGAAATCTCGAAGGTATAGCGGCTAGTCGAACTATATGCTCTGGGTAGAGAATGAGCTGTGGGTCGGGGTGTAATTGCGACCACTAGTAATAAGAATAAGGCGCCACCGTATTTTTTTATACTGGGGAGACCTAATACAAGTCCCTTGTACAAGGCTAATGCGGAAACCTTTCTCCTATAACCGCTATATAATTTTTAAAGACCACCTAATCTTTGAAGTATCTTACCTTATGGCTCGACTTTGACCTTAGCAATCCTCCATTGCACCTGTGAACAAATTAAACAAAGAAAAGCACTGTTTGTGCATTCAAACTCAAAAATAATTAAATACAATCAGAATCGACTTTCATTCCTCTTAAATAAAAGATAGTCTTTAGTCCGAAAATAAGAATCTATTCTTTTTGGTATCCAATAAAGTAATTTTCTACAAAAAATATGTCTTTCTTTATAAGTTAATTTAAATTAGAAAGAGTTAATTACAATGGTACTGAATATATCCGTACCAATTACTATTTAATGAGGTTTATATAACAAATTGACAAAGCATAAAATTGTTTATTTATAGAAAGAGTTAATTATGGTAGATCTACCTTAATTTTACAGTAGATAATTACAGATAATTGTTCATAAAATATCAAATGTAGAAATTTAATTTCTAAAGGTTCAAAGTTATAAGAATTTACATTATCTAATTAGTAGTGACATCTTCTGATGTTTCATTGAGTTAAAAAAAGAATTATGTAGGAACAAATTACAGATTCATATCGTATAACAACGAAAAATATAATTGAGGTCTGTCCTTGACCTGTTCAAAGTTAACACAAGTCGGTTAAAGTAAAATTTATCTCGTTTCTACGTCGACAGTTCAAACAACATACGAACATAATTTTTTGTACATACCAGAACTCCAAATTGCACCTAAATACCTGCTTGAAAGCTGACGTATGTATTGACAACGGAATATTCCATTTTAAACAAATAGTTGTGCTGCATTCTGAAAAACACGTCACTTGGCCTCCATTATCTGCGTTTCAATTTACAGATGTTCCAGGAGTAATTCACACCACAAGAAAGCAAATGTTGTTTGTAATTAACTTGAATAAATTATATATGTGATTCCATATTATACAAGAATAGAATTGTTTTCATCAATTTCGCATAAATACCATTCAGAAAAGTTGCTTATTTATAATTTACGTTGCAATATATTTTAAATTAAATTATTCCCAAAGTTACACTGAAAATTTTTATTAATATTGTTATAGAAACAAATTCACTTACTGTTCCTAATGGTCCTTTAACAAAAACTTCATCGTTCTCCACGACTGGTTTCAACAAAAAAATGGACCATCCAAAACAATTTTTGAAAATGGCTTACACTTGCAATCTTCCATCGTGCATGCTTCCAACACCGAAAATCAATGAAGGACATCGTTCCTAAGAACAATTTTCGACCTGCTTTAACCCCAGCTGTGTTAGAAGTGCGGGCCGAGCTTGTCGCTGCCCGGTAACAGCGTTACCTTGCGGTTCCTGAGTAGAGGGGACTTTAGGAAGGATACCAAACAAGAGCTTATATATTGTCACCGTAGAATTTAACTTTAACATGAACTAAATACTAGTTCTTTATTGGACAATAGATGTTATTAAATTAAGTGGATTGGATAACATTATAATGTATTATATTATTTAATATTTAATAAAAGGATTGATTATACGGATATATATTAGGTGGAAAATAAAATTGCTACACTGCCTCTTTCTAAGAGAAAAATTCTGGAATAAATGCGAAGAATTTTTTTGAATTTATTGTTACATATTCACAACTTATTATTATTAATTTTACAAACTAAAACAAAATTACCACTTAAGATACAACATAATTGAAAATGAGTGACGAGTAACTACGCGTACTATACGCCACAAGGGGACAAATTCGGGAAGTCTTAATCGGTAGGGTTTCATTTTATTTAATACATATTCGGGGTTATTATATCACTCATTTATACTCGAAACTGAAGCAACAAAATATATAATACTGCCGTATTATGATTCTTTAATAAAATATCAAATTATCATGACAAACATATTTTACTTTATTAACCTTAATTTACATATTTACAAAAGAAGAAAAGGACTCTCACTATCTTTGAGATCCACTCCAAACATAACTTCAAAACAGCAAACATGTCTTGAAATCACTAACGTTCAACAATCTACCGCATGTATATGCAACCAAAATGTAGAAACATCTCTATCTCTGAAGAGACAAGTAAAACGCCACCACGTCTTACTCCTCAAAAATCTCACTCACGCATGAATGAACAAAATAGAACATTGCTATCTCACGCAATATTCATACTAAACATAGAACATTGTCAGCTTACACAACATTCATACTAAACATAGAACATTGTCAGCTTACACAATATTCATACTAAACATAACTATCATAGTTACTAACAATATTGACCTCCAACCAATATTTAATATGGACTCAAACTACTTGATTCCCAATATAATTATCAAACACTTTAATCATAAGTCCAAAAGAAAATAATAACCAAATATATACAACTTTATTTATCAAACACTTTAATCATAAGAATACCTATATATTCCTTTATAACCTTGAACTAGAGAATCATACGACAAATGAAATCATTTGACAAACGGAAACATGTAACTTTTTATCTTGACTCAAATGAATAACTTGCAACTAACAATATCAGCACAGTCTAGTATCAACCTTACTGCACTACAAAAATTCTTTTTATACTTCTTATCCAACGTCTAAATTTTAGACTACCAAACAGTATTCCAATACAATAATTAAATGCTTTACTAAAAGATAAGACAGAAATAATTCCTACTATCAACCATTAAATATATCAACAACACTAATTAATGTTCAGAACGTTCTCTTTTTCAATATCACCACTGAACTCTGAATAAGGTTTTAAGTCCTTAACATGCCATCTGCCTGCCCTTGAACCATTTTCATTAATCAATTCATAAATTAAATTGAAACCTTCTTTTAACAATACTCAAAACATATTTTGGCGCAAGCTTAGCTGTGAACTTATCACTTGCTTTCGAAAGAACTTTATTTGACCTCCAAACTTTGTCACCTACTTCGAAAGAAATGTTACGTCTCCTTAAATTATATGAATCACTAGACTGCATGTAAGCTAAATGTAACCTTTTCTGTACGTCTATAAAAATATCAAATAGTCCTTGATGATCTGACACATACGAAGGTCTATCACTAGAAATAAAATCAATATCAACTGAGGGTTCCACATCAAGACCATAAAATCTTCCAGACACAGGAACATGTCTACCAAAAACTAAGAAATTTGGCGAATAACCAGTGGCATGATGTTTTGCAGAATTAATCGCATACTGAATTTGGGGTAACTCTATGTCCCAAGTATCATGTTCTTTAATATACGAACGTATAGCTGTTCCGACTGTTCTATTTATCCTCTCTACAAAATTACATTGGGGAGAGTAAACTGCATTAAACCAAATTTTTGAACGTCATATTTTTACATACTGCCTTGAAATTTCTACCACTAAATTGTGAGCCATTGTCACAAATAATATATTTGGGAACGCCATAAACTAAAAACTTTTTCCTCCAATACACGTTCTATTATATGCGCTTTTGCACTACGTAACGGAAACATTAACGTGAATTTTGAGAACCAATCACCAATAACTAATAACCATTTGTGTCCAACCTTGGACCGTGGAAATGGGCCCATAAGGTCTATAGCGATAATCTGAAAGGGAACTTCACTTCTTTTCCTTTCCCATTAAACCAAGGGGTCCTCTATTCGATGCCTTCTGTGCACCACACGTTAAACAATTTTACAAAATTTCAACACATCAATACGCATTTTGGCCAATAAAACTCTCTTGTATGCGTGCCAATGTTTTAAAAACCAAAATGACCGGCCACTGAAGGGTCATGATTTATCCGAATAACCTCTTCCTTCTGTGATCTAGGGACTAAATATTTCCATTCCTTACATTCGACGAGAGTGGTAAATTTGATGAAAGAAATTTAAATACATAATTATCTTCTACCTTCCATTGTGGGTAATCATTAGGTGAAGCTAAAATTTTTCTCGAAGAGACACATACCAGGGATCCACATTATCTAACTTGATCTCAACTAAATTATCAACATGACTCACGACTGGAACTGCGCGACTAAGACAATCTGGAACTACATTAAACTTCCCTTTTCGATGAACCAACTCAAAAGTATGCTGTCGTAAACGGACAGCCCATCTAGCTAATTTTCCGGTTGGGTTTTGTATATTATTAAGCCATAACAGAGAAAGTGATCTGTGATAACAGTAAAACGGGTACCTTCTACCCAAGGTCGAAATTTTCTATAGCGAAAATTACAGCGAGACATTCTTTCTCCGTGACTGAATAGTTTCGCTCAGTTCGGGTAAGTGATTTACTGGCATAAGAGATAACGTGCTCTACATCATCGATTTTTTGAACTAAAACTGCCCCGAGTCCTGTATCACTAGCATCGCATTCGACAATAAATAGAACTGAATAGTCCGGTTGCGATAACAATGGAGCGGAAACTAAAGCCTGTTTAATCTGTACAAATGAGTTCTCAGCCTCAGATGTCCAAACAATAGATTGACCCTTTTTCTTCCTTTACCAAATCACTGATCGGTGACACTAAAGATGAAAAGTTTTTTATAAAACGACAATACCAACTACACATTCCTAAAAAACGTTTGACCTCAGTAGTTGTCTTAGGTCTGGGGAAATTTACCATCGCAGAAACCTTTTCGGGGTCTGTACGAAGAGAGTTCGATCCAACAATATAACCAAGAAATTTTAACGATTTCTTAAAGAATTCACACTTTTTCAAATTAATCGTAAGGTTTGCTTCCTTAAGACGTTCCTTCACCGTTTCTAATAACTTCAGATGTTCCTCAAAAGATGATGAACACAAAATAATGTCATCTAAATAACAAAAAACATGTGGCTCAAACTTCGGTCCAAAAATTGAATCAACCAAACGCTGTTGCGTCTGAGCAGCATTCCTTAATCCGAATGGCATGGTGACAAACCTATATTGTCCTCTCGAAATAACACTAAACGCTGTTTTATCCTTAGATGTTTCGGAAAGTGGGATTTGCCAAAAACTCTTTCTAAGGTCTAAACTAGAAATGTAATTTGCACCTCTAAGTAAATTTATAATCCTATCGATATTTGGCAATGGGTAGCTATCATGTTTAGTAATATCATTGAGCGCTCTTCCGTCAAAACAAAATCTGTACTTACTGTCTTGTTTTTTAACCAACAGTACAGGGGATGACCATGGACTCTGACATTCTTCCACTACTCCTAACCTCAACATCTCATCTAACTCTTTATCTAACATCTTACTCATAAAGGGGGACATGACATATGGTTTTTTGCGAAATGGTTTTGCATCACCAGTATCAATATCTAAAACAATTTTATCGGTACGCCCTAGTCTCTCTTCACTGCTAATTTCATTGAAAGATTCTATTGCTATTCGTGCTTTTTCTTGTTGTGTTTCTAACAAATCATCCAAACTAAGTAATTGATTACTACAACTTAAGGGTACTGACGAATGACCAATATACGAAATACTATTGTTATCATAATCTTGAATGTGCCATGTATTGTTTTTGAAATCTGCTATTAAACCAAAGGATTTTGCGAAATCGCTACCAAAAATAAATGTGTGAGGAAGAGATGGTACAACCAAAGCGTTAACAATACGATATTGTCTTCCAATTCTAATAGGTAAATCAACTGAACCAATAACTTCCTGAAGAGTACCATCAGCAGTGGAAACTATTCTCTTCTCAGTTTTAAAACCTTCAATTTTAATTCTTCAAGAACGGAAAACGCTAATGAACCAACAACGGTAGTAGTACAACCAGAGTCAAACAAACCTGTGACGTCTCTATCTAACAATTTTACCATAATGTACGGACGATTGTCCTGAGGTTTCCTTAAAAATAACGCGTCAGCTTTTGGCTTGACGTTCCCTTGACAAAATCTTTAACGATGCCTAGCCATTTTGACCAATCATCTATATCAAAAAATTTTCCTGCTTACACAACATAACCGTAGCCTTTTGCATAAAAGCATGATGCCGGCCACTCTGCATCTGCCTACCTACTCGTTTTTTGAACACGACGGACAATTTATCGACTTAACTCTACTATATCCGCAGCTATAACAAAATATTTTACGAGGAATCTTACACCTCCAAAAGTATGACCTTCATCCAAACAATTCCAACATGTAAGTTTATTTAATTTATATTTATTTACGGGGACCCTATTAGAAGGATTATTATTATTACTATTACTGTTGCCAAGAGATTGTATTTGAGGGGGAAATGATTGATTATAAAAACTACGACCAGTTCGCGCTGAAAAGTTTTTTACAGGAGCTGACCACTTATTTTCAACTTGAAATTTTGAATTTCCTAATGCTTTCGGAACATATTTTACTGGACTTTGTACTAATTTATGCTTGGATGCATAAGCTTCTTCCAATTTCTTACACAACTTTATTAATGTAGACATACTATCAATTTCCGTTAGAGCTAATTGACAAATAAAATCAGGTAATAGATTCTTTTTTACCATTCTAACTTTTGTACATTCCGCAGGTGATTGTGGTAACCTACTAAACAAATTCTCCATATGAGCTATATAAATGACTACAGACTCTCCTTTTTGTTGATGACGCGACCTAATCTTTTCCCAAATCTCGTCCTCTGAGTGTGATAGTAAGAAATCTGCCTTTAATCGAATAACTAATGAATTCCAGTTTGTTAAAGAATTTCGAACACAACGATACCATTCTAAACCGTTACCTGTAAACAATTCTACAGAAGCATTAAATAAATCTTCTTCAGATACTTTACGCGAGTGTGCCAACTCAGCTACTCTATCTAAAAATTGATGAACCTGTTTTGGATCTCCAGAAAATTTTACTGACCACGAACCAATTGGAATAGGGGGTACTAAATATGAAACAGTATGAATAGGAGCACTGACAACAGCTGGAATGGTTTCTCTCATAGAAAATTCACCATATGCGTTTACATCTTCATTCTTCTTAAGCTTTTCATGTAGCTCTGCCTCCATGGTAAGAATAGTTGCTAACGATTCATTCTTAAATAAAGTTACTTCATCTGAATTATCTAAAGGATTTTATTCTCCTAACTCGACCATCAAGATGTACCAATCTCGACTGTATCCTCTTAAATGTAGGGTCTGCTAATTCACCTTCAAATTCTAATAAAACATTTCTTACTGACTCTATCGAAGCCTCAATTTCATCTCGTTCATCTGAATAATCTACGACATATGAGGAAGGATCAATTAAACGACCAGGTAATGTTGTTTCTTTGGCTAATAATCGGCCTAACATTTTCCTCTTATCCTGCATCGGTCTGCTGCTAACAACTCCACGAATTCTCAATTCATAATCCAACTCATCTTTATGCAAATAAACTACTTGATACGTCTCAGCCATCATGGGATAGACTAACTAACTAATTACAAATTAAACTCAATTAAACAACAACATCAATAGACTAAACCAATCTGAGGGTAAATGAGTTACGAATCACAAGTGTAAACAACCAAAGTCAATCGAAGCCTATACTTTATGTGTTTATACAATTGGTACAGCAATCGAGGCCTACACGCTGGGCGCTATTTATTACCTTTTCGAAAAATTTAAACTTAGTTTAAAGAGAATTTCCGATAATTAAAAAGGAGCCCACGGCAAGTTCGGATGGAAGGTGGCTCTATGTTGAGGAAATCTCGAAGGTATAGCGGCTAGTCGAACTATATGCTCTGGGTAGAGAATGAGCTGTGGGTCGGGGTGTAATTGCGACCACTAGTAATAAGAATAAGGCGCCACCGTATTTTTTTATACTGGGGAGACCTAATACAAGTCCCTTGTACAAGGCTAATGCGGAAACCTTTCTCCTATAACCGCTATATAATTTTTAAAGACCACCTAATCTTTGAAGTATCTTACCTTATGGCTCGACTTTGACCTTAGCAATCCTCCATTGCACCTGTGAACAAATTAAACAAAGAAAAGCACTGTTTGTGCATTCAAACTCAAAAATAATTAAATACAATCAGAATCGACTTTCATTCCTCTTAAATAAAAGATAGTCTTTAGTCCGAAAATAAGAATCTATTCTTTTTGGTATCCAATAAAGTAATTTTCTACAAAAAATATGTCTTCCTTTATAAGTTAATTTAAATTAGAAAGAGTTAATTACAATGGTACTGAATATATGCGTACCAATTACTATTTAATGAGGTTTATATAACAAATTGACAAAGCATAAAATTGTTTATTTATAGAAAGAGTTAATTATGGTAGATCTACCTTAATTTTACAGTAGATAATTACAGATAATTGTTCATAAAATATCAAATGTAGAAATTTAATTTCTAAAGGTTCAAAGTTATAAGAATTTACATTATCTAATTAGTAGTGACATCTTCTGATGTTTCATTGAGTTAATAAAAGAATTATGTAGGAACAAATTACAGATTCATATCGTATAACAACGAAAAATATAATTGAGGTCTGTACTTGACCTGTTCAAAGTTAACACAAGTCGGTTAAAGTAAAATTTATCTCGTTTCTACGTCGACAGTTCAAACAACATACGAACATAATTTTTTGTACATACCAGAACTCCAAATTGCACCTAAATACCTGCTTGAAAGCTGACGTATGTATTGACAACGGAATATTCCATTTTAAACAAATAGTTGTTCTGCATTCTGAAAAACACGTCACTTGGCCTCCATTATCTGCGTTTCAATTTACAGATGTTCCAGGAGTAATTCACACCACAAGAAAGCAAATGTTGTTTGTAATTAACTTGAATAAATTATATATGTGATTCCATATTATACAAGAATAGAATTGTTTTCATCAATTTCGCATAAATACCATTCAGAAAAGTTGCTTATTTATAATTTACGTTGCAATATATTTTAAATTAAATTATTCCCAAAGTTACACTGAAAATTTTTATTAATATTGTTATAGAAACAAATTCACTTACTGTTCCTAACGGTCCTTCAACAAAAACTTCATCGTTCTCCACGACTGGTTTCAACAAAAAAATGGACCATCCAAAACAATTTTTGAAGATGGCTTACACCTGCAATCTTCCATCGTGCATGCTTCCAACACCGAAAATCAATGAAGGACATCGTTCCTAAGAACAATTTTCGACCTGCTTTAACCCCAGCTGTGTTAGAAGTGCGGGCCGAGCTTGTCGCTGCCCGGTAACAGCGTTACCTTGCGGTTCCTGAGTAGAGGGGACTTTAGGAAGGATACCAAACAAGAGCTTATATATTGTCACCGTAGAATTTAACTTTTAACATGAACTAAATACTAGTTCTTTATTGGACAATAGATGTTATTAAATTAAGTGGATTGGATAACATTATAATGTATTATATTATTTAATATTTAATAAAAGGATTGATTATACGGATATATATTAGGTGGAAAATAAAATTGCTACAGTATTACATTATCTGAATTTTTAAAACCATTTGTTCTAACAAGCGATGCTTCCAATATTGCCTTAGGCACGATTCTAGGTCAAGGGGCAATTGGATAAGTTCGATTTATAAGTTACGCATCTAGAACATTAAATGATAGTAAACAGAAGTGTAGAATGATCGAAAAGAAATTGATAAGTATCGTATGAGTAACAAAGTACTATAGACAGACCTATCCGGAAGAAAATTTAAGATTTATACGGATCAAGACCACTTATTTGGCTATTCAGGTTAAAGGAGCCTAATTCCACGTTGCAGATATGGAAGTGAGATTAGAGGAATATGACTACGAAATAATATATGGGCAAGGCTTGTACAATACGAACGCTTTAAGCAAAACCTATATAAACGCCATCTATAACGACTCGATACTAGGAAACGAGGACACTTACTACTGAACCCTGGTGACGATAACACTAGATAATGGAAGTGAGTTCAGAAACGGTATGGTTCAAAACGTTTTAGAGCTACAGAAAATTAAAGTACACTTTGTGATAGAAAACCATCCGGATTCAAACGGTCTTATGGAATGACTTTACTCGATCTTATTAGAGCAGGTTAGGTTATTAAAGCTTCAACACTTTCAAGAACCGATTTTAAATATAATACCGTACGGCATAATAGCGTACAATAGTACAATACATTCAACCACTAACTCTTAACCGTGCATTTATATTTCCAATGCTCCACCAGAAGGTACTACATTGGCCAGGAAGCAAGTTTTTTGTTGCCTGGAAATTTTTTAGAATTTTGTCGAACCCTTGCCGTTCCAGGCAAGGTAGGGATCTTTAACGTGCGTGACAACACTCACACACGGGACCTCCATTTAACCTCTCATCCGAACGAGGGCGTAATTTTTGTGAAAAATGCTCACCTGTCATTTTTCAAGCAGTCGGCCGTGTCGGGATGTGAACCCAGGACCTTGGGATCCGTAGTCTTACGCTTACTACATTGATCCACGGCGACGCCACTAACTCTTAACCGCTAAAATTAACATTAGGACACTCAGATATCCGCAACTCCCTACTCATACATTACAACCAACAGGTATATCAGCATTTTGCGAAGGAGCATAAAGATACATTAAATATTGTATATAATAACATTAGGAATCATTTAATTACGGAAATGGATCGAGTTTTATCCAAGCGTAACGCAGATACCCCTTTACGGAAACTCGAAACAAGACAAACGGTATTCGAAAAGAATCAAGTCAAAAACATAAGACAGCGCCTAGAAATTTCGAACCTTGCATTATAAAGGAAATTAAAAAAAATAACGTTGCCGTGTTAGAAAACGGCAAAATTATAAAATACAGTATTGCCCGAAATAAACAGTACTGAAATTGTAATTGTTTTGTATATTTAAAAAATACATATTATTGACACTTTATTATATGTTCTAAATGTGCACCTCCTCGTTCGAGACAGATTTCATAACGATGTTCTAAGTTTCTGGTCATGTTATTGAATAAGGGTTGTCTCAGGGCTGCGAAGAAGACTCTAACGGCATCCTTTAATTCATCGATGGTTTGTGGTGCCCGTTTGAAAACGGCATTTTTAGCCATGCCCCAAATGTATGCGTCTGGAGGTGTGAGGTCTGGAGAATGTGAAGGATAAGGGAAGTCAGTAAATCGTGATATGAATTTGCTTGGAAAATGTTCTTGAAGAAATTGACGAATTGCGGCAGCAGTATGGCAAGTTGCCCGTTCTGCTGAAAAAATTGGTTTCGAAATGCCAAGTTACGTGCACGACAGAATTGACGTAGATCAGGGATAAATTGTGTTAAAATTTGTCTGTACCTCTGTTGATTAAGTGTGACTTGCCTACCATTCTCTTCGATAAAGTACGGACCAATGATTCCGTGTCCGGAAACAGCACACCAGACACTCACTTTTCACTATGTAAAGGAACCTCTTGAACCTCATCGGGTCTGGCAAAGCCCAGAAATCGATTTGTGCGACGATTCACATAGCCTGACAAGTGAAAATGTGCTTCGTCTGAAAACCAAACATTTTCAAAAATTCAGGATTTTCATACTGTAACGCGAGAATTCTGGCGCAATATTCCACTCTACTGCGATAATCCCGAGGATGTAGTTGTTGATGTACCTGAATCACATACGAAAATGTACCCAGCTCCTTCAGGATACTTTGAAAGGAAGTTCTTTTAAATCAAGTTGTAACGCTGTCCTTGCCTGGCTGACTTTCGGATTTTCTAAGATTTGCTCAAAAACACGTTCATGGTTATTGTTGTTGTTAACTGTCCTGGGACGCCCTGAGTTTCCTTTTCGTTGGCACAATACACTACCTGTATTTCTAAACTTTTCACTAACCTTCAAAATTACAGCATTACTTGGAGAACGTTTATTAAACCTTTGTGTGAATTGATCAGACACGTATAGCAAACTTGCACCATTATGTCGGCCGATTCCGTATGAACAAAAATAATGCTCTACCAGAAACACTTTCTCCTCTGTACTTAACACCATTTTTAACAATTAGGCCCTACTAATTACTTGTTTGAGGTTTACTTGACAGGTCTATACTAGCTAACTTGAGTGTGACAGCGCACGCATAAAACACCGCCAACTTAGTTTCAGTACTGTTTATTTCGGGCAATACTGTACGTACACATTAAAAATTTACGACATCATTCTTTTTCACATCCCTCGTTGCTCTGATTAAAAGATTAAAAGTCGAGTTAATTACAGGCAACCCCGGACTAATACCGATAAAATTACAACATATGCAGAATACAATTGACTACTGGAAACGATCGCAACCACAGTTTGTGGCATAGATGAAAACAACATGGCACTTATAGGTGGCTATGTAATTACTATAAGAGAGGAGTGCTACATAAGAATTGATAGCCAAATTATTCGCGTGTACAAAAACCCAGTTTTAACAGGAAAAGCAGCGAACTTACCCAGTCATCAATTTGAGCTTAATGAAAAGGTTCCGAAATCACGATGTTAGAACCCACGAACGTACAACATTTAGAATTAGATAATTTGGACATCTATGGACGGCAGCTTGCAAAAGATAAACAGTTTAAGAATGACGAACATACATTACAATAACGTAAGAGTGAGGACTATTATAGGTTATATTCTTGTGATCATGATTCTACTATTGTTATTGTGCAAAGTGTATGAAAAGTATAAAGTGCAAAAGTCAGAGGTAGCAATAAGAAATGCCGAAAAGAAACAGAAAAATGTACTAAAAGCCATCTCATTGACAAAATAAATTTAGCAAAATAGAATTAATAAAAAGTGTGAAAAATAGGAACTTTTAATAAAAATTTTTTGGTTTATTAGAAATTTTCCCATAGTAAGGGACGAGTTACAATCTCTCAATAAGTGGTATTAGTAATAGGATATTCGGAAGCTTAATTCGTAGATACATGTAACACGATATTATGTACAGATTCATGTGAAAGGGAAAGTGTCAACATAGAACCCCAAGACTACAACCTCTCAGTATGAGGCAACTAATAAATAAGGATAATGTAATTGCTACGCCTTAGAGACTTAGAGTGTAATATATTATTTTATGGAGATCAAGTTAAAGCAAAAGTAAATATAAATTTAAACTTATGTACCTTTTAGACTACAAGAGTAAACCAAAGGAACAAAGCAATAACTGATTGATAATCGATCCCTCAGATCAACATATGGTGCAAGACAGATGATAATTGTAACTTGTCAACCGAAGTAAACTATATAACGGCTGCAAGAATAGATTAAGGTATACTTATGTATCCTAAATAAGTAAAACTGATTAATATATGAAAAGTCCAGGACTAGTAAAAGTGTTTATTGAGAATTGATAAATTACTTAATAAGTGTATGATATGAGAGTCCTGGTCTACATAAACCGAGCCGTCAGCTAAAGTTTTAACATTACTTCTAGTTGAATAGAAATGTTTATTTTGTGATATAAAGATATAATAAATAAATAGAGTACAATGTTTGATAATTGTATTACTTCTTTTAGGAATTAAACGATAAATGTTTTTTAAAAACTCAATTAGTAAGCCCAAACTATAATTCGTGCTCAGACCGAAAACCCAGTTATCAGCATTCTCCGACTTTTAATAGAATTCGTTTAACCATGTACAAAGCGTTTAGAGTTAAATGTCCAATTCTAAACATCAACAACATATTTATCTTAAATAGAACACCCTGCGTTCTATTATAAAGCCGATTAAGTTTTTGCGTTCGCAGTTCATAATCTTAAAAGACCTATCGAGAACAAAATGTAGGCTTTAGAATTATATAAAATGGTTGGGTATAAATATTGACACGCAAATGTTAAACATTATTTGATATTGCATAGACTAGTATTACAACAAGTTTAAAGAAATATTTATCAATAACAGTATAACGTCATAAAATTTTTTTTAATTTGGTGATCATTTATGGTTAGTGCACTGAGAAAAGTGATTTGGTTGATACAACCAACTCTGTTGTTTTGAAGAGTAAAGCATTTGATCAAGTATTTTTTAGTCGTTCTAAACGAAACTATATTCACTGAACCGCTTGTAGATGGTTAAACTAACTACAAAAATTAGTTGACTTAAATTTGTTTGTTTGAATGCATAATAACAGTTGGTTAATAAAAGAATGCAAAAGTTAATTTCATTGAACATCAGTCGTATTAATACAAACTAATATTGCCAACAAATTTCATATTTTAGTCCAATACTACTTTACTGTTGAAAAAATCCATTTTAGTTAAATGAATGGTGGAATAAGCGTCAAATGAACACGTTTTGTAAGAAATTCGACATTCAAACAAATGTACTATAGCTTGTTGATTTAAATAAACTACGATAGCGAAATCAAACGTCGGGGTTATTCGCTGAACCCAACCGTTTTTAGTAGGTGTCCGATGCTGCGTATTGGATGTACAGCGCGCGCACATTATATCTTTGATATACTGCTACCCTTCGACTGCCACACGTCAATATGGCGTCAAGCATTATTTCACATTGTTTATTGTGTTAGTTTCAATAAAAGTATTTCAACCCAGTATAAAAATACATAGGGGATAAATTTAGCATGCTGTGCTATATTCAAGCAAAATATTTTCGTCTAAAAACACGTAAGTACATTCCCATAAATTAGTCTCATTGTCCATAACTAAATGTCGTTGTTTTTAGCATTCAACTATATAAGCGAGCGTCTAACTTCAAAGACCTATTGCAACCTCAAGGAATAAACAAACTTTTCAATAATCAGTATCAGTTTTGTAAAATTCAAGTTGCAAAAAAACATTATTTATCAGCGAAGGCTAAACTAAAAATTATGCACGATGAACTAGAGTTAATGTAACATTCAAGGTGATTTGATTCAATATGCAACTTGATAATGTGACAGAATGAAGTTATTTTAAATCAATTTTTTTTCAAAATCTGTTAGGGATGAACAAACTCATTTGTTGATCGCCAAGTTGAATTAAAAAAATTGATTAAAATAATTTCATTAAGTCGGAATCAATCAAGCTGGATATTGAATCAAACCACCTTGAATGTTTAAACTAATTCTATTTCTAAACAATATAGAACGCAACGAAATAATTGATTTGACAGCTAAATATTTCAATTGCACAGAATAAAAGTGTGATTAAACCAAAAATGTTATTACTTCAACCCTTTTTAGCCAGTTAGCTTAATAAGTATTAACTGTGCTCAACATATGGGTTAGTTAAACCAATGACGCTTTTTGGTTAGTGGAAAAATTGGAATAGTTTGTTTTAATGCTGCAAACCCTTCCAAGTACTAAACTCGTGTATTTGCTTCAATGATTTTTATATGTAAGTGGGATATTCAACGTGTTGATTTAACATAACAGTGTGTTTGATAAAAGTATTAAATAATTTAATTCAAACCCACAAGTAATTGAAGGAACGTTACCTAACATTCAAGTTACATTAATGGCCATTTGAGTAAATGCCATAATTATTGTAGTACAAATTTAGGTTTGTTTACTTCAAAATGGGTTTTGCAATATTTTATTATGTTCTATTTAATGCATGTAGATCATTGTTTATATACAAACCAAAATTCTAATTGAATCAACTAATTTTCAGTTAAAGCAACAAAATCCTTTTCTCAGTGTGCAAAGGATTTATTGACGTGTTACATCTTTGCACAAGAAAGCTAAAATCTGTTCACAATATGGAATGCAAAAATTATTAAAACTAATTGTCAACAAAGGAAAATGAAATGAAGTTATTTTGCACCAAATTCAAATGCTTCATTAAAATACTGTTAAGCTCTTTGAATTTATCCACAAGAATCATTTACGAAATTTTCAAAAGAAATGTAGAGAGACTAAGAATTCCAACTTTCCTTTGCATGGAAGGTGACAAGATGATACAAACCGTAACCAAATGGAAGTAACTATAACTATCATCACCATTGTTTACTCAAGCTGCAAACGATTACGTCTATATACACCGTGGTCTTCCCACTGTTCTTCAGTTACTTTGCTAAAAACAACTTTAGCTCGATAAGTCAAACGAATATATTGGTCCTGAAGTAAGTTTCGTTACTACATGTACTAAATCCAGTTTAATCAAGAATGTGGGCCTGCATGTTCAAAAGTAGTGTGGCGATCCATGTCCAACCTGATGAAACCCCTTTGTGAAAGTGACCAAAATACCATCTCTGTTAATATTTATTATATATTGTCCAAACCTAAAGCCCATACGATTAATCCGAACATTTTGCAGGTCTTGAGAAGTTCAACTATAAATGATGCAATATTTCCCACTGGAAAAAATTTTAAAAAATGTGCTGATAAACTTTTTAAAAAATCTAAGCCATTATGCTGACGAACAAAAAAAAAGCTTAGGGGATCAAAACGATTCAGAAGGTAGTATATCTCATTGGTATACCTGGCCAATCTAAAAAAAAAGCTAGCTTAATACACTAGATGTTAAAAATGAAACAACCTATATGATGTAAGTGACAAGCAAATAGCTATAAGTAAATGGTATTGTGAAGGAACTTAGCAAAGAGAAAAGAATCTGTTGCAACCATTACAAATCAGCTGTAAAATGTTTTGCTGCGTTATCCAAAGTGTAAAAGGAACCAGATCAGTGTATAACAAGGTATCAACCTTCTATGTTCTTGCAAGTAAAATTTATTGCATTTTGCGGGAAGCTGCATGTATCATATTCGAATTTTCAGAATTTCATTCTATAACAAACTTTGACAAAAGCGAGTTCCATTGGGTTTTAAAATACCAGTCGCAGATTTTAAAAAAAAAGACGATTATATTTCAATTGAAATATAACTTGAAACTAGAAGATAAAATAGTTAAAATACTTATAGATACAACAGCTGGATCATCGCTGATTCCGTTAAATTTTATTAAAGGTAGTATTCATCGGTTAAATATTTAATGGATATCTGTAACAAAACGTAACTAGGTAGCACTAAGCAACAGAAAGTTTGCAAATATAAATAGTATTGTAATCCTGAGATGTGAGTTAGGGAATATGAAGTTTGAGCATGAATTTATTATTGTACCTGGATTGAGGATGGAAGCCATATTTGGCATGGATTTAGTAGACGAGCTGAAGATGATAATAGACACAAAGAATAAGATGATTATATGTGGTAAGAAGTATATTAAGTGTGATGATGAAATAGATGTTGAAGCTGAGAAAGAATGTGTTAATTTGAATCAATATGCTAGAGAAAGTAAAGAAAAGAGTAAATGGAGTAGAGGTAAAGATTATTGAGGTTCCAGGCGAAGTAAAGAATGAAGTACAGTTATCGTTGAATAAATATCCCGAACTAGAAGATAGAGGTGAAGGTTTGAGAATTTCTACAAGTTATGAAGATAAAGCAGAATAGATTGAGAAAAAATTGAATGAGGAAAAGAAAAATTTAAATGTAGGTATCAGCGAGAAACCAAGTACATATTTTGTGAATCAGTTAACCATAATGAAAAGAAGCGATGTTAGAATGAAATTATGGTTGAATGGGAAAAATATAAAGCAGTGTAATGATAAGCGATATATTATTCCAACGTCAGTAGAAAGTATCTTGACGAGACTAGGTGATGAGAAATTTTTTTGAAGATTGATTTAAAGAATTCGTTTTTAGAAACGAGATACAAAGGATTTTCGATAGATGGGTGTATATACCAGTTTTAAAATGTCCTTTTTGGTTTGCCTATGGTCACGGTAGCATTAGTACAGGCTATGCAGTGTAATTGAGACCACTTATTAAAGTTTCTTATGCAGTATTTAAGTGTGATTTTTATATTTTGTGATGGTATTTTGCAGTGTTTCGTAAATTTAATTTTTCTAAAGAGAGAAGTTGGTATCCGATGAAACTTGGTGTGAATATGAGAGAATGGGGAAATGCGTGGGCTATTTTTTTTTCAAGGTCCGATTGGTCGCGAAATAAAAACTCCCCTAAAAATCGGATGAACCAGTGCGCAGATGTGTTGCGCAGCGTCACGAGTATGGCTGTCAATCGCGTCACGTCACTTCCGTTTAGTTGTGTTCACGTAGGTAGTACGTAAACATGTCTACAACAATAGCATCTCCCGCAAAGTGTGAAGTTCGTGCGGTAATTCGATTCCTTCAGACTGAGGGGTGTAATGCAGCCGAAATTCATCGACGAATAAATACTGTGTACGGTGAAACTTCAATGAGTGACAGCAAAGTGCGACAATGGTGGAGAAACTTTAAAGCAGGACGTACAGATGTTCATGATGCAGGCGGTCAGGGAAGGAAGTCAGTGTCAACCAATGATCTCGTTCAGCGCACAACCATTACCGCAGCCTCATACAGCGTGACTCTTCAACGTCTACGAAGGGCAATTCAGAATAAGCCGAGAGGAATATTGTCATCAGGCGTTGTCCTTCTCCACGACAATGCTCGGCCGCACACTGCAGCTTCAACAAAGACACTCCTACAGTCTTTTCAATGGGAAGTGTTTAGTCATCCACCATACAGCCCAGACTTGGCTCCATCTTATTTTCACCTGTTTACTCACATGAAACGCTGGTTAGGAGGACAACATTTTGGCACAAACATTGAGCTGTAAATCAGCGTACAAACATGGCTGAAAATACAGGCGGCTACGTTCTACAACGAGGGTATTGGGAAGTTGGTACCATGCTACGACAAGATGTCTAAATCTGAGTGGCAACTATGTAGCAAAATAGAGTAATTATGTAAGTACTTGTTACAAATAAATAATTTTTGATTTGTACTGTGGTTTTTATTTTGCGACCGATCGGACCTTGAAAATAAATAGCCCTCGTACAAAGGAATAATTAAAAAATTCAAGTGATAAAGGAATGTAACTGGGGAAAGATGAATTTTAATTTAAGGAGGTTGATTTTAGATTCTGAATATATGAAGTAAATAAAAGCTGGATTATTGGAAAGAAAAGCAATTATAAGTAGAGAATTGTGCGTTTGTAATATAAGTTTAATGTCAATAATTGTAGTTGGTAGATAATTATAGATAGAAATAGAAAATTATTTGTCAATGCAAAAAATATTGCGCTCAATGTGAACCAATTGGGATTGATTTCAAATTTTATATTATAGTTTGTGGAAATATAATGTGATTATAGGTCAGCAAAAGATCATTTTGCTTCATTTCGTAATGATATGAAGCCGCAAACTTCAGCAAATTTAAGAGAAAGAGGCGAAATGCGTAAATATTTATTTTTTTTATAGATTAGTGTATTTACTGAAACGCTCTGTATATTAAATTATAAATGGTTCAATGATTATAAGGGGAATATTGTGTATGTAACGGGATGTGAGACACGACTATCGATCGATGAATATTCAGCAACCGGAACAGTCAATCTTTTTCTACTTTTGTATATAAATTGTGAATACTTCTAAAGGCAATAATTACACTCTATATAAGCAAGAACCGCGTGTTTTATTTCAGAAGACAAACCAGCGAAAACGCCCGAAGGCTAAGAGTTGGAGATAAAATTAATATAAAATTACTATTACTCGTTTACTTATTATTTTATGCTGAATATCCTTTGACAATTCAGATATATAATAGTTGATAAGCCTTGCACCTTTGTATAAGATTCATAAAAAAATTATTGGCGCAATTTTCAAAAATGTAAGAATGCGTAAACGCAAACACTAAAAAATTAAAAAAAGTTTAAAAGAAAAGTAATAGTCAGGACCTGTTACCAATCAGCACCTCCCAAAGCCAAGGACGTTCTGAACAACAACGCTCACGTAAAATGTATTTACGTAATCCAGAAAACCCTGCAACCAATGACAACGTGTGCCTAATTTATGGGCAGGACAACGCTACGAAGAGCGAGCCGCGTTTTTCAGCCACAAGAGTAAAAGAACCGCTATCATCAGTCAACGCCAACCGCTGGTGGTTCAGAACCATCGACCTCTTCGACTGCATCCTATACGACAACACCCGGCTCGATGACATTCTGCCGACCAACCCTCGCCGCCTCTCTGTCTACCAGGCCTGTAACGAAGAATTCGAAGAATTGTATGAAGCCCATGTCACGAATTCCAAGACCGCCGCTGAAAAGGCGCCCTTTCTTCAACTTCAGGGACTGATAGCCACTATCATTTCCAGAATTGTTTCATTTAGTTTAAGGTTGAATATTATTGTAAATAAAGGACTTAAGTGTTCATTATGAATTATATTGGACATTGCTTTTGTAAGGTTTAAGTTGTTCTGTGTTTATATGTGCAAAACAGCTACTAAAAGCTCCACCTAAGCTACTATACTGCTAATAATTGTACTTGTAAATATTCGTCTGTATTTAATGCCACGTGTGTTGCATAACTTTGGACATTAAAAGTTATTTATTCTGCAATCTGTATTAACGGGCAAGTAATTGCTCTTGTATTTGTTATTTAATTTTTGTGTGTTACAGGGTGTAACTGTAACGTAACGGAGGCGCAACACCCAACCCTAGATAACATTCCAAATCAAATTTTAAAATGTTCATTACCTATATCTACGACCGACAAAAAGGAATATCAGTAACCAGCCTAGTCGGAGGAGTCAGAATGACGCCAAACTATAAATAATGATTACTTAATATTTTACTGAAAAGCTGAAAATTTGGTAGAAGGAAATAAACTGTCAGGACAAAACCAAGCTTATTACATGTGCATTAACTATATCTACGACCGACAAAAAAGAAAATCACTGACCAACAGTTTAACGGGTCAAAAAGCGCCAAATGTTAACTACTAAATTACATAATAATTAACTAAAAAATTAAAAATACGGTAGAAGGAAATAAACTACCAAGACCAAACCAAGATTACTACGTGCGGATTATTTATATCTAAGACAGAAAAAAAGAAAAATTGCTGAACAGCTGTCTAAGGGGTAAAAATTGTGTCAAATGCTAAATACTAGATGATTTAATAGTTTAACAAAAAATTGAAAACCTGGTAGAAGGAAATTATCTGCTGGGACTAAGCCAAAATTATTGCATGTATTAACCCTATCTACGGCGGAAAAAGGAAAGTTATTGACAAACCGTCTAAGGGGTCAAAACGATGCCAAACGCTAAATACTAGATTACTTAATACTACTAAAAAGTTGAAAATGTGATAGAATGAAATAAAGCGCCAGAAGAAAACCAAGATTATTACATGTACATTAACTATATTTAGGACGGACAAAAATAAAAATCATTGACCATCAGTCTAAGGGGTCAAAATGGCGCCTAATAGTAAATGATAGGTCACTTAATATTTTATTAGAATACAAACCTACCGAATACATACTAAGATGCGTACAAGAACATGAAAATTTAATAATTACGGCGGATTTTAATGCAACGGTAGATGAGGGTACGGAAAAAGCGATATAGGTAGGGTACATGAAATAACATTGGTTTAGTCCTGACAGTTATTTCTTTTTAACGGGTTTTCAACTTTTTGGTAAAATATTAAGTAAAAGTATTTCACCCCACCCTTTTCCAGGTGTAATGAAAAGAATAGATGCACGACAGGGTATAAATAAATTACCTTGGCACAGCCAAACTCGACCGTTCTTAGGTGCGGGGGCTGCGCAAAAGTCTTAAAATCCCAGAGGAAAGAGAAAGAAACGTTGAAAAGCTATAACCTTAGAAAGAAATTATTATGAAAAAAAAATTGAAACACACATTTGTGGAATAGAAATGCTTCAGTATTTTATTAGGACAAATTGAAATCGTAAGAATTTGTTTACAGGACAAAAAATTAATTTAAAAAGACATTGGACATAAGTCAAATGTAGCATCAAATCACAAAGCTTTTCATTTGATCATGCTATTCTTAAATCAAATACCTGTAGGCTTAAGGTCAGATGTTCTTTAGTTCCTAAAGTTAAAACTACAATTAGGACATTCTCTGACGAACCATCTAAGCGGTCAAAATTGTCCAAATGATAAATTTTGAGTAATATAGTATTTATCTCTTAACGTCATTTTGGACCCTCAGACGTTCCGGCCCGTCAATGATTTTATTTTATGTTTGACATAGATATAGGTAATGCATGTGAAACAACCTTGGTTTAGTCCTGGCATATTATTTCCTTCTACCATATTTTCAACTTTCTACAGAAATATTGAGTAACCTATTATGTACCATTTGGTGCCGATATGTCTCCATAGACGACTGGTCAGTAATGTTCCTTTTTTGTCGGTCGTAAGTATAGTTAATGCACATGTAATAGCCTTGATTTGGTCCTGTCTGTTTATTTCCTTTCACCAGATTTTCAACCTTAATAAAATATTAAGTAACATAGATTTTACCATTTGTCGCCACTGTAGCCCATTGCCGATTATAGATATAGGTGTTAGACATGTAATTCTCTTGAATTAGTCCTGCTAGTTTATTTCCTTCTACCATAATTTTAACTTTTTAGTAAAATATTAAGTAAGATAGTTTTAATCATATGGCGCTATTATGGCCGATTTAATGGCTGGTCGATAATATTCCTTTTTGTCGGTCGCTAATATAGGTACCATTCTGATGGACTTACACCTTGAAAAAGTTATAGATTTCTAGAACGGGTAGAATGGCTTGCGTGTTTCAGTGATCTATAGAGCCGAACTAAAGGTCTAACCAAATTAGTGAGGAACCAGACTAAAACATGTCACCAAAAGAGGGTATCAGCTCTTTCGGTACATAAAGTGGCAGTGACCATAGGACTCGGTATGGCATTCCAAGCCACAATACTTTGATGTGTAATGCAACGGAAAACCACTAAATTAACACCCAACTGCACAGCGTACCTAAATTGCTATTTAAGATAATGGCATCTTCTGGGGTAAAAGATTCCGGAGTTAAAATAGTTCTTCATTCGGGTCTCCGGAAGGGAACTACTACGGAAGATGTGGTGGGAAAGTTCAAAAGAAGAATCACGCACATTTTGCGATGTGGAGCGTGGAATGTCAGAAGTATGAAGCATATAAGTAAACTAGAGAACTTGAAAGTTGAAATGGCTAGGTTAGCATTAGACATACTAGGGATTAGCGAAGGAAAGGTATTTTTGGAGCGGAAGCTTTAGTATAATTTATACAGTATCAGAAGAAGAAGATTCGGGTGTGGGGATAGTAATGCGAGCAAAGATAGGACACTGTGTAGAAAACTACTTACAAAAGTACGAAAGAGTACTCCTGGTTAAATTAGAATCTAAACCCGTAAATACAGTAATAATACAAGCATACATGCCCACCACTAGCTACAATGACGAAAAGGTAGAAGCAATCTACAAACATATTAAAGACATACTAGATGTGTAAAAGGACATGAAAATTTAATAATAACAAAAGATTAAAAAAAGAACGGAAAAGGCACTTTGACTTTGAAGAACTAGAAGATAGAAATTTGAAAAAAAGTCAAATGAATTGCTGAAATATGTCGAGAATTTTTCTGATACTAAAAGAAGTATATATATATATATATATATATATATATAAAATAAGATGTATCTGTAAACAAACTCTATGAAAATAATAGAGCCTATTGACGAATACATATATATATATATATATATATATATATATATATATATATATCGAAGATATTCTTGTTCGGTTGTCCATTCGTGACAGCACAGTCACTTTTCGTTTCTTGTTGGAAGCGAAAGGTCGCTTGCTGTGATTAAACAGTCAAGATGGCGCCAGAACTAGTTTTCTTGACGAAAGCGCAGAAAAAGAGAAGTTAAGTGATAAACAGTCGCAAAGCGTTCCTGATGCTCCGTTTAAAGAGAAAGGTTGTTTGATGCCTTAATGAACATCAGTAGACTACAGCGGCTCACGTGTTGGTTATAATTTCATCTTCGGAACGTGCAACTTAGGTATTTCATGGAACCTAATAATATAAATTTTGATGCTGTTTACATTCGACTAAAACGGATTTCCCGTCCGCATTTAGAAATGCAGTAAATTGTTGGTGGAGAGATATATGGTTTAAGGTTAACAGGCCATTTAAAATCGCTTGGTAACACCGTTTGATTTTTTATGATTATACTGCGTTTTACGATGAATCATTAATCTATAAAGGAAGAAATGTAGAGTTATTGTTAAGACGTTATAAACTACCTTATAGTGTTGAATGAAATCGTCTATTTATTTCATGAATTATTTTGTGCTGTACTTTGTTAAAAGGATTACCCCCTTCATAAATTTTGTGATCTTTATGATTTATAGAACAATTTTTATATAATTGGTGATATCCTCAGGTTCATACATTATTCTTAAACTTTACCTGCTTTACAAAAAAAGTATTTTGTTCAGATATGTGATTGCTACATGTTAATTATCAAATCAAGTTCAATATTCAATACTAATGATACTGTGTATCTTGTTTACATTATATATCAAGATGTTCACTTAATAAAGCCTAAAACCAGAAAAGTGGAGGTTAAGCAGAAATTAAAATATCGAATAATTTTGCTAAATGTTGAGTAATCAAAAAAAAGTGAAGTCTTTCGTAGCGCTACCCCAGACTATTAATATTTAAAAGTATTGTTGCATAAAAAATCAGAAATTGTATTAATATTTAGTAGTAATTAAATTATAAACTTAATGTTTTACGTTCTGTGTGTAAAACATAGAACATATGCTAATGAGGGTTTTGTTTGTACTGAATTGTATTAATGATGGTACATAATCTGTTTTAAAAGAATATAGAATTATTTGTAATTTCAGTTTATTATTGAGTAATTATTAAATTCCTCCAAGGTGTTAAGGTAGTTGAAAGATTTCACTTGTTATAAATCCATATAATAATACAATAAAAATTAATTGTAATTGAAAATAAAGATTTTGTGTTTATACGATATAACAAGGTAAAAACCGTATCTTTGATGGTAGTGTTTATGTTTCAAAACAGTCCTAGGACTTCGTCAGTCCATTGGGAAAGAAGAACAGGAGTAAGTAATATATTTGTCGCAAACAAATTTTGTGTTTTACTAGGCTGGTGATGTTCACGCCTTAGCGTAGCGGCTGGTTCACAATAACAAAAATGCGTAATAAAATGTTTATAATAAAATGTGTAATAAATATGGTTGCATAAAGAACTTACCCCGTGTTCAATTATCACTTTACACTCACCACTAAATACATAATTGGTTAGACAGGAGAGGGTTGGTGAAGGAAGGGAAATAGCGGTGCTCACGTTGTTAACTAATTAATAATTAATGCCGACAAACCGGCGCGAGTGTGACATTTAATAATGGACTGTGTTCTAAGAGAGAGCTGTGTCGACTCGCTTATCTCATTGTTGTAACCAGCGCTCACCTTGGCGATGCGCGAATAACAAATCGTAGTCGAGAGATAAGAGGAGCATGCTTTTAATATATATTAGGCAAGGCCTGAACAGGTGATGATTTAGGTTTCCAAATTTTCTTTTTATGCAATTTGTTTCAGTCAGTTGCGTTATAAAAATTTAGGTGGCGTCCATTATTTTATTTTTCAACTTAAATAAACCCATTGACCCAATCTCATGCGGCCGCGGGTCAAAATCCAGTTAGCTAAAAGTCTTTCAAAAGTGTTCAAAAGTTTTCTTTTTCTAAAAGCCGTTTTCTATTATAACTTTACCCCGGGTTTGTTATTATCATATAAGAATCTCGAACAGTTAAATAAAACATTATTTTAAATAGTTTAACATTACACTGGCTCCGCAAGGTGGGGCTCAATTAGTGATTTCCTAGTTTTGATTTAAAGATATTTGTGTCTCACTGATCCATGCAACGTGTTGCTTGATTATTTGTGACGGAAATTTTGTTACGCCTGTAGAGTATCCAAGTTACTTTAGTTTAATTTTAGTGAAGTTAGATCTCATCGATATAATTTTTTTGTAGCATTTTACACAATCTTAAAGAAAAGTTTGATCAGAATGTATTACTTTGGTAAAGAAAAGTGAAATAGTTGTGCCGGATACCATAACACTTCCAAGTTGGAATTTTGTAAATTATTTTATTTGGTTTAGTTGATCAATGACTGCTATTGTGTGAGAGCTTGCATTTATAGATTAATTTTAGAGTTTGTAAATTTTTACAATGGCATAAAAGTATCAGAGAGTACATTTACTTAAAGATGAGTTAGAGAACACTAGACCAGTCACTGACAAAAGAAGAATATTAGCTTGATCATTAGCAAAAGTATCTGTTAAACCGGGATGTTTGAAAGATCATTCAGGGTATATAGTAGATTTTGATACAGAAAAGCAGGAAGTTGAATCAAGTGTCAAATCGATAAAAAGTGTCTTAACGGAATACCAAGATGAACCTTCCAATTCCACTTTTAAGAGAATACAGTCTAGGTTAATACATATTTTAGGTCATACTAAACGTATAAAGCTTCCCAAAGAAAATTCTGAAGAAGCAATGTTATTCAAAAATGAAACGCTAGCTACAGCTCTTGTAATAGAGGCAGATCTTCATGAAAAGGCGAACAATGATTTAGTTGCGAATTAAAATGATATAAGTACAATACCTAGTGCTCCTACTAACGTACCTGTCCCCTCTGTTACGTACCTTACTCAATCAGTCCTTATTGGTTCTTGGGCAATAAAATATTCTGGAGACCCTAAACTATAATATCAATTTTTAGAAAGAATTACAAAGCTTGTACAATCCCGTAAAGTATCTGAAGAAGAGTTATTCAACTCATCGGTTGAATTGTTCACCGGTAGTGCTCTCGTTTGGTACCGATGCGTCCGCAGTCAGTTAACGGATTGGAATTCTTTGGTCGTTAAGTTAAGAGAAAATTTTTTACCAGCACATCCTGTAGATGAGGTGTGGGAAACCATCAAATCTCGTTGTCAAAAAAAGAATCTGCGGTTTTATACATAGCAAATATGGAAAGTTTGTTTAATAGGTTACCAATCAGTCCCATTGACAGCACAGAGGTTAAAATAGATAGAAAGAACTTGTTTTCCGAATTTGTTCAGCATTTTGCTTTGCTGGATATAGAGATTATGACTACTTTAGCCAAATTGTGTAGGAAACTAGAAGACTCATCTCCTTCTAAACAAAAGGTTGTTTCTGTCACGTCTTGTAGCAACTACCAATCTCATAATAATCATAAACCTCAATTTAAAGATAATAAATCGGCTTCGTCTAAAAGTGTTCCAAAATTTGGCAGGCGTATTTTAAGGAATAAGACTTCTTAATCTCAAGTCCTTAATTCATCTAACCCCCTATCTGTTGCTAGTGGTTCTGCAAATCCTTCATCAAAAAATGTACTTGTCTGTTGGAATTGTTCTGGGATAGGACATTCATTTAGAAATTGTAGAAAAATATTTCGTTTTAGTTGCGGTCACAGAGGAGTGACGCGGATTGCTTGTCCATTTTGTATAAAAAACGAATAAAGAAGCAGAGGCTATGTATAGCCAACTTTATCCTTCCAGTCGAAAGGCTACCACTATATTGAGTAACAAAAATCAATTATTAAATAAAGATGAGTGATCAGACTGGTTTCTTGTTTTCAAATATTTTGGTAGGAATAATGTTTCACCTAATACTAGTGCTTTATTTGAGAAAAGATCTTATGACAATCGTCCTTATATATTAGTGAAATTGCTTGATGACGATATATCAGATTTATTAGATTCTGGTTGTACTACTTCAATTGTCGGATCCTGTGCTATTCCATTAATAAAAAAGTTGAATCTAACTGTTTTTAATCGAATCGGAAAGGAATGTCCACTGCAGACGGATCGTTGAAATTAGTTGAAATATCGGTTGAACTGTCTATTCGTATTGGAACAGAGTGTCGTGTTTTAAAATGCGTTAGTTGAACCTTCATTACCTCAGGCATTTATTTTTGGAAGCGACTTTGCGAAATTATTTGGTGTGATGGCAGACTTTAAGAGTGATTCTTGGTTTGTTCATAATGAGGTAGGAAACAACATCCCTTATGTAGGTCAATCCGTAGTACCCTTGAGTTGTAACGGTTATTTATTTGGTATGGATGACTTGTCGTCAATTCAAAGAAATCAAGCTCAAGCGATGATTGATTCATTTAATGAGATTAGTCGCGAGAATAGATAAGGGCGTACTAATAAGGTAGAAATGGTTATTAATACCGGATACGCTAAACCAGTTCGCAAGAGGCCGTACCTCATGTCACCGTATATGAGTGATAAGTTAAATCAGGAATTAGATTAAATGCTTCGTCTAGGAGTTGTTGAACCATGCCAATCCCCTTGGTCTTCTCTGTGCTCCTCGTGAAGAAAAAATCTAGTGACGGGTATAGGTTTTGCTTCGACGGTAGGATGTTAAACCACATCACTGAACATGATAGTTACCTCTTACCTAATGTCAATCATATTTTAAACATGCTTAGAGGCGCGAATTATATTTCTAGTCTGGATTTGAGAAAAAGTTTTTGGCTAATTCCTCTTTCGGACGATTCCAAATACAAGACTGCATTTAGCATTGTGTCTAGAGGACAGTATTGATTCACCCGTGTACCGTTTGGCTTACGGAATAGTACACAGACTCAACAAAAGCTTGTTGATAGTATTTTTGGGGCTCGCTATAAACCCTTCGTGTTCTATTATTTGGACGATATGATATTGACTTCATCTACATTTGACGAGCGTTTGAAACTTCTTGAAGACGTTAGAGAACGTCTCAAAGCAGCAAAATTGACAATAAATTTAAACAAATGTGAATTTTTTAAGAGATCTTTAAAATTTCTCGAATATATTGTGGATTCTAATTCCCTTCATACTGACCTTGATAAGGTATCAGCAATGGCAAATTTTCCTCGTCCGAAGACTACCAGTGAGGTAAAACGAGTTCTTGGTATGTGCGGGTGGTATTGGTGGTTTATACAAAATTTCTCTGTGTTGGTGTCACCTATTAATGATTTAATCAAGAAGAAGAAGAAACGACAATATATTGATTGGGACTCTCGTGCTGAATCTGCGTTTTTACACATAAAGCAAGCTTTAGTTTCAGCTCCCTTGTTGTCGCAACCTGACTATTCGGTTAAGTTTACTATAGAATATTATGCTAGCGATACAGGTCTCGGGGCTGTTTTAACGCAAAATTTAGATGTAGTAGAGCATGTTATTTCATATGCCAGCAAGACTCTTAATGGAGCGAAACGGAATTATTCTGTTACCGAAAGGGAATGCCTTGCTGTAATTTTTGCTATCGAAATATTTCGACCCTGGGTAGAAGTAACTCGGTTCACTGTAGTAACAGATCATTTTTCTTTATTATGGTTAAACAATATTCAGAATCCTAGTGGAAAATTAGCAAGATGGGCTGTATGTTTGAAACAACGTACCTTTGACTTGGTGCACAGAAAAGAAAAATTTAATGTCGTTCCAGATTGTTTCAGTCGTGCAGTGCCAGTAACAGATTCTGTAATCGATTTAAATGAAGTGAAGTTAGAAAACCTGAACTCTTCGTACATCTCTCTGAGAGAAAATATTCTAGCTTTCCCAGAAAAGTATCCTCAATTTAAAATAGAAAATAACTTTGTCTTTAAGATTCTCCTACCCAAATTAACTTTGTCATCAAATCTTGTTGAGTGGAAGTATTTAGTGCCTAAAACACAACGAGATACTATAATTCGTTCCTGTCATGATCCCTCAGTTGCAGGACATTTTGGTTTTACAAATACTATGTCTGAAATTGACAACAATATTACTGGCTTAAGATGAATTTGGACGTATTAAAGTTCTGTCGTAGATGTTTGACTAGTGGTGCTCAAAATGCATCAAATACTGCTCCACTTGGGTCTATGGGAAATGAGAAATTAGTGAAATTTCCATTCCAGATCATAGCCATTAATCTCATGGGGTCAGTTTCCCCGTTCTAAACTTGGCTATAACTGGTTATTGGTTGTGGGAGATTGGTTCTCTAAATATACAATTTTGTATCCATTACGTAGTGCTAAAGCTCATGTTATAGAACGCGTTATAAAAGAAAGAATTTTTATTGTATTTGGAGCACCACAATATATTATTTGCGACAACGGACCTCAGTTGAAAGGGCGGATTTTAAAAACTCTGCGATAAATATGAAATAAGAAAGATTTAGTTCACCGCTGTTTATGCTCCTCAGTGCAACTTTGTAGAAAGAATCAACAGGACAATTGGTAGTGCCATTCGTTCATATGTTCTTGAACATGATACATGGGATGTGGAACTACCACAAATTCAGTATGCAGTAAATTCAGCAAAACACCAGTCTACAGGATATTCTCCAAATTTTCTAATCTTTGGCCGTAGTGTTCCGATTAGTGGCAAATTCTATGATAAAAAATGTGAATTGTTAAATGACAAAAGTTTGTCCAGGGAGTAGGCCATTGTATGTCGCAGATTGTCAAGGTCTCGGTGATATTTTTAAAGAAGTACATACTAAACTGCACTTAGCTTATGAAAAGGCAAGTCGTCTATACAATTTAAGACGGAGAGATTTGTCGTTTGAAGTTGGTGATAAAGTTTGGAAGGTAAATAAAGTTCTGTCAAGTGCAAGTGAAAAGTTTATTGCTAAACTTGCACCTAAATTTGTGTTGTGTACGATTCGAAAAAAGATCTTGAGTTTGGTATATGAGTTGTGTAATATAGATGGTTCGAAAGCGGGTAGATGGCATGTGTAGGATCTTAAGCCCTGTTCTGCTTTAGATGACGATAGTGATGATGAAAAAGACATCAAAAAATTAAGTTATAATTAGTAGTTGACTAGGACATATGTTGTCGTGTGACTAACTAGTTTGCTAGTCGTCAAACTTTAGTCGTAATAGTAATGTTTTTAGTTCATGAATTTTAGGAGTTGCATGTTCGCGAAGAGAGTTATAAGTACTAGCATATTACTTAGTTTTAGGATAACTACTATTAATTGAACGTATTACAATTACATCAATTTGTTTGTTCCCTTTGAAGGATTAAATATACGTCCTTACAATAAGGAGATTGCATGAGCAATGGTTGCTCATGATAAAGATAGAGATCTGAAATAGACTAATCTTGGTTATTTGACTCAGAGTGTACTTCATTTGTTTTGGTTGCTCTTGGTCAAGTGAAAGGTCTGTAGGATCCTCATATTATTTTGTAATGCTTGGTAGCATGGTTACTAGAGTTGGGCATCAGCTAGCTGCGGATGTCTTGTGAAAGTAATGTTTGAATTCAAGAGTTTGACATTTTGTCATAACGCATAGTTGTGAGACATGTTTCAATGTATATTCGAAATTATATTGATTATAATTTCACCTTCCGAACGTGCAACTTAAGTAATTCATGGAACCTAATAATATAAATTTTGATGCTGTTACGTTCGACTAAAATAAATTTTCTGTCCGCGTCTAGGAATGCAGTAAATTGTTGGTGGACAGATGTATGGTTTAAGGTTAACAGGTCATTTGAAATCGCTTGGTAAGACCGTTTAATTTTTTATGATTATACTGCGTTTTACGATGAATCATTAATCTATAAAGGAAGAAATGTAGAGTTATTGTTAAGACGTTATAGTGTTGAATGGAATCATCTATTTATTTCATGAATTATTTTGTGCTGTACTTTGTTAAAAGGATTACTCCCTTCATAAACTTTGTGATCTTTATGATTTATAAAACAATTTTAATATTATTGGTGATATCCTCAGGTTCATACTTTATTCTTAAACTTTACCTGCTTTACAAAAAAAAAGTATTTTGTTCAGATATGTGATTGCCACATCTTAATTATAAAATCAAGTTCAATATTCAATCTTAATGATACCGTGTCTCTTGTCTACATTATATATCAAGATGTTCACTTAATAATGTTGGAATATGTCAATCATAGATCGATGTATGCTATTAACATTGGACATATCCAATATCTTTACGCTCATGAGCCTTAACAAAGCGCAGCTAATTTCCCAAGTTCTACGGAGCAGTTCCGATTAATGTACTTGTTCCGGATAGTCGTATTTAACCGCTCAATTATATCCTATGTACCTATATTTGCAATTCTTTTGCTTCGTCTAAATAAATACTTTAGTTTGCTCTGCTACGTATTTTATTCATAAATACCTGACAAGTTATGGGCCCAGGGGGTCTATTCTCGAGTTCGTTCGATATATATCATCGGTGATATTTATCACCCAAAAGTATCGCATGCGAAACAGTTCTATGACGACTTGCTATTCTCGACAAGATGTGATATGATATTTTAAATATCGAATGAAGTGAGGCATGTCGTAAATAGAATAATAATAAAAGCCAATAGCCAACCGGAACGAAATCACGTGGTTCAGGAAGCTACTAGATCGTATTTTGTCGGGTAAGATCGAAGTTTGGATGAACGTAATGTTTACTTGCATTAATTACGCCCAACTAACGGAGTTACTTATAAATAGACGGCAATTATGCAGCCGTAAATTTTCCTCTAATTTTACAAAAGAAAGCTTGCGAAGAATGGGAAGAAATAGCAACGGAACTGAATGAAATTCCTGGAATTCAACTTTTTATTAAGCGGAACATACCCACAAACATTTTTTCACTTAAATCAAAAGATAGTATACGCTTATAGAATTGTCTTTAGTCACTTCGGCAGCTGTTTCAGCTTCTTCAAACACCTCCAAAACAGCAAATAATGCTACCTCATCAAAGTTTGCTATAATTGTTATTAATTATAATTATTTGTCAAACACCCGCGAAATAGATTAAAACCAGTGGCAATTTTTTGGTTATGTGCATAGAGAAAAGTCTATGGTTATGCATTATGTCAGTCAATTTTAATATAGTAATCATGCGCAATACGTGCGTTTTCATGCGATAAAATATATGACTTGGTAGTACACCGCTCTTTGCAGTTCGTGCGATAAATATCTCTTGCGAAATTTGAAGAATACCAACTTCGACGTTTCGTGCGAAAATCGTAAAATATCGCATGCGATAAATATCACCGTCTTTCGAGAATACACCCCCAGGAATTGTGTGTTTTCACTGAAAAAGTAAAACGTGGTCATATATACCTGACAAGATGGCGACCGCAGCCGGTTTCTTAAACGTTGAAAAGTTAACAGAGGACAATTACGGATCGTGGAAGATTCAAATAAAAAGTGTATGATGTTTAATGACTTGTAGCAATATGTAGATGGAACGGATCCACAAATAAAAGAAAATCTGTCAGAATGGTTAAAAAAGGACTCAAAAACTTTGGCCTTGATAAATCTCGCAATATCACATGGTCAGTTACATCACGTAAAGAAGGCAACCTCTTCAAAGGAAGCTTGGGATAGTCTTAAAATAATTTTTGAATCCCGAGGACTAGTGAGAAAAGCAGCTTTATACAAACAATTGCTAAGAATGGAGTTGAAACCAAATATTTCAATGGCTCAATATGTAATGGATTTTTCTAATAAAGCTGAACAACTCCAAGAAGCAGGCATCGAAATACCCGACAAATTATTGTCAATCATTGCATTGGGGTTGTTATCGCCAGAATTCGAAAAGTTCACTATAGTAATCGAAACGCGTGAAATACCTACGCTTGAAAATTTAAAGGTCAAACTTATCGAAGAAGAAGCTCGACAAAGTGATAAAGGTTTTAGAACGAAAGGAAATGTTAACGGAAATGGGAACAGTACTGCTGTGTTTACTAAAGGCCGATCCGAATCGCTAAAACCTACGTTTGATGCTTCAAAAAATAACGGTAAACATCGTTTTCGAGGAAAATGTTTTCGTTGCAAAAAATTTGGACATAAAAGTAAAGAGTGTAGATGGCAACAAAAATCGGGCGAGGACAACAAAGCGTTCGACGCGATGACTGCGATCGCGTGCAATACGAAAATCGTTAAAAGTTCAAAAATTTGGTATCTAGATAGTGGTGCTTCAAGGCACATGTGTAATAATAAAACTATTTCTACGAAGTTCAATGAACATGAACAATTAAAAATTTACACTGCTGCGGATCATTTTATTGAATCAGTGGGCGATGGTGATATAAAATTAAATTCGAAATCAGTTACTTTAAAGAATGCATTGTATGTGCCGGATATTCGAAATAACCTGTTGTCTGTATCAAGTGTTACTGATAACGGGTATACCGTGACCTTTGAAAAGAATAAAGCAAGAATTAATCGTTCTGACGAGTCATTAGTACTATCAGCCGTGAAACGCGATTAACTGTACATTATTAATGGGATAATGAACAAGCTGTAGAAGATAACAGCAGTGAAAATTTCCACATGTGGCATCAAAGATATGGGCATCTAAATAGCAAAGATTTAAAACGGTCAAAGGTAAATGATGTGGTAGAAGGCTTTAATTTATCGACGAGGTTGAATGAATTAAATTGTGAAGTGTGCGCAAAGTATAAAATTCACGTACTACCGTTTTAAACCTCAGCCAATCGAACATATTTCAAGCTTTTAAAATTTACAAAATGCGTCTGGAAAACCAAACTGGCGAACGCTTGAAGAAATTTCGTACAGATAATGCTAAAGAATACGAATTACGCGAGTTCAAAAATTTTTTAGAAAATGAAGGCATCGTGCACCAATTAACAGTCGAGTATATACCCCAGCAAAATGGTGTAGCGGAACGCGCAAACCGGACTTTATGAGATGGCGCGATGTATGTTACTTCAGGCTAACCTCCCGCCATCACTATGGGCTGAAATGATAAATACTGCTGCTTATTTACGAAATAGGTGTGCAACAAAGTGCCTTGACGAAATCGAAATGAAAACCTTATGTCGGTTTCTTTAGAATTATCGACAGTAAAACAATTGCTCTAAATAAAAGTCAAAGACGGGGAAAATTTCAACCTAAAGGTGACGAATATGTGCTAGTTGGTTATTCGCAAGAATCGAAAGCTAATCGATTATGGAAACCTGGAACGAAAACCATAATTAAAGCACGTGATGTTAAATTTATAGAAAGCGTTGTGCCCTACTCCGAAGTAGGGATGGATTCGGGCCGGGTCCGGGCCGGGCTTTTAGATGCGGCCCGGCTCGGCCCGAAATAATTTGCTCCGGCCCGGCCCGGTAGCCCGGCCCGAACCAAAACGCCCGGCCCGGCTTGAGGCCCGGCTTGAATTTCGGGCCGGGCTTCGGGCCGGGCCGGGCCGATTCGGGCCGGAATGTAACTAAAACCTTAAGAGATGTATAGATTTTTCAACATCCAAATGGAACGCATCATTTGTTAATATATGTATTTTCAGTTGTATAAAAATACTTCTTTACTATTATTATGTTTTTCTACAAAAGTTGAATATATCAACCTTAATAAATTATAGTTTATAGTATCATTTTAACCTCGAAGAATCTCAAAAGTATTTGGAGATGATGCACACTTGCACAGGCAATCCAAAATAGAAGGTGGTTTGCGTCAAACTTCAACCTTAAGTAACAAAATGCATTTTAGAATTCATGTACTACTACTAGTATATAGTAACATATTTCAAGGAAAGTATTCAAAATTTGACTGAATATTGTTTCCTCATATTCTAAACAAAGAACGTTGCCAATTTCCATTTTACAGATTGCTTGTGTATAGGTCTACATTTCGAGAATGTGCTAGCATCCGTTCAGAGAACTGATCATTCAAGTCTCTCGTATCAAATAGACATTACTTTGTTGTCTATGAATATTTTTTTGTCGCATGCTTTACTGGAAATTTTAATTATTATGAAAAAAATGCCGACAATCTTATCTATAAAAATGTTCATTATTAATATATGAAGGGTTCTTCAAAAGTATGGAAAGGCTGCTTTCGCCGTATATAGAGAATCTGCTACGTATTGAGTAAAACAATAACATATACTTACAAAGAATCTATCTCTTTAATATAAAAAAAAGACGTATACAGGATATCCCACATCCATTAAAAGTATTTAAAAACTACAATTTTACTGGCAAATTGAAACTTTGTGTAGGAGTTACCGAACAAGGCGAAACTATAGCTAAAATAGTTTTGAAGTCTTGCAAATATCTGTCATATTAATTATTTTAAATTGCACATAATGCATTTTATTGCATATATAAATGGTGCTTTAGCAGATGGTTATTTTTATTTAAGTGCATGTATCTTCAATTGTTGTGCATCCAGGAATTATTGATCTAAAAAATCGTGTTGATAAACATTTAATCAAAACGGATTGTAGGTTGTTTCCATTACACCTTAAGAAATGTTTTTCAATAAAAACAATAAAATAGTTTTTACAATTTTAGAAGGTGAAAAATTCAGAATTGAAAAATTATGTAATTTTTATAATTGAACCCCCATTTTTTTAGATCTCGACATGAACGAGCATAAAAGTTTAATCAGTTATTTGAAAAATTGTATATTTCGTTATATAAACTTCGGGCCGGCCCGAATAGCCCGAAAAGCTTGAGCAGCCTTGCCCGGCCCGGCCCGGACCCGACACGTGCTTGGCCCGGCTTGGGCCCGAAAAAAATTTTGCCGGCCCGGCCCGAAGTCCGGCTTGATATTCGAGCCGGGCTTCGGGCCGGGCCGGGCCAAAGCCCGGGCCCGTGGCCATCCCTACTCCGAAGGAACCCAAAATGAAACTTTTATCTTACCAGACGAAAATGAAGTTAACGCTTCGCATGAAAAAGATAACGAACTATGTAAAGAAATATAGGTTCTTCTGAAGATGATTCACAAGCGGAACAAGGAGCAAGTAGTCCACAAATAGGACCCGGCCATCCCAAAGTTTTAAGAATTGGTACACCCGGCAGACTGCGAATAATTTATAATTTAAGAAAAACCACCACAAGATATTTTGATCCACAGTCAGCTCCTGAAGCGTTACAACGCGATGACAAAGAAGCATGACTAGCCGCCATGAAAAAAGAATACGATACCCTCTTGGAAAACCACACTTGGATTCCTGTACCTAGACCTACACATAATATTAACAAACAGATGAGTTTTTAAAACAAAAGTAAACCATGCTGGTGAAATTGAGAAATATAAAACGAGACTAGTTGCAGGGGAACACACTCAACGATATGGAATGGATAACGATGAAGTATTTGCGCCCGTACCAAGATACGAAACAATTCGTTCATTACTCGCGGCATCCGTAATGGACGAGATGCAAGTAGATCAAATGGATGTTATTTCGGCATATGTACAAGGTGATTTGTGTGATAAAATATTTATGGAACAACCGGAAATGTAGATTGAACGCGGATGTGAAGACAAAATTTGTAAGCTCTTAAAACCTTTGTGTGGTTTAAAACAATTCGGTCGCGAATGGTATAATAGACTAGACAATTTTATTACTACTAACGGTAGTAAATGTACTCTAGCGGATCTATGTGTTTACGTGTTTGATGAAAATGACAATCGTGTCATAGTGATAATCTACGTTGATGATTTGATACTAGCAGCAAAAAATATAGAAGACCAGGAATCAATTAAAGAAAAATTAAAGTCTACATTTAAAATGCTGAATCTTGGTCAAGTAAACAACATTTAGGAATAGATGTTCATCGTGAAGGTGCAACTGGAAAAATTTATCTTTCGCAGGAAAAGTAAGTTGAGTATTTGATCGATAAGGTTAGTATGCAAAGTGCAAAATCTGTGTCGACTCCAATCGAATCTAATTTTAAAATCACTAAACAGATGTGCCCAAAAACTGAAAGTGAAAGACGTGAAATGAAAAATAAACCGTATCGCGAATTAGTGGGCGGATTAATTTATTTAGCAAATGCAACCCGTCCAGATATAGCTTATGCTGCAAATACGTTAAGTCGTTTTTGTGCTGATCCAGGAAATATTCATTGGACTATCGCAAAACGCGTGTTACGTTATTTAAAAGATACCGCCAATTATGGGATCACATATGTGAAAGACAAGCAATGTCCGAGAGTCTATACGGATTCAGACTGGGCAGGAGATATTGATCATAGGAAGTCGTGTACTGTTTTAACATTGTCGTGCGGGCGCATCAGTTGGAAGTCGAAAAAGCAATCATCTGTAGCCTTATCAATAATGTAGACAGAATACACGGCGTTATCGGATGTGTCACGAGAAATTATTTACATTAGGCGCTTGTTAACGCATATGGGTTTTGAAAAATATGTGAAACCTCCGGTGCAAGTGTTTTGTGATAATCAAGTGCTATCAAATTATCCAAAAATGCAGTGTTTCATGAGCGTAGTAAGTATATAGATATTAGTTTGTAACAGTTCGTTTTTCCACTGCTAAATTAACGTTTAACAATTAGGTTTGTGTTATAAAATTTGTGGATTTGCTTTTATAGTTTAATATAAATCATACTTCAACAATTAATACAGAATTAAAAGCAAAGTATCATAATTTCGGAACACCCCAATTATTGTTCTTCTTTAATTTTAATCACATAGTTATAAATGTCCACTCTGTATTGTAAAATTTCTACAACGTATCTCCAAGGCGATAACAATAGCGTGTTTCCGCGCACCTGCTTGTCAAGGCTGTTGTAGACGTGCCGGCCAGTCAGCTTTTGATACTTGCAATGTCAATATGGTAAAGTTCATATCTAAGGCTGACTTGCGAGTCGCAATTCAGTTTCCATAAATGCATCGATCCAAATTGTTTGAAACTCATCATGGTTTGTATTTTCTATATTTAAATAATTTAAACTAATTGTATTTGGTCTTCCTTAGCGCAACACTGAAACTAACGTGCAAAGAACCGATGTATAAATATAAATTAAAAATAACACTAAAGCTAATGCACAACGAACTGATGTGCAAAAATAACGTTTAATTACTGATGCAAAAATGGTCCAGTTAGGTTGTTAAATTTTTACGGCGTCTAAGATATTTGCGTTCCTTAAATTTCAACATGGAAAATCCGTTATAATTGAGAAGCAATGGTTAGAGCTAACCATTGGTTGTAGGAAGCTGATGTAATTGCGTATAAAGCGATTACGCATTGGAGTCCACGTGTGGTTTGAACTTGTTTGTTAAATGGTGCAAGCCGCCAAACCTGAGGTCAACGTGGTAAGTAATATCCATCTATGCAGCAGTCATGTGTTTGACGTATAACGTCATGTATAAATCTAACCTTGGTAGTTTGAACCCATGGAACTTAACATCTTTGTGATAATGTTTAATTACAAATTTAAATTTTCAAACGTTCCTTTTTATCAAAATTTATGTTTTATAAAATTGTCTATGTAACTAAAGCTTTATGAATTTGAATTACGAGTAATACAATCATACACTTGTGTATGCACGATAACTATTTATGAGGTTAACTTTACTAATTTGAAAGATCTTATTACCAACCTACTTTTATTATATGTGAATCATTTTCTCAGTACTGAAAAGGTGACATAAAAATCCCTTAATTATGTTAATGATATTTATAATGCCTAATTGTTTTAAAGGCTTTTACTATTTTATTTAAATTGCCTAAGAATAATATTAGATATAAAAATTAATATAATATTCACAAACTAACAATAATTATCTGTCAAAATAATTCAGAAATAATTTTCAGTTAATATATATATATATATATATATATATATATATTATTATGTGTAACGACCTTTAATTATTATCAATAAGAAGTGCAGTAACGGGTTTATAGGTCTACGTTCATAAAGGTAAAATTAAAAACTTTTTGTTCTTTAAATTAAATCGAAAGCTTGGTAAAGAACAAAGAGTTTTTAATTTTACCTTATGAACGTAGACCTAAACCGTTACTGCACTTATTATATATATATATATATATATATATATATATATATATATATTACTCTAATTTAGACCAGGGTAGAAAATTAATAAACGACATCAAATAATTTTAATCACCGTGTATAAGGAAGCTTTGGGTAATAATACGCTTCATTTAAAGGCATATTGGATAAATTCGTCATTTACTTTTAAACATAGGGTTTATATTGTTTAGATAATGTTAAACACCGTGTATATCAGAGCAGTGGAAAATAGTACGCTTAATTAAAGGCCTACTGTGTAGGCACTTGAAACATCTCCTTGGAGGTGGAACGTACAGTCTTACCTCCAATGAATAAAACGCCACTTTAATTTTCTTAGGAAGCACGGGTGTTCCAAAAGTAATCACATGATTTGGCGTATCCCTTAGAATACCATCCTTCCTTGTTTCTAATCCCAAGATGGATAAACTAATGACGAAAAAAATAACTATACTTAAACATGGTGATTATTATAAGAAACAACAAATGTTGGTATTTGTAAAACTATGCGACTATGGACCCAAAGTAGGTCAGTAGGTCAACGGTCCCAAAGTCAATGTTGCTATGAACCCAATGTAAGTCAATCGACTAAGAACAACGTGATTATGGACCTAAAGTAGGTCATTTAACTAAAAAAGTGTAATACTTTGGTCCCAAAGTCTATGCGACTATGAACCTAAAGTAGATTAGTACGTTAAACTGGTCCCAAAGTCAATGTTACTATGGACCCAATGTAGGTCAATCGACTAAAACAACGTGACTTTGGACCAAAAATAGGTCATTCAACTAAAAGGGTGTAATACTTTGGTTTCAAAATCAATGCGACTATGAACCCAAAGTAGGTCAATCTACTGAGAGTGTGATACTTTGGTTCCAAAGTCTATGCGACCATGAACCCAATCTAGGTCAATAGTCAACTAATAACTGCGTTAATTTAGAGCCAAGGTAGGTCAGTCGACTTGAAACTGCATGCTGACGTTCGCAGAAATTTAATGCTGATGTCTGCAGAAAAATAATTAAACCCAGTCAGCACGAATCGGACTCTCAACCCTGAAAGCAATTATAATTGATCAACGCAATCTAAGGTTAGCTGGTTTCTCAACATTTAACAAATTGTACAGATATCTCAAAATATCAAAGACAGATTTCTCATTCTCGTTTTAAAAAATAACAAGTCCTAGTTATTAAATCGCAAACACAGTTATCTGCAAGAAATATATACTGATTTGTCAAAGACAGACAGATTGATTGCATCAATTTTTCATTCTCGCTTTTAAAGAATAACAAATCGTAGTTATTAAATCGCGAACTCAGTTATCTGTAAAAAATATAAACTGCAAATTTATGAAATGCTCCAACTTCAAAACTAAAATAAATCTATTAAAATATATGCTATGAGTTATTTACTGGTTACTGGTTTCCCAATGTACAGATATTTCGAAATTTGCCAAAGAAAGACAGACAGACTGATTGCATCAAATTTTCATTCTCGCTTTTAAAGAATAACAAGTCGTAGTTATTAAATTGCGAGTAATGTGCAATGAAAACACAATGTATTTTTCTTTATTGTAATTTATAAAATATATAATTAGAAAATATAGTGTTATGTACTCTAGAATAAACATACTACAATTCACCTACGTTGCTCATATCTTTGTTTTCCAAATGAGCAAGCATCCCAAGAGCAATTGCAATTCACCCAAAAAAAAAGTTAAAAGAAATTAAACTTTGAAAATTAAACATTCGCTTTAACGGAGCTATTAATTCCAAAATCTAAACTGCTTGAATGAAACAACGATAGACTGCTTTGTAATGTTGCGAGAACAAGTCACCATACAGAAACGTATTTGCAATTCAGGCAAGGCAATTTAAAAAATTTTAAAACTTTTAAAAATAGGTGTACACATTAACTACTCTATTAAGTCTAAAATCCAAACTTCTTAATGAGAACACGATATACTGCTCTGAGATCTTGTGGGTAATGCGCCACCGCATAAAAAAGTAATTGCAATTCAGCCAAAAAGGTGTTAAAATATTTTTTAAACTTTAAAAATTAGGCATTCACTTTAGTTGCGCTATTAAATCCATAATCCAAAACTGGTTAGATGAGACTACGATGGACAACTATGGGAGATTGCGGATAATGCGCTACCTCACAAAAGGTAGTTGCAATTCAACCACAAAAAAAAGTTAAAAAAATTCTGAACTTTAAAATTAGGCATTCACTTTAACTGCTGTAATAAGCACAAAATTGACACTGCTAAGATGAGACAACGATGGACAGCTTTGGGAGATGGCGGGCATTGGGACACCACATAAGGAAATAATTGCAATTGAGCCAAATACGTTAAAAACATTTATAAATCCAAACTGCTAGGATGATAAAACCACAGACAGCTTTGAGAGGTTGCGGCCAATGCGCCACCACATAAAAAGGTATTTGCAATTCAACCAAAAAAAGTTTAAAAAATGTTAAGCTTTAAAAATTAGGTTTTCACTTTAACTGCGCTACTAAGTCCAAAATCCAAAACTGCTTAAATAATACAACTATGGACGGCTTAAAATGTTTCGGGCAAATCGCCACCACATATAAAAGTAATTGCAATTCAGCCAAAAAAAAAGCTAAACAAATTTTTAAACTTTAAAATAAGCATTTTAAGCATTTAGTTTAAAGGCGCTATTAAGTCCAAAATCCAAACAGCTAGAATGAAACAACGATGGACAGCTTAGGGAGGTTGCGGTTAATATGCTACCACATGAAGAGGTATTTGCCACTTGAGAGAAAAGGTAGAAAAATTTTAAAAATTTTAAAAAAAGATACTCCCTTTAACTACCACATTAAGTCGAACATTTAAACTGCAATTCAGCAAAAAGCGGTTAAAAGAATTTTTTAGTTTTAAATATTAAACATTCACTTTAACGGCACAATTGAGTTCAAAATCCAAACAGCTTGAATGTAACAACTATGAATAGCTTTTAAAGGCAGGGAACAAAGTGTCACCACAAGAAAAAGTGTTTGCAATTCAGGCAAAAAAAATTTAAAAAGCTTTAACATTTTTAAAAGTATCCTTACTACTTTAAGTCTAAAATCGAAACTACTTGAATGAGAATCCGATGTGCTGCTTTGGGAGTTGAGGATAATGCGTCACCGCATAAAGAGGTATTTGCAATTCAAGCAAAAAAAAAGAATTGAAAAATTTTTTAAACTTTAAAAATTAGGCATTCACGTTAACTACGCTATTAAGTTTAAAATCCAAACTGTTTGGCTGAGACAACGATGCACATCGTGTAGAGGTTGAGGAGAATGCGCCACAACATAAAAAAGTTTTTGCAATTAAACCCAAAAAAAAAAAGCTAAAAAGGATTTTAAACTTTAAAAACGAAGCATTTACTTTAACTATGCTATTAAGTCCAAAATCCAACCCGCTTGAATGAAACAACGATGGATGGCTTTTGGAGATGTGCGTAATGCGCCACCACATAGAAAATTATTTGCAATTCAAGGAAAAGTTAAAAAATTTTAAAAATTAAAGTTCTTAACTATTAATGCTTTAAGACAAAATAATGTTGTAAAATTCCACATTCTAACGGCGCTATTAAGTCCAAAATCCAAACTGCTTGAATAAAACACTAATGGACTTTTTGAGATGTGTGGTAATGCGCCACCACATAAATAATGTATTTGCAATTCAAGCAAAAAGTTAATAAAATTTTAAAACATTAAATTAAGGCATTACTTTAACTACGCTATTAAGTTAAAATCAAACTGCTTGATGAGACAATGATGGCAGCTTTGAGAGTTGTGGGCAATGCGTCACAACATAGAAAAGTATTTGCAATTCAACAAAAAAAGTTAAAAAATTTTAACTTTAAAAACCGAAGCATTCACTTTAACTACGCTATTAAGTTCACAATCCAAACTGCTTGATGAAACAACGATGGACTGCTTGAGAGGTTGCGTGCAATGCGCCCACATAAAAAGTATTTGCAATTCAACAAAAAAGGTTAAAACAATTTTAAAACTTTAAAATTAAGCATTCACTTTAACTACGCTATTAAGTTCAAAATCCAAACTGCTTGAATGAAACACAATGGATGCTTTTGAGATTAGGCAATGGCCACCACATAAAAAATATTTGCAATTCAGGCAAATTAAAATTAAAAGATTTTCAACTTTAAGAACTATGCACTTTAGCTTTAACGGCGCTATTAAGTCTACAATCCAAACTGCTTGAATGAAACACCGATGGACTGTTTTGAGATGTTGTGTGTAATGCGCCTACCACATAAAATTATTTGTAACTCAAGCAAAAAAGAGTTAATTAAAATTTTTAAACATTCAAAGTTAGGCATTACTTTAACTACGCTATTAAGTTTAAAATCCAATGTGCTCGGCTGAGACAACGATGCGCAGCTTTGAGAGGTTACAGGCAATGCGCCACACCATAAAAAGGTATTTACGATTCAACAAAAAAAGTTAAACAAATGTTGATACTTTAAAACCAAGCATTCGCTTTAACGGTGCTATTAAGTAACAATCCAAACTGCTCGAGTAAAACAACGATGGACTGCATTTGGGAGGTTGCGTGCAATGTGTCGCCACATAAAAAGTATTTGCAACTCATACAAAAAGGCAAAGCTAATTTTAAAACTTTAAAAATTAGGCATTCACTTTTAACTACGCTATTAAGTTTAAAATCCAATGTGCTCGGCTGAGACAACGATGCGCAGCTTTGAGAGGTTACAGGCAATGCGCCACACCATAAAAATATTTGCAATTTCAGCCAAAAAGTTAAAAGGATTTTCAAACTTTAAAAACTAAGCATTTACTTTAACGGCGCTATTAAGACAACAATTCAAACTGCTTGAATAAAACAACGATGGACTGATTTGGGAAGTTGCGGGCAATGTGCCACGACATAAAAAAGTATTTGTGACTCAGGAAAAAATGTGAAAGAAAATTTTAAAACCTTAAATATTAGGCATTCACTTTAAGTACGCTACTACATTCAAAATCTAAACTGCTTGATTGAGACAACAATGCGCGCGTTTGAGAGGTGCGGGAAATGCGCTACAACATAAAAAAGTATTTGCAATTCCTAAAAAAAAAGTTAAAAAAAATTTAAACTCTAGCAACCAGGCATTCACTTTAACGGTGATATTAAGTCTCCAATTAAAAACTGTATAAATGAAACAACGATTGACTCCTTTGAGATGTTGTGTGTAATGCGCCAAAAAAGGTATTTGCAATTCAGTAAAAAAAAAGGTTAAAAGAACTTTAAAAATTAGGCATTCAGTTTAATTACGTTATAAAGTTCAAAATTCAAACTGCTTGACTGAGACAACGACGCGCAGCTTAAACAGGTTGCGGGCAATGCGCCGCAACATAAAAGTATTTACAGTTCGGCCAAAAAATGTTAAAGAAGTTTTTATAATTTAAAAACCAAGCATTTACTATAACGGCGCTATTAAATCCACAATCCAAACTGTTTGAATAATAATACGATGGGCTGCTTTGGAAGGTTCCTTGCAAAGTGCAACAACGTAGAAAATTATTTGCAACTCGGCGTAAAAGTTAAAGAAGATTTTTAAACTTTAAGAATTAGGCATTTACTTTAGATGCCCTATTAAGTACAAAATCTAAATTGCTTGGCTAAGGCAACAATCCACAACTTTGAGAGCTTGCGGGCAATGCGCCACAAGATAAAGAAGTATTTAGATTTCAGCCAAAAAAAAGTTAAAACGATTTTAAAACTTTAAAAACCAAGCATTCGCTTAATGGCGCTATTAAATTCATAATTAAAACTGCTTGAATGAAACAATGATTTACTGCTTTGAGATGTTGTGTGTAATGCGCCACTGCATAAAGATTATTTGCAATTCAGCAAAAAAACAAGTTAAAAAAAAATGTTAAGGCTTTAAAAATTATGCACTCACTTTAACTACGCTATTAAGTTCTAAAGCCATACTGCTTGGCTGAGGCAACGATGCACAGCTTTAAGAGGTTGTGGACAATGCGTCACAAAAAAAAGGTAAAAAATTTTTATAATTTAAAACCATGCAGTCGCTTTAACGGCGCTGTTAAGTCCATAATCTAAACTGCAAAACTGCTTGAATGGAACAATGATGGGCTGCTTTGAAATGTTGTGTGTAATGCGCCACCACATAAAAACGTATTTGCAATTCAACAAAAAAAAGGATAAAAATTTTTTCAGCTTTATATATTAAGCATTCACTCTAACAGCGCTATTTAGTCCAAAATCCAAACCGCCTGAATGAAGCAATGATGAGTGGCTTTTGGAGGTTGCGGGCAATGTGCCACCACATGAAAGAGTAATTGTAATTCACCCAAAAAAGAGTTAAAATAAATTTTAAAACTTTAAAAATTAGGCATTCACTTAACTCCACAGTGAAGTTCAAAATTCAAACTACTTGGCTGAGATAACAATGCGCAGCTTTAAGGGGTTGCGGACAATGCGCCACAACATAGAAGAGTATTTACAATTCAGCCAAAAAAATTATAAGGAATTTGAAAACTTTAACAACCAAGCATTTACTTTAACGGTCTATTAAGTCCACAATTCAGACAGATTGAATAAGATAAGGATAGACTGATTTGGGAGGTGGTGTGCAATGTGCCACCACATAAAGCGTATTTGCAACTCAGGTAAAAAGTTAAAGAAAATTTTAAAAGTTTAAAAATTAGGCATTCACTTTAACTACGCTATGAAGTTCAAAATTCAACTTGTTCGGTTGAGACAACGATGCACAGCTTTGAGAACTTGCGTGTAATGCGCCATAACATAAAAAAATATATACATTTTAACCAAAAAAAAAAGTTAAAATATTTTTTATACTTTAAACACCAAGCATTCGCTTTAACGGCGCTATTAAGTCTACAATCCAAACTGCTCGAGTAAAACAACGATGGACCGCTCTGGGAGGTTGCAAGCAATGTGCCACCACATAAAAAAGTATTTGCAACTCATACAAAAATGGCAAAGCAGATTTTAAAACTTTAAAAATTGACTTTCACTTTAACTACGCTATTAAGTTGAAAATCCAAACTGCTTGTCTGAGACAACAATGCGCAGCTTTTAGAGCTTGCGGGCAATGCGCCATAACATAAAAAAGTATTTACACTTTAACCAAAAAAAAAGTTAAAATATTATTTGTATTTTAAAAACCAAGCATTCGCTTTAACGGCGCTATTAAGTCTACAATCGAAACTGCTCGAGTAAAACAACGATGGACCGCTCTGGGAGGTTGCAGGCAATGTGCCACCACATAAAAAGGTATTTGCAACTCATACAAAAAAAAGGCAAAGCAGATTTTAAAACTTTAAAAATTTGGCTTTCACTTTAACTACGCTATTAAGTTGAAAATCCAAACTGCTTGTCTGAGACAACATTACGCAGCTTTGAGAGATTAAGGGCAATGCGCCACAACATAAAAAAGTGTTTGCAATTCAAACAAAAAGAAAGTTGAAAAAATTTTTAAACTTTAAAAACTAAGCATTTACTTTAACGGCGCTATTAAGTCCACAATCCAAACTGCTTGAATAAAACAACGATGGACTGCTTTGAGAGGTTCCGGGCAATGTGCCACCACATAAAAACTTATTTGTAACTCAGGTGAAAAGTTATTAAAAATTTTAAAACTTTCAAAGTTAGGCATTAACTTTAACTACGCTATTAAGATCAAAACCAAACTGCTTGTGTGAGACAATGATGCGCAGCTTTAACAGGTTGCAGGCAATGCACCACAACATAAAAGAGTATTTGTTAGTCGGCCAAACAAAAGTTAAAAATAATTTTATACTTTAAAACCAAGCATTCACTTTAACAATGCTGTTAAGTCCACAATCCGAACTGCTAGAAAGAAACAACGATGAACCGTTTAGAGATGCTGTGTGTAATGCTCCACCGTATAAAAAAGTATTTGCAATTTGGCAAAAAAAAGGTTAAGAAAATTTTTTTAGCTTTAAATATTAAAGATTAACTTTAACGGCGCTATTAAGTCCAAAATCTAAACGGCTTAAATGAAACAACGATGGGTGACTTTCGGAGGTTGCGAAGAATGTGCCACCACAAGAAAAAGTGTTTGCAATTCAGGGAAAATTTTTTTTATAAATTTTAAGGCTTTTAAAAAAGGTATTCACTTTAATTACTTTATTAAGTTTAAAATCCAAGCTGCTTGGATAAGAATCCGATGTGCTGGTTTAAGGAAGTTGAGGGCAATACGCCGCTCTATAAAGAGATATTCGCAATTCAAGCAAAAAAAGAGTTAAATTTTTGCAACTTGGGTAAAAAAAGTTAAAGAAGTTTTAAAAACTTCAAAAATTGGGCAATCACTTCAACTACTCTATTAAGTTTAAAAACCAAACTGCTTGCTGAGACAACAATGTGCATCTTAAAGAGGTTGCGGGCAATGCAGCACAACATAAAAATCACCCAAAAAAGTGTATGCCTAATTTTTAATGCTTTAAAATTTTATTAACTTTTTTTGCCTGAATTGAAAATAGTTCTTTATGCGGTGGCGCATTACTCAAAACCTCTCAAAGCAGTACGTCGTGTTCTCATCCTAGTAGTTTGGATTTTAGACATAATAGGGCAGTTAAAGTGGATATTTTTTTAAAAATTTTTAAAATTTTTCTTACTTTTCATAATAAGGATGACTTTAAATTTTATTTGTAAACGTAGAATACGATTAAGCATCTACTCCTATTCGACAAGCCACCTAGAGTTTTTAATAATTAAACAAGATAAAGATTATACGTACATATTGTAGCGTTAAAACTACATATATTTGATTTAAGTACAAACAAATTTTGTTGCTATCGGTCAAAAAAATTTAACAATAGTTTAAGTAATTAAAAAATTGACTTACCACTGTCTGTCAATTGGTTGTTCAAGTTCAAGTTCAAAACTATATGAATGTAAAACATTTACCATCAACCTTACAGAAATATTTTAAATTTAAAAGCTTCAGGAATTCGGTCTAGACTGAAGTGAAATACTTCTTCAATTGGCAAGGATCAGGTAAAGACAGTTGAGAGAGATGTGTTTAAAGAGAAAGTTATCCCACCCTTTTTCGGTTTAGAATTCTTAGAACGTGGTTGACTTTACGATTGGGGTTACATTCTTTCAAGGGGTGGTCGAGTATTATGATGAACCAATGATGGGCAAAACCGAGTTATTTCAATAGCCTGATAATTTAAATAACGGGATGGTCACTCCAGTGGTGTGATCACTTTAATTGAATGGTGGATTACCTGGAGCTAATCATTTAATTTCCATTTTCTTTGAAGGTTTATTGTATTTTACAATGGCTCGCATCAGATTATTGGTAATCCTCTAATATTTTAGTTCAATTAATATACTGCAAAACCCCTATATGTAACCTGTAACTTTAAGAGAAAATATACACAATTGAGTAATACTTCTAAATAAGGCGGGAATCATTGTACACTTCAGGTAACTTAAGGTTTTTCTTCCAATATGTTCAAGTTGCTGTTGCCCATTCCTAATTCTTTCTACCTGAGGATTTATTTGGCTTTCATTAAATAACTCTATTTGTGAAAGCTGTGTAATTCAAATCGTGATTTTGACTTCAGTAATGGCTTTGGGACAGCTACATAAAATTTTTTTAATAATTTCTCAAAATAACGTAAAATTCAAATAGTTTGTAATATATTACAATTCCCTCTAAGATTGTATAAGGGATTTTAATCTTAATTTAATATTATTTATCTCTCCATCTTAGTTGCTTTCTTTCTCATTAGTAGGGGTCATTGGGATAAAATAATATTCAACATAGGGATGTTGTAGCTTTAAGGTATCCATGGCACATAATATTTCATCTTAAGAATGCGTTAAATCTACGATTGAACAAGTAAATGGCGAGGGGGTCACTTTTCTTAATTATTGTGATTATAATCCGTTTGGTATTAGGGTTCATATTGTTTTCAGAGTTCACTCTATTTAACGGTTTAGCTCAGTAGATTAGTGTTTGATCTCAGAGCTACATATATATTTCTGACTTATTATGTAAATTGTAAGCATCCTACATAGGAATGAAGTTAGCAGCCAACAGTCAGCTGCCAATCTTATGGAAACACCCGAACGTACAGTGACGTCCAACTTGCTACAAGATGTTTTTAAAAAGTTACACAACCACTAATATTTAAAACCAGCTTGAAATATAGATATTAAAAACGCGCTTTTGTCATCGCAAACAAATTTTTCTTAGCGACCGTCCGCGGGGCCGGTAATTGCATTCTTAGAAGAAAAACGGTTTCCTGGTTTTATGCTAAGAGTTGTTATTTACAAAACCAATACAAAATATAGTTATTAAAATTTTTCTTGTAGCAGCCCAAACGAATTTTTCCGCGGAAGCGGTAATTGCATTTTTACCAGAAAAAACGTTTTCCTGGTTTTATGCAACAAGATGTTATTTTCAAAACTAACACCAAATATAGTTATTAAAAATGGGCATCTGGCAGCGCAAACGAATTTTCCAAAGCGCACGTCCGCGGGGGCGGTAATTGCATTTCCAGCAGAAAAAACGTTTTCCTGGTTTTATGCAAGGAGATGTTATTTTCAAAACCAATACCAAATATAGTTATTAAAATTTTTCTTTTGGAGCGCAAACGAATTTTCCTTAGGATCGTCAGAGGCGTAATTGCATTTTAGCAGAAAAACGTTTTCCTAGGTTTTATAGCAACAGTTGTTATTTTCAAAACCAATACAAAATATAGTTATTAAAATTTTTCTTTTGGCAGCGCAAACGAATTTTCCCGTCCGAGGCGGTAAAATTGCATTTTAGCAGAAAAACGTTTTCCTGGTTTTATGCAACGAGTTGTTATTTTCAAAACCAATACAAAATATAGTTATTAAAATTTTCTTTTGGCAGCGCAAACGAATTTTCCTAGCGCGAGGCGGTAATTGCATTTTAGCAGAAAAAACGTTTTCCTGGTTTTATGCAACGAGATGTTATTTTCAAAACCAATACCAAATATAGTTATTAAAATTTTTCTTTTGGGAGCGCAAACGAATTTTCCTAAGCGCCCGTCCCGGAGCTAAATTGCATTTCTAGCAGAAAAAACGTTTTCCTGGTTTTATGCAACGAGTTGTTATTTTCAAAACCAATACCAAAATATAGTTATTAAAATTTTTCTTTTGGGAGCGCAAACGAATTTTCCTTAGGCCCGTCCACGGAGCTAAAATTGCATTTCTAGCAGAAAAACGTTTTCCTGGTTTTATGCAACGAGTTGTTATTTTCAAAACCAATACAAAATATAGTTATTAAAACTTTTCTTTTGGCAGCGCAAACGAATTTTCCTTAGCCGTCGGAGGCGGTAAATTGCATTTTTAGCAGAAAAACGTTTTCCTGGTTTTATGCAACGAGTTGTTATTTTCAAAACCAATACAAAATATAGTTATTAAAATTTTTCTTTTGGGAGCGCAAACGAATTTTCCTTAGGCCCGTCCAGGGAGCTAAAATTGCATTTCTAGCAGAAAAACGTTTTCCTGGTTTTATGCAACGAGTTGTTATTTTCAAAACCAATACCAAATATAGTTATTAAAATTTTTCTTTTGGAGCGCAAACGAATTTTCCTTAGCGCCCGTCCAGGCGGAGCTAAATTGCATTTCTAGCAGAAAAACGTTTTCCTGGTTTTATGCAACGAGTTGTTATTTTCAAAACCAATACAAAATATAGTTATTAAAATTTTTCTTTTGGCAGCGCAAACGAATTTTCCTTAGCGCCCGTCCACGGAGCGTAATTGCATTTTAGCAGAAAAACGTTTTCCTGGTTTTATGCAACGAGTTGTTATTTTCAAAACCAATACAAAATATAGTTATTAAAATTTTTCTTTTGGGAGCGCAAACGAATTTTCCTTAGGCCCGTCCAGGAGCGTAAAATTGCATTTTAGCAGAAAAAACGTTTTCCTGGTTTTATGCAACGAGTTGTTATTTTCAAAACCAATACAAAATATAGTTATTAAAATTTTTCTTTTGGGAGCGCAAACGAATTTTCCTTAGTGCCCGTCCACGGGAGCTAAATTGCATTTCTAGCAGAAAAACGTTTTCCTGGTTTTATGCAACCAGTTGTTATTTTCAAAACCAATACAAAATATAGTTATTAAAATTTTTCTTTTGGGCAGCGCAAACGAATTTTCCTTAGCGCCCGCGGAGCGTAAATTGCATTTTAGCAGAAAAACGTTTTCCTGGTTTTATGCAACGAGTTGTTATTTTCAAAACCAATACAAAATATAGTTATTAAAATTTTTCTTTTGGCAGCGCAAACGAATTTTCCTTAGGCCCGTCCACGGAGGCTAAAATTGCATTTCTAGCAGAAAAACGTTTTCCTGGTTTTATGCAACCAGTTGTTATTTTCAAAACCAATACAAAATATAGTTATTAAAATTTTCTTTTGGCAGCGCAAACGAATTTTCCTACGCGCGAGGCGGTAATTGCATTTTAGCAGAAAAACGTTTTCCTGGTTTTATGCAACGAGTTGTTATTTTCAAAACCAATACCAAATATAGTTATTAAAATTTTTCTTTTGGGAGCGCAAACGAATTTTCCTTAGCGCCCGTCCGCGGGAGCTAAATTGCATTTCTAGCAGAAAAACGTTTTCCTGGTTTTATGCAACGAGTTGTTATTTTCAAAACCAATACAAAATATAGTTATTAAAATTTTCTTTTGGCAGCGCAAACGAATTTTCCTTAGTGCCGTCCGGGAGCGGTAATTGCATTTCTAGCAGAAAAACGTTTTCCTGGTTTTATGCAACGAGTTGTTATTTTCAAAACCAATACAAAATATAGTTATTAAAATTTGTTCTTTTGGAGCGCAAACGAATTTTCCTTAAGCGCCCGTCCAGAGGAGCTAATTGCATTTTAGCAGAAAAACGTTTTCCTGGTTTTATGCAACGAGTTGTTATTTTCAAAACCAATACAAAATATAGTTATTAAAATTTTTCTTTTGGGAGCGCCAAACGAATTTTCCTTAGTGCCGTCCAGGCGGTAAAATTGCATTTTAGCAGAAAAACGTTTTCCTGGTTTTATGCAACGAGTTGTTATTTTCAAAACCAATACAAAATATAGTTATTAAAACTTTTCTTTTGGCAGCGCAAACGAATTTTCCTAGCCTCCGGAGGCGGTAATTGCATTTTAGCAGAAAAACGTTTTCCTGGTTTTATGCAACGAGTTGTTATTTTCAAAACCAATACCAAATATAGTTATTAAAATTTTTCTTTTGGGAGCGCAAACGAATTTTCCTTAGCGCCCGTCCGGGAGCTAAATTGCATTTCTAGCAGAAAAAACGTTTTCCTGGTTTTATGCAACGAGTTGTTATTTTCAAAACCAATACCAAATATAGTTATTAAAATTTTTCTTTTGGGAGCGCAAACGAATTTTCCTTAGTGCCCGTCCACGGAGCTAAAATTGCATTTCTAGCAGAAAAACGTTTTCCTGGTTTTATGCAACGAGTTGTTATTTTCAAAACCAATACAAAATATAGTTATTAAAACTTTTCTTTTGGCAGCGCAAACGAATTTTCCTGGCCGTCCGGGAGCGTAATTGCATTTTAGCAGAAAAACGTTTTCCTGGTTTTATGCAACGAGTTGTTATTTTCAAAACCAATACAAATATAGTTATTAAAATTTTTCTTTTGGGAGCCGCAAACGAATTTTCCTTAGTGCCCGTCCACGGAGCGTAAAATTGCATTTTAGCAGAAAAACGTTTTCCTGGTTTTATGCAACAGTTGTTATTTTCAAAACCAATACAAAATATAGTTATTAAAAACCTTTCTTTTGGCAGCGCAAACGAATTTTCCCGCGGAGGCGGTAATTGCATTTTTAGCAGAAAAAACGTTTTCCTGGTTTTATGCAAGGAGTTGTTATTTTCAAAACCAATACCAAAATATAGTTATTAAAATTTTTCTTTTGGGAGCGCAAACGAATTTTCCTTAGTGCCCGTCCACGGAGCTAAAATTGCATTTCTAGCAGAAAAACGTTTTCCTGGTTTTATGCAACCAGTTGTTATTTTCAAAACCAATACAAAATATAGTTATTAAAAACTTTTCTTTTGGCAGCGCAAACGAATTTTCCCGCGGAGGCGGTAATTGCATTTTTAGCAGAAAAAACGTTTTCCTGGTTTTATGCAACGAGTTGTTATTTTCAAAACCAATACCAAATATAGTTATTAAAATTTTTCTTTTGGGAGCCCAAACGAATTTTCCTTAGTGCCCGTCCACGGGAGCTAAAATTGCATTTCTAGCAGAAAAAACGTTTTCCTGGTTTTATGCAACCAGTTGTTATTTTCAAAACCAATACAAAATATAGTTATTAAAAACTTTTCTTTTGGCAGCGCAAACGAATTTTCCCGCGGAGGCGGTAATTGCATTTTTAGCAGAAAAATCGTTTTCCTGGTTTTATGCAAGGAGATGTTATTTTCAAAACCAATACCAAATATAGTTATTAAAATTTTTCTTTTGGGAGCCCAAACGAATTTTCCTTAGTGCCCGTCCACGGGAGCTAAAATTGCATTTCTAGCAGAAAAAACGTTTTCCTGGTTTTATGCAACCAGTTGTTATTTTCAAAACCAATACAAAATATAGTTATTAAAAACTTTTCTTTTGGCAGCGCAAACGAATTTTCCTGCGACGCGCGAGCTAATTGCATTTTAGCAGAAAAATCGTTTTCCTGGTTTTATGCAAGGAGATGTTATTTTCAAAACCAATACCAAATATAGTTATTAAAATTTTTCTTTTGGGAGCGCAAACAAATTTTCCTAAGCGCCCGTCCGCGGAAGCTGAAATTGCATTTCTAGCAGAAAAAAACGTTTTCCTGGTTTTATGCAACGAGTTGTTATTTTCAAAACCAATACAAAATCTAGTTATTAAAAATGGGCTTCTGGCAGCGCAAACGAATGTACCTTAGCGCCCGTCCGCGGAGCGGTAATTGCATTTCTAGTAGAAAAAACGTTTTCTTGGTTTTATGCAACGAGATGTTATTTTCCCAACCAATACAAAACATAGTTCTTAAAAATGGGCTTCTGGCAAACGAATTTTCCTTAGCGATCGTCAGAGGGGGCGGTACTTGCATTTTTAGCAGAAAAAACCTTTTCCTAATTTTAAGCAACGAGTTGTTATTTTCAAAACCAATACAAAATATAGTTATTAAAATTTTTCTTTTGGCGGCGCAAACGAAGTTTCCCGCGAAGGCGGTTATTGCATTTTTAGCAGAAAAAACGTTTTCCTGGTTTTATGCAACGAGTTGTTATTTTCAAAACTAATTCAAAATATAGTTATTAAAAACTTTTCTTTTGGCAGCGCAAACGAATTTTCCCGCGGAGGCGGTAATTGCATTTTTAGCAGAAAAATCGTTTTCCTGGTTTTATGCAAGGAGATGTTATTTTCAAAACCAATACCAAATATAGTTATTAAAATTTTTCTTTTGGGAGCGCAAACAAATTTTCCTAAGCGCCCGTCCGCGGAAGCTGAAATTGCATTTCTAGCAGAAAAAAATTTTCCTGGTTTTATGCAACGAGTTGTTATTTTCAAAACCAATACCAAATATAGTTATTAAAATTTTTCTTTTGGGAGCCCAAACGAATTTTCCTTAGTGCCCGTCCGGGAGCGGTAAATTGCATTTCTAGCAGAAAAACGTTTTCCTGGTTTTATGCAACGAGTTGTTATTTTCAAAACCAATACAAAATATAGTTATTAAAATTTTTCTTTTGGCAGCGCAAACGAATTTTCCTAGCGCGTCCGCGGGGCGGTAATTGCATTTTTAGCAGAAAAAACGTTTTCCTGATTTTACGCAACGAGTTGTTATTTTCAAAACCAATACAAAATATAGTTATTAAAATTTTTCTTTTGGCAGCGCAAACGAATTTTCCTTAGGCCCGTCCACGGAGCGGTAAATTGCATTTCTAGCAGAAAAACGTTTTCCTGGTTTTATGCAACGAGTTGTTATTTTCAAAACCAATACAAAATATAGTTATTAAAATTGTTCTTTTGGCAGCGCAAACGAATTTTCTTCCCGTCGGAGGCGGTAATTGCATTTTAGCAGAAAAACGTTTTCCTGGTTTTATGCAACGAGTTGTTATTTTCAAAACCAATACAAATATAGTTATTAAAATTTTTCTTTTGGGAGCGCAAACGAATTTTCCTTAGCGCCCGTCCGGGAGCGTAAATTGCATTTCTAGCAGAAAAACGTTTTCCTGGTTTTATGCAACGAGTTGTTATTTTCAAAACCAATACAAAATATAGTTATTAAAATTTTTCTTTTGGGCAGCGCAAACGAATTTTCCTTAGCGCCCGTCCACGGGAGCGGTAAATTGCATTTCTAGCAGAAAAACGTTTTCCTGGTTTTATGCAAGAGTTGTTATTTTCAAAACCAATACAAAATATAGTTATTAAAAAAAAAAAAAAAAAAAAAAAAAAAAAAAAAAAAAAAAAAAAAAAAAAAAAAAAAACGTTTTCCTGGTTTTATGCAACAGTTGTTATTTTCAAAACCAATACAAAATATAGTTATTAAAAACTTGTTCTTTTGGCAGCGCAAACGAATTTTCTACGCCGTCGGAGGCGGTTTTTCAATTGTCATTTTAGCAGAAAAATCGTTTTCCTGGTTTTATTGCTTATAGAGTGTTATTTTCAAAACCAATACAAATATAGTTATTAAAATGTTTCTTTTGGGAGCGCAAACGAATTTTCCTAAGCGCCCGTTCCAAACGGAAGCTAAATTGCATTTCTAGCAGATAAAACGTTTTACCTGGTTTATATGCATTACCCGAGTTGTTATTTTCATAAGGACCAATGGACAAAATATAGTTATTAAAGATGTTGTGCTTTAGGCAGCGCAAACGAATTTTCCTTAGCGCTAACCGTACAGAAGGGCGGTAATTGCATTTCTAGCAGATAAAACGTTTTCCTGGTTTTATGTTTCAACGAGTTGTTATTTTCAAAACCAATACAAAATATAGTTTATTAAAATTTTTTCTTTTGAATGCAGCGCAAACGAATTTTACCTTAGCACGTCAGGCGGTAATTGCATTTTTAGCAGAAAAACGTTTTCCTGGTTTTATGCAACGAGTTGTTATTTTCAAAACCTATTATACAAAATATAGTTATTAAAAACTTTTCTTTTGGCAGCGCAAACGAATTTTCCTCGCCGTCCGAGGGCGGTAATTGCATTTTAGCAGAAAAACGTTTTCCTGGTTTTATGCAAGAGTTGTTATTTTCAAAACCAATACAAAATATAGTTATTAAAATTTTCTTTTGGCAGCGCAAACGAATTTTCCGCGCCGAGGCGGTAATTGCATTTTAGCAGAAAAACGTTTTCCTGGTTTTATGCAACGAGTTGTTATTTTCAAAACCAATACCAAATATAGTTATTAAAATGGCTTTTCTTTTGGCAGCGCAAACGAATTTTCCTAAGCGCCCGTCCGACGGCGGTAATTGCATTTCTAGCAGAAAAAACGTTTTCCTGGTTTTATGCAACGAGTTGTTATTTTCAAAACCAATACCAAATATAGTTATTAAAATTTTCTTTGGGAGCGCAAACGAATTTTCCTTAGTGCCCGTCCACGGAGCGTAAAATTGCATTTCTAGCAGAAAAACGTTTTCCTGGTTTTATGCAACCGAGTTGTTATTTTCAAAACCAATACAAAATATAGTTATTAAAATTTTTCTTTTGGCAGCGCAAACGAATTTTCCTTAGCGCCGTCGAGGCGGTAATTGCATTTTAGCAGAAAAACGTTTTCCTGGTTTTATGCAACGAGATGTTATTTTCAAAACCAATACCAAATATAGTTATTAAAATTTTTCTTTTGGGAGCGCAAACGAATTTTCCTTAGGCCCGTCCCGGAGCGTAAATTGCATTTCTAGCAGAAAAAACGTTTTCCTGGTTTTATGCAACGAGTTGTTATTTTCAAAACCAATACAAAATATAGTTATTAAAATTTTCTTTTGGGAGCGCAAACGAATTTTCCTGCGCCGCGCGGTAAATTGCATTTTAGCAGAAAAACGTTTTCCTGGTTTTATGCAACCAGTTGTTATTTTCAAAACCAATACCAAATATAGTTATTAAAATTTTCTTTTGGCAGCGCAAACGAATTTTCCTTAGGCCCGTCCCGGAGCTAAAATTGCATTTCTAGCAGAAAAAACGTTTTCCTGGTTTTATGCAACGAGTTGTTATTTTCAAAACCAATACAAAATATAGTTATTAAAATTTTTCTTTTGGCAGCGCAAACGAATTTTCTTAGGCCCGTCCGGAGCTAAATTGCATTTCTAGCAGAAAAACGTTTTCCTGGTTTTATGCAACGAGTTGTTATTTTCAAAACCAATACCAAATATAGTTATTAAAATTTTTTTTTTTTTTTTTTTTTTTTTTTTTTTTTTTTTTTTTTTAAAAAAAAAAAAAAAAAAAAAAAAAAAAAAAAAAAAAAATTTTCTTTTGGCAGCGCAAACGAATTTTCCCTGAGGCCGTCACGGATTGCAAATTATTTAGCAGAAAAATCGTTTTCCTGGTTTTATGCAAGGAGATGTTATTTTCAAAACCAATACCAAATATAGTTATTAAAATTTTTCTTTTGGGAGCCCAAACGAATTTTCCTTAGTGCCCGTCCACGGGAGCTAAAATTGCATTTCTAGCAGAAAAAACGTTTTCCTGGTTTTATGCAACCAGTTGTTATTTTCAAAACCAATACAAAATATAGTTATTAAAAACTTTTCTTTTGGCAGCGCAAACGAATTTTCCCGCGGAGGCGGTAATTGCATTTTTAGCAGAAAAATCGTTTTCCTGGTTTTATGCAAGGAGATGTTATTTTCAAAACCAATACCAAATATAGTTATTAAAATTTTTCTTTTGGGAGCGCAAACAAATTTTCCTAAGCGCCCGTCCGCGGAAGCTGAAATTGCATTTCTAGCAGAAAAAAATTTTCCTGGTTTTATGCAACTAGTTGTTATTTTCAAAACCAATACCAAATATAGTTATTAAAATTTTCTTTGGCAGCGCAAACGAATTTTCTTAGGCCCGTCCCGGAGCGGTAAATTGCATTTCTAGCAGAAAAACGTTTTCCTGGTTTTATGCAACGAGATGTTATTTTCAAAACCAATACAAAATATAGTTATTAAAACTTTCTTTTGGAGCGCAAACGAATTTTCCTTAGCGCGTCAGAGGCGGTAATTGCATTTTAGCAGAAAAACGTTTTCCTGGTTTTATGCAACGAGTTGTTATTTTCAAAACCAATACAAAATATAGTTATTAAAATTTTTCTTTTGGCAGCGCAAACGAATTTTCCTTAGGCCCGTCAGGGAGCGGTAAAATTGCATTTTAGCAGAAAAACGTTTTCCTGGTTTTATGCAACGAGTTGTTATTTTCAAAACCAATACAAAATATAGTTATTAAAACTTTTCTTTTGGCAGCGCAAACGAATTTTCCTGCGGAGGCGGTAATTGCATTTTAGCAGAAAAACGTTTTCCTGGTTTTATGCAACGAGTTGTTATTTTCAAAACCAATACAAATATAGTTATTAAAATTTTTCTTTTGGGAGCGCAAACGAATTTTCCTTAGCGCCCTCCCGGAGCTAAATTGCATTTTTAGCAGAAAAAACGTTTTCCTGGTTTTATGCAACGAGTTGTTATTTTCAAAACTAATTCAAAATATAGTTATTAAAAACTTTTCTTTTGGCAGCGCAAACAAATTTTCCTTGTGCCCGCCACGGGCTAAATTGCATTTTTAGCAGAAAAATCGTTTTCCTGGTTTTATGCAAGGAGATGTTATTTTCAAAACCAATACCAAATATAGTTATTAAAATTTTTCTTTTGGGAGCGCAAACAAATTTTCCTAAGCGCCCGTCCGCGGAAGCTGAAATTGCATTTCTAGCAGAAAAAAATTTTCCTGGTTTTATGCAACGAGTTGTTATTTTCAAAACCAATACCAAATATAGTTATTAAAATTTTTCTTTTGGGAGCCCAAACGAATTTTCCTTAGTGCCCGTCCACGGGAGCTAAAATTGCATTTCTAGCAGAAAAAACGTTTTCCTGGTTTTATGCAACCAGTTGTTATTTTCAAAACCAATACAAAATATAGTTATTAAAAACTTTTCTTTTGGCAGCGCAAACGAATTTTCCCGCGGAGGCGGTAATTGCATTTTTAGCAGAAAAAACGTTTTCCTGGTTTTATGCAAGGAGATGTTATTTTCAAAACCAATACCAAATATAGTTATTAAAATTTTTCTTTTGGGAGCCCAAACGAATTTTCCTTAGTGCCCGTCCACGGGAGCTAAAATTGCATTTCTAGCAGAAAAACGTTTTCCTGGTTTTATGCAACGAGTTGTTATTTTCAAAACCAATACAAAATATAGTTATTAAAATTTTTCTTTTGGCAGCGCAAACGAATTTTCCTCCCGTCAGGGAGCGTAAATTGCATTTTAGCAGAAAAACGTTTTCCTGGTTTTATGCAACGAGTTGTTATTTTCAAAACCAATACCAAAATATAGTTATTAAAATTTTTCTTTTGGCAGCGCAAACGAATTTTCCTTAGTGCGCCGTCCACGGGAGCTAAAATTGCATTTCTAGCAGAAAAAACGTTTTCCTGGTTTTATGCAACGAGTTGTTATTTTCAAAACCAATACAAAATATAGTTATTAAAACTTTTCTTTTGGCAGCGCAAACGAATTTTCCCGCCGCAGGCGGCTAATTGCATTTTAGCAGAAAAACGTTTTCCTGGTTTTATGCAACCGAGTTGTTATTTTCAAAACCAATACCAAATATAGTTATTAAAATTTTTCTTTTGGGAGCGCAAACGAATTTTCCTTAGTGCCCGTCCACGGGAGCTAAAATTGCATTTCTAGCAGAAAAACGTTTTCCTGGTTTTATGCAACCAGTTGTTATTTTCAAAACCAATACAAAATATAGTTATTAAAACTTTTCTTTTGGCAGCGCAAACGAATTTTCCTGCGCCGCAGGCGGTAATTGCATTTTAGCAGAAAAACGTTTTCCTGGTTTTATGCAACGGAGATGTTATTTTCAAAACCAATACAAATATAGTTATTAAAATTTTCTTTTGGGAGCGCAAACGAATTTTCCTAAGCGCCGTCCGAGGAGCGTAAATTGCATTTCTAGCAGAAAAACGTTTTCCTGGTTTTATGCAACGAGTTGTTATTTTCAAAACCAATACAAAATATAGTTATTAAAATTTTTCTTTTGGCAGCGCAAACGAATTTTCCTAGGCCCGTCCCGGAGGCTAAATTGCATTTCTAGCAGAAAAACGTTTTCCTGGTTTTATGCAACGAGATGTTATTTTCAAAACCAATACAAAATATAGTTATTAAAATTTTCTTTTGGAGCGCAAACGAATTTTCCTGCCGTCGAGGGCGGTAATTGCATTTTTAGCAGAAAAACGTTTTCCTGGTTTTATGCAAGAGTTGTTATTTTCAAAACCAATACAAAATATAGTTATTAAAATTTTTCTTTTGGCAGCGCAAACGAATTTTCCTTAGGCCCGTCCCGAGAGCTGATAATTGCATTTCTAGCAGAAAAAACGTTTTCCTGGTTTTATGCAACGAGTTGTTATTTTCAAAACCAATTCAAAATATAGTTATTAAAAACTTTTCTTTTGGCAGCGCAAACGAATTTTCCCGCGGAGGCGGTAATTGCATTTTTAGCAGAAAAAAGGTTTTCCTGGTTTTATGCAAGGAGATATTTATTTTCAAAGCCAATACCAAATATAGTTATAAAAATTTTTCTTTTGGGAGCGCAAACGAATTTTCCTAAGCGCCCGTCCGCGGAAGCTGAAATTGCATTTCTAGCAGAAAAAAACGTTTTCCTGGTTTTATGCAACGAGTTGTTATTTTCAAAACCAATACAAAATATAGTTCTTAAAAATGGGCTTCTGGCAGCGCAAACGAATGTACCTTAGCGGCCGTCCGCGGGGCGGTAATTGCATTTTAGCAGAAAAACGTTTTCCTGGTTTTATGCAACGAGTTGTTATTTTCAAAACCAATACAAAATATAGTTCTTAAAAATGGGCTTCTGGCAGCGCAAACGAATTTTCCTTAGCGGCCGTCAGAGGGGGCGGTAATTGCATTATTAGCAGAAAAAACGTTATCATGATTTTACGCAATGAGTTGTTATTTTCAAAACCAATACAAAATATAGTTATTAAAAACAAATTTCTGGCAGCGCAAACGAATTTTCCTTACGCCATCGCAGAGGCGGTTAATTGCATTTTAGCAGAAAAACGTTTTTCTGGTTTTATGCAACGAGTTGTTATTTTCAAAACCAATACAAAATATAGTTATTAAAAATTTTCTTTTGGCAGCGCAAACGAATTTTTCCCCGCGGGGCGGTAATTGCATTTTAGCAGAAAAACGTTTTCCTGGTTTTATGCAACGAGTTGTTATTTTCAAAACCAATACAAAATATAGTTATTAAAATTTTTCTTTTGGGAGCGCAAACGAATTTTCCTAGCGCCCGTCCGCGGAGCGTAAATTGCATTTCTAGCAGAAAAAACGTTTTCCTGGTTTTATGCAACGAGTTGTTATTTTCAAAACCAATACAAATATAGTTATTAAAATTTTTCTTTTGGGAGCGCAAACGAATTTTCCTTTAGCTGCCCGTCCACGGGAGCGTAAAATTGCATTTCTAGCAGAAAAACGTTTTCCTGGTTTTATGCAACAGTTGTTATTTTCAAAACCAATACAAAATATAGTTATTAAAATTTTCTTTTGGTAGCGCAAACGAATTTTCTTACCGCGGAGGCGGTAATTCATTTTAGCAGAAAAACGTTTTCACTGGTTTTATGCTAACGAGTGTATATTTTCAAAACCAATTTTACAAATATAGTTATTAATAATTTTTCTTTTGGAGCCAAACGAATTTTCCTTAGTCCCGTCCACTGGGAGCGTAAATTGCATTTCTAGCAGAAAAACGTTTTACCTGGTTTTATGCAACAGTGATTATTTTCAAAACCAATACAAAATATAGTTATTAAAATTTTTCTAATTTGAGCAGCTAGCAATACGAATTTTCTACCCGTCGGAGGCGGTAATTGCATTTCTAGCAGAAAAACGTTTTCCTGGTTTTATGCAAGGAGTTGTTATTTTCAAAACCAATGACAAATATAGTTATTAAAATTTAATTCTTTTGGGAGCGCATAACAGAATTTTCCTTAATGCGCCCGTACCGCTGGATAGCGAATTGCATTTCTAGCAGAAAAACTTTTACCTGGTTTTATGCAACAGTTGTTATTTTCAAAACCAATACAAATATAGTTATTAAAATTTTTCTTTTGGGAGCCCAAACGAATTTTCCTTAGTGCCCGTCCAGGGAGCTGTTAAACATTGCATTTCTCATTGCAGAAAAACGTTTTCCTGGTTTTATGCAACCAGTTGTTATTTTCAAAACCAATACAAAATATAGTTATTAAAATTTCCTTTTGGCAGCGCAAACGAATTTTCCGCGGAGGCGGTAATTGCATTTTTAGCAGAAAAACGTTTTCCTGGTTTTATGCAAGAGATGTTATTTTCAAACCAATACCAAAATATAGTTATTAAAATTTTTCTTTTGGGAGCGCCAAACGAATTTTCCTTAGGCCCGTCCAGGGAGCTAAAATTGCATTTCTAGCAGAAAAACGTTTTCCTGGTTTTATGCAACCAGTTGTTATTTTCAAAACCAATACAAAATATAGTTATTAAAAATTTTCTTTTGGCAGCGCAAACGAATTTTCCTACGCGAGGCGGTAATTGCATTTTAGCAGAAAAACGTTTTCCTGGTTTTATGCAAGGAGTTGTTATTTTCAAAACCAATACCAAATATAGTTATTAAAATTTTTCTTTTGGGAGCGCAAACAAATTTTCCTAAGGCCCGTCCCGGAAGCTGAAATTGCATTTCTAGCAGAAAAAACGTTTCCTGGTTTTATGCAACAGTTGTTATTTTCAAAACCAATACAAAATATAGTTATTAAAATGTCTTTGGCAGCGCAAACGAATGTACCTTAGCGCCCGTCCGCGGAGCGGTAATTGCATTTCTAGTAGAAAAAACGTTTTCTTGGTTTTATGCAACGAGATGTTATTTTCCAAAACCAATACAAAACATAGTTCTTAAAATGTTTCTTTTGGCCAAACGAATTTTCCTTAGCGATCGCAGAGGGCGGTAATTGCATTTTTAGCAGAAAAAACCTTTTCCTAATTTTAAGCAACGAGTTGGTATTTTCAAAACCAATACAAAATATAGTTATTAAAATTTTTCTTTTGGCGGCGCAAACGAAGTTTCCCGCGAAGGCGGTTATTGCATTTTTAGCAGAAAAACGTTTTCCTGGTTTTATGCAACGAGTTGTTATTTTCAAAACCAATACAAAATATAGTTATTAAAATTTTTCTTTTGGCAGCGCAAACGAATTTTCCTAGCGCCGCAGGGGCTAAATTGCATTTTAGCAGAAAAACGTTTTCCTGGTTTTATGCAAGGAGATGTTATTTTCAAAACCAATACCAAATATAGTTATTAAAATTTTTCTTTTGGGAGCGCAAACAAATTTTCCTAAGCGCCCGTCCGCGAAGCTAAATTGCATTTTAGCAGAAAAAAGTTTTCCTGGTTTTATGCAACGAGTTGTTATTTTCAAAACCAATACCAAATATAGTTATTAAAATTTTTCTTTTGGGAGCGCAAACGAATTTTCCTTAGTGCCCGTCCACGGGAGCTAAAATTGCATTTCTAGCAGAAAAACGTTTTCCTGGTTTTATGCAACCAGTTGTTATTTTCAAAACCAATACAAAATATAGTTATTAAAATTTTTCTTTTGGCAGCGCAAACGAATTTTCCGCGGCAGGCGGTAATTGCATTTCTAGCAGAAAAAACGTTTTCCTGGTTTTATGCAACGAGATGTTATTTTCAAAACCAATACCAAATATAGTTATTAAAATTTTTCTTTTGGGAGCCAAACGAATTTTCCTTAGCCCGTCCACGGAGCTAAATTGCATTTCTAGCAGAAAAAACGTTTTCCTGGTTTTATGCAACCAGTGTTATTTTCAAAACCAATACCAAAATATAGTTATTAAAACTTTTCTTTTGGCAGCGCAAACGAATTTTCCTAGCCCAGCCGGTAAATTGCATTTTAGCAGAAAAACGTTTTCCTGGTTTTATGCAACGAGTTGTTATTTTCAAAACCAATACCAAATATAGTTATTAAAATTTTTCTTTTGGGAGCCAAACGAATTTTCCTTAGTGCCCGTCCACGGGAGCTAAAATTGCATTTCTAGCAGAAAAAACGTTTTCCTGGTTTTATGCAACCAGTTGTTATTTTCAAAACCAATACAAAATATAGTTATTAAAATTTTCTTTTGGCAGCGCAAACGAATTTTCCTGCGCGAGGCGTAATTGCATTTTAGCAGAAAAACGTTTTCCTGGTTTTATGCAACGAGTTGTTATTTTCAAAACCAATACAAATATAGTTATTAAAATTTTTCTTTTGGGAGCCCAAACGAATTTTCCTTAGTGCCCGTCCACGGGAGCTAAAATTGCATTTCTAGCAGAAAAAACGTTTTCCTGGTTTTATGCAACCAGTTGTTATTTTCAAAACCAATACAAAATATAGTTATTAAAACTTTTCTTTTGGCAGCGCAAACGAATTTTCCTGCGGAGGCGTCCGAAAATTGCATTTTAGCAGAAAAACGTTTTCCTGGTTTTATGCAACGAGTTGTTATTTTCAAAACCCAATACCAAATATAGTTATTAAAATTTTTCTTTTGGGAGCGCAAACGAATTTTCCTTAGTGCCCGTCCACGGGAGCGTAAAATTGCATTTCTAGCAGAAAAACGTTTTCCTGGTTTTATGCAACGAGTTGTTATTTTCAAAACCAATACAAAATATAGTTATTAAAACTTTTCTTTTGGCAGCGCAAACGAATTTTCCTACGCCGCGAGGCGGTAATTGCATTTTAGCAGAAAAACGTTTTCCTGGTTTTATGCAACGAGATGTTATTTTCAAAACCAATACCAAATATAGTTATTAAAATTTTTCTTTTGGGAGCGCAAACGAATTTTCCTAAGCGCCCGTCCGCGGAGCTAAATTGCATTTCTAGCAGAAAAACGTTTTCCTGGTTTTATGCAACGAGTTGTTATTTTCAAAACCAATACAAAATATAGTTATTAAAAATTTTCTTTTGGCAGCGCAAACGAATTTTCCTTAGCGCCCGTCCGCGGAGCTGAATTGCATTTCTAGCAGAAAAACGTTTTCCTGGTTTTATGCAACGAGATGTTATTTTCAAAACCAATACAAAATATAGTTATTAAAATGGTTCTTTGGGAGCGCAAACGAATTTTCCTTAGCGACGTCGGGGGCGGTAAATTGCATTTCTAGCAGAAAAACGTTTTCCTGGTTTTATGCAACGAGTTGTTATTTTCAAAACCAATACAAAATATAGTTATTAAAATTTTTCTTTTGGCGAGCGCAAACGAATTTTCTCCGCGAGGGAGCTAATTGCATTTTAGCAGAAAAACGTTTTCCTGGTTTTATGCAACGAGTTGTTATTTTCAAAACCAATACAAAATATAGTTATTAAAACTTTTCTTTTGGCAGCGCAAACGAATTTTCCCGCGGCAGGCGGTAATTGCATTTTAGCAGAAAAACGGTTTTCCTGGTTTTATGCAACGGAGATGTTATTTTCAAAACCAATACCAAATATAGTTATTAAAATTTTTCTTTTGGGAGCGCAAACGAATTTTCCTAAGCGCCCGTCCGCGGAGCTGAAATTGCATTTCTAGCAGAAAAACGTTTTCCTGGTTTTATGCAACGAGTTGTTATTTTCAAAACCAATACCAAATATAGTTATTAAAATTTTTCTTTTGGGAGCCCAAACGAATTTTCCTTAGTGCCCGTCCACGGGAGCTAAAATTGCATTTCTAGCAGAAAAAACGTTTTCCTGGTTTTATGCAACCAGTTGTTATTTTCAAAACCAATACAAAATATAGTTATTAAAATTTTCTTTTGGCAGCGCAAACGAATTTTCCTTGCGCCGCAGGCGGTAATTGCATTTTTAGCAGAAAAAACGTTTTCCTGGTTTTATGCAAGGAGATGTTATTTTCAAAACCAATACCAAATATAGTTATTAAAATTTTTCTTTTGGGAGCCCAAACGAATTTTCCTTAGTGCCCGTCCACGGGAGCTAAAATTGCATTTCTAGCAGAAAAAACGTTTTCCTGGTTTTATGCAACCAGTTGTTATTTTCAAAACCAATACAAAATATAGTTATTAAAAACCTTTCTTTTGGCAGCGCAAACGAATTTTCCTAGCGCCGCAGGCGGTAAATTGCATTTTAGCAGAAAAATCGTTTTCCTGGTTTTATGCAAGGAGATGTTATTTTCAAAACCAATACCAAATATAGTTATTAAAATTTTTCTTTTGGGAGCCCAAACGAATTTTCCTTAGTGCCCGTCCACGGGAGCTAAAATTGCATTTCTAGCAGAAAAAACGTTTTCCTGGTTTTATGCAACGAGTTGTTATTTTCAAAACCAATACAAAATATAGTTATTAAAACTTTTCTTTTGGCAGCGCAAACGAATTTTCCTTAGCGCCGCGGGCGGTAATTGCATTTTAGCAGAAAAACGTTTTCCTGGTTTTATGCAACGAGTTGTTATTTTCAAAACCAATACCAAATATAGTTATTAAAATTTTTCTTTTGGGAGCCAAACGAATTTTCCTTAGTGCCCGTCACGGGAGCGTAAAATTGCATTTCTAGCAGAAAAACGTTTTCCTGGTTTTATGCAACCAGTTGTTATTTTCAAAACCAATACAAAATATAGTTATTAAAAACTTTTCTTTTGGCAGCGCAAACGAATTTTCCCGCGGAGGCGGTAATTGCATTTTTAGCAGAAAAATCGTTTTCCTGGTTTTATGCAAGGAGATGTTATTTTCAAAACCAATACCAAATATAGTTATTAAAATTTTTCTTTTGGGAGCGCAAACAAATTTTCCTTAGTGCCCGTCCAGGGAGCTAAATTGCATTTCTAGCAGAAAAACGTTTTCCTGGTTTTATGCAACGAGTTGTTATTTTCAAAACCAATACAAAATATAGTTATTAAAATTTTCTTTTGGCAGCGCAAACGAATTTTCCTTAGCCGCGGAGCGGTAATTGCATTTTAACAGAAAAATCGTTTTCCTGGTTTTATGCAAGGAGATGTTATTTTCAAAACCAATACCAAATATAGTTATTAAAATTTTTCTTTTGGGAGCGCAAACAAATTTTCCTAAGCGCCCGTCCGCGGAAGCTGAAATTGCATTTCTAGCAGAAAAAAACGTTTTCCTGGTTTTATGCAACGAGTTGTTATTTTCAAAACCAATACAAAATCTAGTTATTAAAAATGGGCTTCTGGCAGCGCAAACGAATGTACCTTAGCGCCCGTCCGCGGAGCGGTAATTGCATTTCTAGTAGAAAAAACGTTTTCTTGGTTTTATGCAACGAGATGTTATTTTCCCAACCAATACAAAACATAGTTCTTAAAATGTTTCTTTTGGCAGCCAAACGAATTTTCCTTATAGCGCGTCCAGGGCGGTAATTGCATTTTAGCAGAAAAACGTTTTCCTGGTTTTATGCAACGAGTTGTTATTTTCAAAACCAATACAAAATATAGTTATTAAAATTTTCTTTTGGCAGCGCAAACGAATTTCTGCCCGCGAGAGGCGGTAATTGCATTTTAGCAGAAAAACGTTTTCCTGGTTTTATGCAACGAGTTGTTATTTTCAAAACCAATCAAAATATAGTTATTAAAACTTTTCTTTTGGCAGCGCAAACGAATTTTCCTCCGCCGGAGGCGGTAATTGCATTTTAGCAGAAAAACGTTTTCCTGGTTTTATGCAACGAGTTGTTATTTTCAAAACCAATACCAAATATAGTTATTAAAATTTTTCTTTTGGGAGCGCAAACGAATTTTCCTAAGCGCCCGTCCACGGGAGCTAAATTGCATTTCTAGCAGAAAAACGTTTTCCTGGTTTTATGCAACGAGTTGTTATTTTCAAAACCAATACAAAATATAGTTATTAAAATTTTTCTTTTGGCAGCGCAAACGAATTTTCCTTAGCGCCGTCCGAGGGGCGGTAAATTGCATTTTAGCAGAAAAACGTTTTCCTGGTTTTATGCAAGAGTTGTTATTTTCAAAACCAATACAAAATATAGTTATTAAAATTTTGCTTTTGGCAGCGCAAACGAATTTTCCTAGCGGCCGTCCGCGGGTCATAATTGCATTTTAGCAGAAAAACGTTTTCCTGGTTTTATGCAACGAGTTGTTATTTTCAAAACCAATACAAAATATAGTTATTAAAACAATTTTCTTTTGGCAGCGCAAACGAATTTTCCTTAAGCCCTCCACGGAGGCGGTAAATTGCATTTTAGCAGAAAAACGTTTTCTGGTTTTATGCAACGAGATGTTATTTTCAAAACCAATACAAATATAGTTATTAAAATGGTTTCTTTTGGCAGCGCAAACGAATTTTCTTAGCCCGTCCGCGGAGGCGGTAAATTGCATTTCTAGCAGAAAAAACGTTTTCCTGGTTTTATGCAACGAGTTGTTATTTTCAAAACCAAATACAAAATATAGTTATTAAAATTTTGCTTTTGGCAGCGCAAACGAATTTTCCTTAGCGCCCGTCCGGGAGCGGTAATTGCATTTCTAGCAGAAAAAACGTTTTCCTGGTTTTATGCAACGAGCTGTTATTTTCAAAACCAATACAAAGTATAGTTATTAAAATTTTTCTTTTGGGAGCGCAAACGAATTTTCTTTAGCGCCCGTCCGCGGGAGCGGTAATTGCATTTCTAGCAGAAAAAACGTTTTTCCAATTTTATGCAATGAGTTGTTATTTTCAAATCCAATACAAAATATAGTTATTAAAATTTTTCTTTTGGTGGCGCAAACGCAATTTCCCGCGGAGGCGGATATTTCATTATTAGCAGAAAAAACGTTTTCTGGTTTTATGCAACGAGTTGTTATTTTCAAAACCAATACAAAATATAGCCATTAAAAATGGGCTTTTGGCAGCGCAATCGAATATACCATAGCGCCCGTCCGCGGGAGCGGTAATTACATTTCTAGCAGAAAAAACGTTTTCTTAGTTTTATGCAACGAGATGTTATTTTCAAAACCAATACAAAATATAGTTCTTAAAATTTTTCTTTTGGGAGCGCAAACGAATTTTGCTTAGCGCCCGTCCGTGGAGGCGGTAATTGCGTTTCTAGCAGAAAAAACGTTTTCCTGGTTTTATGCAACGAGCTGTTATTTTCAAAAACAATAAAAAATATAGTTATTAAAATTTTTCTTTTGGGAGCGCAAACGAATTTTCTTTAGCGCCCGTCCGCGGGAGCGGTAATTGCATTTCTAGCAGAAAAAACGTTTTTCTAATTTTATGCAATGAGTAGTTATTTTCAAAACCAATACAAAATTTAGTTATTAAAAATGGGCTTCTGGCAGCGCAAACGAATGTACCTTAACGTCCGTCCGAGAGAACGGTAATTACATTTCTAGCAGAAAAAACGTTTTCTTAGTTTTATGCAACGAGTTGTTATTTTCCCAACCAATACAAAACATATTTCTTAAAAATGGGCTCCTGGCAGCGCAAACAAATTTTCCTTAGCGATCGTCAGAGGGGGCGGTACTTGCATTTTTGCAGAAAAAAACGTTTTCCTAATTTTAAGCAACGAGTTGTTATTTTCAAAACCAATACAAAATATAGTTATTAAAAACTTTTTTTTTGGCAGCGCAAACGAATTTTCCCGCGGAGGCGGTAATTGCATTTTTAGCAGAAAAATCGTTTTCCTGGTTTTATGCAAGGAGATGTTATTTTCAAAACCAATACCAAATATAGTTATTAAAATTTTTCTTTTGGCGGCGCAAACGAAGTTTCCCGCGGAGGCGGTTATTGCATTTTTAGCAGAAAAAACATTTTCCTGGTTTTATGCAACGAGTTGTTATTTTCAAAACCAATTCAAAATATAGTTATTAAAAACTTTTTTTTTGGCAGCGCAAACGAATTTTCCCGCGGAGGCGGTAATTGCATTTTTAGCAGAAAAATCGTTTTCCTGGTTTTATGCAAGGAGATGTTATTTTCAAAACCAATACCAAATATAGTTATTAAAATTTTTCTTTTGGTGGCGCAATCGCAATTTCCCGCGTAGGCGGATATTGCATAATTAGCAGAAAAACGTTTTCCTGGTTTTGTGCAAGGAGTTGTTATTTTCAAAACCAATACAAAATTTAGTTATTAAAAATGGGCTTCTGGCAGCGCAAACGAATGTACCTTAACGCCCGTCCGAGGGAACGGTAATTACATTTCCAGCAGAAAAAACGTTTTCTTAGTTTTATGCAACGAGTTGTTATTTTCCCAACCAATACAAAACATAGTTCTTAAAAATGGGCTCCTGGCAGCGCAAACAAATTTTCCTTAGCGGTCGTCAGAGGAGGCGGTACTTGCATTTTTGCAGAAGAACCGTTTTCCTAATTTTAAGCAACGAGTTGTTATTTTCAAAACCCATACCAAATATAGTTATTAAAATCTGTTTTGGCAGCGCAAACGAATTTTTCTTAACGCCCATCCGCGGAGGCGGTTATTGCATTTTTAGCTGAAAAAACGTTTTTCTGGTTTTATGCAACGAGATGTTATATTTAAAACCCATACCAAATATAGTTATTAAAAATGGGCTTCTGGCAGCGCAAAAGAATTTTCCTTAGCACCCGTCCGCGGGGGCGGTAACTGCATTTCTAGCAGAAAAAAACGTTTTCCTGGTTTTATGCAACGTGTTGTTATTTTCAAAACCAATACAAAATATAGTTATTAAAATTTTTCTTTTGGGAGCGCAAACGAATTTTGCTTAGCGCCCGTCCGTGGAGGCGGTAATTGCGTTTCTAGCAGAAGAAAACGTTTTCCTGGTTTTATGCAACGAGCTGTTATTTTTAAAACCAATACAAAATATAGTTATTAAAATTTTTCTTTTGGGAGCGCAAACGAATTTTCTTTAGCGCCCGTCCGCGGGAGCGGTAATTGCATTTCTAGCAGAAAAAATGTTTTCTAATTTTATGCAATGAGTTGTTATTTTCAAAACCAATACAAAATATAGTTATTAAAATTTTTCTCTTGGTGCGCAAACGCAATTTCCCGCGGAGGCGGATATTGCATTATTAGCAGAAAAAACGTTTTCCTGGTTTTATGCAACGAGATGTTATTTTTAAAACCAATACCAAATATAGTTATTAAAAATGGGCTTCTGGCAGCGCAAACGAATGTTCCTTAGCGGCCGTCAGCGGGGGCGGTACTTACATTTTTAGCAGAAAAAACGTGTTTCTAATTTTATGCAACGAGTTGTTGATTTCAAAACCATACAAAATATAGTCATTCAAAATGGGCTTTTGGCAGCGCAATCGAATTTTCCTTAGCGCCTAACTGCGAGTGCAGTAATTACATTTTTAGCAAAAAAAACGCCCGATTTTACGCAACGAGTTGTTATTTTCAAAACTAATACAAATACTGATATTAAAAGTGCGCATTTGGCAACGCAAACGAATTTTTCATAGCGGCCGTCCGCGGGGGCAAAATTGAATTTTTAGCGAAAAAACGTTTTCCTGGTTGTATGCAACGAGTTGTTATTTTCATAACCAATACCAAATATAGTTATTAAAAATGGGCTTCTGGCAGCGCAAACAAATTTTCCTTAGCGCCCGTCCGCGGGGGCGGTAATTGCATTTCTAGCGGAAAAAACGTTTTCCTGGTTTTATGCAACGAGTTGTTATTTTCAAAACTAATACAAAATATAGTTATTAAAAATAGGCTTTTGGCAGAGCAAACGAATGTTCCCCTGCGCCCGTCCGCGCGGTTGGTAATTGCACTTTTAGCAGAAAAAACGTTTTCCTGATCTTATGCAAGGAGTTGTTATTTTCAAAACCAATACAAAATATAGATATTAAAAGTGCGTTTTTGTCAGCGTACACGAATTTTCCTTAGCATCAGTCCAATACAAAGCGACATTCGACGTACGGATAAGAAAGTAGGTGCAATTTTCTTTTGCATTTAATTTTAGTTTTCTTTGTTTGTGTTTTGTAAAGTATTTGTAGTTAGTAAGGTATTTGAAAGAACTTGGTTTAAGATCAAAATTTTCTCATACTATTTTATCAAATAACGGTATAAAGTATACACGTGGCTAAAACAAGAATTTCGAAAAAACTAGTATTTGATTCAATAGTTCAAGAACTTATATAATGCAAATTACAGCTCAACGACAATATTCTTAATAATAAAGAAATAAGCAAAGGAATTGCTAGTAAATTGTGTAGTACTAAGTATGGATATACAAGTGTTATTAATGATATTATTCATAAACATAAATCCTTTAAAATGCATTAATATCAACAAATTATTCAAGAAGCAAATTCTGGCAATGTAAAAAACTTAAATACTGAGACTTTGAAAATAGCATTAGATAAATTAAAAGTTACAATTTACTCCATGTGTGTTACCTACAACACAAACAAACACTATATTATTAGGTTGTTTTGCAAAGAATTTCGTTTTAAATGTTCTTTAAAAAATCGTAAAAGGATATATATGTTGTGGAAAACTATTAAAATTTCGGACGAACTACGAGCAAAGGAATCACTAACAACCTTCGGTAAATTAAATCCTTATACTATAAAGTGTGTTGAGGATGCCAGTTGCTCCCATGCAGAAATTACAAAAATGTCTAATAGTAAAGAAGAACCCATTGCGGTTGACGTCTCCAACCCCGATAGTAGTAATGATAATACTGAGCAGGAATCCTTCAATGTGCGTTGTACCACTATACCAATCGCTCATGGAAAATCCATAAACTGCTCATTTTCAGAAAATATTGAAATGGACAATTTGGAAGTTAACATTGTCTTGGATGAATAAGGAGATAAACACGATAAATTCGAAATCACCCCAACAGATTTTTGAATACCAAAACCTGTATTAGATCTATCCAGTGCTATAAAAAATACTGATATTTTGCCACTTGGTTCTCAAAATAAAACTTTCGAACAAAAGGCGGAATATAAGAATTGTACTGTTTTACAAGGTTTTTTCAAAATACCCAGAAATGACTGGAACATAATAGTCCAAAATGGTAAATTAAATTAAAAGTATTATCCTTTCTATTTGCGCAACAGAATTACCAAATATGTAAATAATGTTTGTCTAATTGTTTTCAAATACCCCAAGGATTTAAAGAGCGGAGATATAAATATTAACGGACTTTGCAAACATAACACCTCATCATCATTTGGTCTTCAGTCCTGGAACTGGTTAGACGCGTACCATCATTGTTTCCTATTCTGAACTGACCTACACATTTCCCTGAAATCTGCACAGTCTGCATCTATCACTATCTGGTCTTGGTCCACATCTACATCTTTTTTCCTATCTCTGCTTATAATATATCCCATACTATTCTCCAAAAGTGCCTTAGAACGTATTCTGCTCTTCTATTTCTTCTATTTTCCCCAGATATCCTTGTTCTCCTACTATTTCTATAACCTATTTGCTATTAACTTTGTCCGAAGCACGGCATTTCAAAAGGCTGTTACCGTTTTTCTATATGCTTTTCAGACTGCCCGTATTTCATAGTCATACTGTGCTGTGTTCCACACATATGCTTTCAACAATTTTCTTCTTGTTCTATATTTGTTGTCTTTCATCATAGGCGCTGTTCTTTCTTGTTAGATACAGTTCGGTCCCCTTATATTGTTTTACAATTATATACCCTATTTCTCCGACTTTCAGTGGTTGTGAAGAAGAGTAAGCAGCATGTGGCTGCCAAGTTCCGCCAGCACTTAAACATTTACCGATTTAATATTTTTTCCAATATATCTTTTCGCACACTCAACATTAGTTGCAGATATTTCACAACCAACACTTGTAGTTGTTTATAATAATCATCAGATTTATCTGCGCTTATTTTTTCGTTATTAGGTTTACCGTCTCAAAACTGGTTGTACACGTACCTGCACTTATTTATATTCTGAGCTAGCCTACACAGTTCCCTGAAATTCTCACACAGCATATATACAGCTCAGTTCGCCTTCTATTGTTTTCTAATTTTATGCCCTATTTCACCGAGATTCAGTGAAGGGGGTTAAACAGCCTGTGGCCGCCAAGATCCCCCAACACCTAGACATTTGCCGAAATAGTAGTTTTCCAGTAAATCCTTTCACACAATTAACACTATTCTAGAATATTGCCCAACCAATACTTGTAGTTGCATATAATAATCATCATGTTTAACTACAGTTACTTTCTTCGTCATTAAATTATCCATCTTAGGACTGGTCGGATGCGTACCTCCATTGATTTCTATTCTGAGCTAACCTACATATCGCCCTGAAACTCCTATAGCCTACATCTTTCACTATATGTGTGCAGTAGTCTAACCTAGGTCTACCTCTTCTTCTCTTTTTTCCTATCTCTGCTTCTAATATAATCCGCTCTATTCCCTCATGCCGTAGTATGTGGTCTATCATTCTATCTGTCCTATTTTCACTGTTTACCACATATTTCTTTCTTCCTCTGCCATTTTTAGTGCCACTTCGTTCTTAACTTTGTCTGTCCATGATATCTTTATCGTACGTCTGTAGCACCACATTTCAAAGTTTTCTACCTTTTTCTTGTCCTCTTCTCCTACTATCCGGTCTTCACAGCCGTACAGTGCTGTGCTCCACACATATGTTTTAAGCAATCTTTTCCTTGTTTCTATGTTTGTTGCCTTTAAACACAGTAATTGGTTTCTCTTGTTAAATGTAGCACGACCTTGTGCTAATCTTTGTTTTATATCTTTTGCGCTTTCTCTATCTTGCTTTATTTAGCTTCCAAGGCAGCAGAAATCGTTAGCCCTTGTAAGTTCGTGCTACATATTTGTATACTTGCTTTTGATTTATTTTCCCCTCCTTTGCATACTAGTACCTTAGTTTTAGTTTTGTTAATTCTCATACCGTATCCCTCTGCTAAAACCGTTTCCATTTCATTAAGAGCAGCTTCTAGCTCTTCCTTGCTAGATGCTACTATTGCTACATCATCTACAAATCTATGCATATCAATCCATTTGTCCCTGCGTAGTAATTCCAAATGTCGTCCTGCATTTGACAGTATTCATTGCCTGTTCAATGTACAAGTTAAAAATTAATAGAAATAGGGCACATCCCTGTCTCACCCATTTCCTAATGTTTACTTCTTTCGTTCCTGCTCTAATCTATTACTCCTGTTTGCTCTTTGTATAAGCTATGTACTATCCGTCTATCCCTATAACTCATTCCAATTTTTTTGTGTATTTCGAACATTTTTTTCCATTCTACATTGTCGAATGCTTTTTCAGATCTACACACCATATATACACGCTTTCCCTTTTTTCTATTTTCTCAATTATGACTCTCAGAACTAAAATTTTTCTATTTTCTCCATTATCACTCTCAGAGCTAAAATAGGATCCCGTGTTTCCCTGTTTCGTCTAAACCCTAATTGATCTTCTCCTAGTATTTCTTCAGCCTGTTTTTTCATTCGTCTTTGTACAATTCCAGTTAATATTTTTGACACGTGTGCTGTCAAACTTACTGCTCGAAAATTTTTACATCTATCCGCGCCCTTCTTTTTTGGTATAGTTACAATGATGTTACGTTTGAAATCTTTGGATATCTCGCCTGTCTCATACATATGGCTTATAAGTTGGAAGAGACGTTCTGTTACTACTTGTCTAGTGGCTTAAAAAGTTTCTTCTAGCACCTGATCTGTACCCGGCGTCTTACCATTTTTCAGACTATTTAATGCTAATTCAAACTCAACTCTAAGTATAGGATATACCAAGTCATCATTTTCAATATCTGATTCCTGTTCTAATGCAGTTAGTTCCTCTCCTGCATATAGATTTTCTATATATTCTTCCCATCTACCCACTTTCTCTACATTTTCTATAATAATGTTTCCTCCCGCGTCCCTTATATTTTTGCTATACGGTTTTATATCCCTAAAATTGATTCTAATTAGTTTGTATGCCTCATCTGTCTATCATACTTCCATCTTAGTTTGTATCTCTTTGCACTTTTCATCAATCCATTGTTCTCCAGCTTTTCTGCATTTGCGAATAATTTTTAATTTTATGGCTTTGTATCTCTGTTTTCATGTTTCGTCTGATTTATTTTTGTATTTTCGTCTTTCTTTCATTAAATTCAGGATATCTTTTGTTATCCATGGTTTCTAATGTTCTTTTTGTGTATACCCCAAAATATCTCTGGCCGCCACGTCTAAGCTGGATTTAATGTTATTCCATTCTGTTTCTACTTTCTTAGTATCAGATATTTTCCCGATATTTTTGAGCAATTCATTTGACTTTTTCGAATCTTTCTTGAATATCTTATCTTTTAGTTTCTCTAAGTCCAAGTGCCTTTTTCCGTTTCTTTTTTCAAATTTTTAAATTTAAGTGCGGCCTTCATAATTACGATGTTGTGGTCAGTGTTTATATCTGCTTCTGGGTAGCTTCTACAGTCTTTTACTTGATTCCTGAACCGTTGTCTAACAAGAATGTAATCTATTTGATATTTTCCTTATCTCCTGGCATCTTCCACGTATATCGTTCTCTAGCATGATGTTGAAATAATGTGATTGTGATAATAAAATCGTTCTTGTCGCAAAATTCTACCAGCCTATTTCCCCTGTCGTTTTTTGTGCCTAAACCAAATAAACCTACTACCGCTCCTTCCCTACCCTCACCTACCACTGCATTAAAAATTTTCCGTAATTATTAAATTTTTATGTCCTTTTACGTATCTTAATGTGTCTTCCATAGTTTTGCAGATCGCTTCTGTCTCTTCGTCACTGTAGCTAGAGGTGGGCATGTATACTTGCATTATTACTGTGTTTAGCGGTTTAGCTTTTTAATCTAACCATGAGTACTTTTTCGTTCTTTTGTAAGTAGTTTTCTACGCAGTAAGTATCCTATCTTTTTCCGCATAACTATCCCCACACCTAAATTTCCTTCCTCTGCTCCTGTATGAATTACCCTAAAGTCTCCACTCCAATAACCCCCGCCTCTGGACACCGAACTTCGCTGATGACTTTTATGTCAAGTGATAACCTATTCATTTTGATTTTATGGTTCTCTAGCTTACCTACTTCTAACATTCCACGTTCCGACTCGCAAAATGTTTCCGACTCTTATTCTTAACTCTCTGTTCGCATCCTCCGAAGTAGTCACCTCCCGGAGATCCGAATGAGGAACTAATTTAACTCCGGAATCTTTTACCCCAGAGAATGCCATCATTTTATTATAATTTTGGTACGCTGTGTACTTGGAGAGGTAATGTGATGGTTTTTCGTTGCCTTCCACATCGTGGTAGCGTGTCTTAGACTGCCATACCGACCCCTATAGTCTCTGCCAATCTAAGTACCGAAAGAGCCACTGCTATCTTTCTGGGACTTGTTTTAGTCTGGTTCCTCACTAACGACCCTGCTACTTTGGTTGGACCTGTAGTTTGACTCATTAGCTCATTAGAACACGCAAGTCATTTCACCTGTTCTAGTAATCTAGAACTTCGGCAAGGTGCAGGTCCATTCGAAATGGACAACAACTATAATTGGAAAAAGTTAAAGATACATATTTTAAATAACGCAGCTTATGTGTACAGTTCCTCGATAGATTATAACCACGGTAGCTACTTGACAAGCTATGAGCGGGGAGTGGAAAGGTCAATTTATAAAAAGAATATGTCTAAAACAACACCCCTCAATTATAAGAAGAACACATTATTAGAATCATGCAAAAAAAATTACTGAAACCGGTAAAAACACTTCAAAACATAAAATCTGACTGTAACCTCAGAAAAGTCAGATATGAAGGATGTAATGCTTTGAACAGAAGCAATGATGGCATAGACTACATGACTCGAATGTTTAAGGATCACCCAGAATACATTAAAGAAATGTACGTTCCATTCAATGTAAAACTTTCTAGTATTGAACAGTTTCAAGTGTTAAAGAAAGAAGTCAATGGAGATGAGCTTCCTTTTATACATTTTGATGCCACTGGAAGTTTAGTCAGACGTCCAAATCGAGACAAACATAACAAAATATATTTTTACACAGCAGTGGTAAGTGTTAAAGAAACAGAAAGAATGTATTCCGTGTTTTCCATTGTTTCTGCCGTGTACGACGTAAACTCTATTTTTAAGCTTATTAATGATTTCCGTTATTTTTGCGAAGGCAATAGACATTGGTCAGCATCTTCAGATATAGTAACCGATTTTTCAGTTGCAAATTTACATGCATTTTTCAAAGCACTTAATTATTGCACATTATTAACTTATATTAAGAAAACGTATAATATGATTGAAAGCACTAATAAACCAGTAAAACGTAGCATAATTACTATTCACCTCTGCTGTGCGCATTTCCTGAAAATAGTATGCAAGGATGTTGAGTTATTTAACAAAACCAAGGAGCAAAAGCGTTTGTATAAAGAGTTAATAGCATCCGCAATTTTGTTAACAGATATGAGTAATTTCGACAAATTTGTAATGAACGTATATGTCCTTCTAAAAAGTAAATACTCCACTGTAGAGACAGAAGTTGCATTACATAACTTACAAAAACTTGTTCTTACAAATTTTCAGAAATGTTTAACGTTATATATCAAGGTACCGAAACTGCAACAGTTGATAATAATTGGACAAAAGCAGACCGCACTTTGTATAAAAAACAGTCCTTTTTACAAGCGTTTCTATACACTCGTTGGAAAAATATCCATCGTTTCAAAAGGTACAAGTATAAAGAAATTTTATAATAAGAAGCTTCTTACGCTAGATTTAAATAAATATTTGCCATATTGTTCTCTATGGAGCTGTTTGTTATTAACGGATGGCCCAAAGAGTAACACCATTGTTAAAAATTATTTCGGACAATTAAAGAATTATCCACTGGAAGCAAAACAAATCTTAAATGTTCGGATTTTGTAAGAATATCGAGACAAGTTGTTTTGTCTTTGACAATTGAAAGCAAACTGAAGATAAAAAAAAACGTCTAACCAGAACCGATCCTGTTGAAGACGAACGCCTCTCTCAAGAAACTTGGGCACGAAAAACAAAAAAAAAAAGCAAAACCTATGTTGCTGCAAATTATCTTAAACAGATTTCTGTGCCGCTTAGTGCAGCTACCGTTATATTGGCAGAGGGCGATAAAGATCTAGTCCAATGTTCTTAATGTGGACATGGAACGTTACATGCTGGTCGCACATTGTGGGTGCAGTGTGATGATCAAAAATGCGAGAACTCGGAAAATAAGGATAGCACCTACAGTGAAAGATTCGTATTCATACTGTGCACTTTGAGCATAGGGAACAAAATCACCATTAAAAGTATTTCCAAAAAATGCGAGAATTATATAAACAACATGAAATTATCGGACTAAGAAGCTATACAACTAACAGAAAATACTATGGGTAAAAGAACAAACACACTTTGGCGACAAGAAAGGAGGTTTAGGTTGACTTCTTCTTTATTTGGAAAAGTGTGTAAGGTAAGAGAAGAATCCTCTTACAAGAACATTATTAAAACCATAAGAGAGAAAACAAATATTAACACGGCAGCAGTTAATCATGGAATTGCTTTTGAGAAAATTGTAGGAGAACTTTATGAAAAAAAAACGTGCAACTGTAAATTGACAGGACAGATCGTTCATAAAGATTACCAATTTCTGGCAGCATCTCAAGATGGTCTAGTTCAACATGATGGCCTTATTGAAATAAAAAGTCCGTACAAAGCCAGAAATTGTAATCCCAAAGCATTTAACTTTGATTTTCTCAACTCAGACGGCAATACAATCAAAACTACCTATGATTATTTTTATGAGATGCAAGGCGCATTAGAAATCACCAACCGCTCATGGTGTGATTTGGTCATATATACATTTCAAGTGATAAAGTCTGTGAGAGTAGTAAGAAATAAAATTTTTTGGAAAACTATGTTACAAAAACTCAACACGTTTATTATATATAATATAATATAATTATATATAACATAATTATGTATAATTATAATTATAATTAATTCTTACAAAATGTATAACCGAATTTAGTTTGAAGTACGAATAGTATTTAACAGGTTAAGTTTTTGAATCAATTTGAACAATAGAAACAATTTATTAATAAGAGCTGTGTCCAAATTTTTGTGTAGCATTTAATTTGTATGTGACAATAAGAAATTTATTACTATGGAAATGAAAATGTAAAATTTTTTAATAGTTGAGCTACACTATGTATTATCTAATATTATACAGGGAGTGGAATCGGGAATATCGATAATCGCATGTGTTTATAATGCACGAAGCGTGTTCTTAAAAATTAATTTTACGAGTCCGAAGGACGAGTGAAATTATTTTTTGACAACACGCCGACTGCATTCACACATGCGATTATTGATAATCCCAATTCCAAGAGTTGTATTCATTACATTATATGACGAATAAAAATAAAATATCAACATGGATTTTCAATTTTTATGCCAAATGGTGTTGATTGGTTGTTGTATTTTCGTCAGCCAATAAAGCACAAGGCATGATTATCAGTTATTAGTCATTTCACCGTGCTTAACTATAGAAAGCTAATCAAGAGTAAGTATAGGGAAGTATTACATTATGAGTTTGTGTAATCAGTAAAAGCTAGACATAACTAATACTAAATCAGAAAGCACTTCTTAAGATATTCTCCTCACCCGTATATTTGATTTTCCAATGCTCCACCTAAACGTACTATACATTGGTCAAGAAACGAGTTTGCGAGTTTTTTACCTGGAAATTAAAAATTTAACCGGATCCGTGCCGTTTTAGGCAAGGTATAGTGAATCTTGAACGTACAGAGCAACCACACACACGGGAAAAATACCCTCTTAACATTTTTCAAGCGTCCCTGTCGGAAATCGCATATACTTACTTCATAATTTTTAAATATCGTGGGTAACGGTTTATTTTTGATATATTCTATTTATCATTCCACCACATTGCAACAAAATGATTGTCCTTAAAAATATATCTAACAATAACCCTATGCAACATGCATTTGGACTGGTTTGTGAATAAATTTTTTTGCAAGTTATAAACACACATCGTTAAAACTTTCCCGGTGCGATTAAACAAGTGGCGTAATACTCCTACTTTACTGGTAATCTTTAATAAGAACTTGTGATGTCCATACCTAGTATTTATTTATGATTTCTAATCGCCTTCACAGCACAAAGTTGTTTAACAGTAAGCTTTTTTAAACACGAAAATGTAATTTGCACTTTCTTAAACTAATAATTAATAGCACCATAAAACACGCTTCGATAATTTTTGATATTAGAAACTTTATAGGCATTAAAAACCAAAAGTTCGTTGTCCGACAGCAGTTTCTGCTTTCAAAACATTACTTCACACTATTCGTATTTTAAAAAAGATGGGTGACCAAATTTTGTTTTATTCAAATCAATCGATTCAAACTGGTTGCAAAATTATTTCAAACATTTATGTATCTTAGTCTTAGACACGGCCATTGCGGAAAAATAAACACAGCGCGCATTTTCCAAAGTTCCAAAGCTGTATTATATATTCACATTAAAATACAGGTTTTTATCTTTAAATAAATGCAAAAATTGAACTTCCTAGAAACATTAGCATCTAAGTAGAACTACTAACACTCTGCTACAGCTAGCCTCACATCGTAAGCTAACAGCAATCACAAGGTAACTGCTTAATACATTTCAGGTATAGTATCTAATTATAGGATTTGGCAACTGTATATGCTATTCTTTAACAAGATTTATCTTTTGTAAGTTATAACAATGCCAAATTTATCGAAGTAGCATCTTCTGATACTGGAACTTGATATTTTTTTGGCGTAAGTTATTTTATGCCATATTATAGGCTATATAATGATAGTATATTCTTCAACAAGCGTATAATGATTGCCATTATTCCCCAGAATCTTCCTAAAAACTCTAGCAATTTATTAAAATTTCCAAATGAAAAACGTATACCCTACATTTTTAAATGTAAATTATTATTGTAATTTATAATTTTTCCTATATTTGTAAAGAAAAAGAAGCCAACGGAATATCTTTTCCTTTGTTAATTTTTTTATGTTATCAGTATATACATACCAACCAACAAATAAATCGTAACATTTTTAGTTTATATTTGAGACCTAGAATTTAAACTCGAATCAGTTTCTATACTAAATATTTTCTTTTTAGTTGTCTAAAGTTTAAAATATAAACTGATAGCAATGTGTTACTGTTAAAATATAAGACACCCTGCAATCATATAATTACCTTTTCACTTTAGATTAATTTATAAGATTACTATACCTGGCGTATTTCAGGATCTGGAACATAGGAGTATAGTAATGTTAAACAAAGAGTGATACTGAGTGCCTATAATTAAAAAAGGGTAGAAATAGACGAATCTACTAAAGTTTCTTTGAGAGAAATTAGGACTGAGTTTTCAAGATTAAGTCCTTACAGAATTTGAATTATGTCCGATTAATCTAAAATTTGAAAAACGTATAAGACCAAGTTAGAATTGTAATTCTAAATTTAGTTTGCATGGGATTTAATAAAAAGCATGTGTAATATAATCAGAGTTAGGTTAGAAGTATTATGATTAATTTAATTCAAAATCAGGAATATTAACTACTGTGCCCAAGCAGAGTTATATAGCCATAAGTATTTTACCCAAGGTTGTTACTTAATTACACGTATATTAATTACATGTTAAGCTAAAAGTGATTCTATTTAATTTTGAAACTTAAAATTATCACTAATCTTCTCTTTTTAACATTAGTAAATTCCTATGGTAAATGATAATTATGTAGAAGTGTTTTTTTTGGAACAATTATATAAATTAGTTTTATTTTTGTTTTTGATTGCTTTTTGTAATGACCTGAAACTTTTGTTATTGTATAATTCTTAGTCTTATGTTATAATTTTTATTCTCGACTACTATTAATTAAAAAGTTTAAAGTCTTTTTAATGTTTTTAGGTGGCATTACACTTTTACAATTGTAATTTTACACTTGCACACATTGTACTTTCTTGCAACCCTACAGGTTGGTTATTCAACTACAGTTCTAGGAACCTAGAACTCAACATTCTAATTTGGTTTCTCTAATGAACTACATGGAATATATATACTCATGTACCCGTGCTGATTATGAAATAGTGCTTCTTATTTGGTTTCTCACTCTAATGAAGTGCATAGATTACGCCCGTGCTGCTTATGAAATGGTACTTCGTATTTGGTAGCTCACTCAAGTATGGAATATTCTCATGGACCCGTGCTGATTATGAAATAGATTTGGTTCCTCGCTTTAATGAAGTGCATATATTACTCATGCGCCCATGCTAATTATGAAATGATGCTTCGTATTTGGTTCCTCACTCTAATGGAGTACAAGAAATACTCACGCGCCCGTGCTGATTTTGAAACGGTGCTTCGCTCAACAAAATTTTGATTACTGGAGTTCATAAACTAAGTTTGGATGTGCAAGCAAACTAAATGACGTTTACATGGAATAAAAGCGCTAATCGCTGTGATGGAAATCTGACGAAGAATTATACATGATGTCTCGTAAATATAGTTTTGGAGAATAATTAAATAAATACTCATTTTCGAATAGCTCCAGCCATTCCTCTACATTGGAATTGGACATCGAATGTGGATTAATATGAAAAAATTTTCTTGTTTACAACAATGGCGCATCCTTATCTACCAACTCGCAGTTGGATCAGTGGCATTTCAAGACAACACTGGTTACAACAGCATTCTGGCAAAATTGAAATTGCCTTTTTACTAATGCTCCTTATTAGTACAAATTCTGAAGTTCCGATGCATGAAGTTTCAATACCAACCTTAACCTATTCGATAACTCCATTATTTAAAAACATTTTAATGTGCAAGTGTGTAACCTATTTTTTTTTTTAACTTTTGATAACTTTAGTCTTTGTCCATAATATTTTATTGTTCCTGTCTTAATTTATTTTGCTGCTATTGTCCTTTTTTTAGTTTTTAATGACTGCACTATGCTGTCAATCAGCTCACTCTGTCAATCTACATTTCGTCGGTTTGCTGCCAGAAATCAGTAACTAACATTTGGCTGAAAAATTACTTTACTGTTTATAACTATATACAATCAGTAAGCTAAGTATTCCAAAAGTACTGAACTGTATATTTAGATTTAGAAACGTCTTTTTAATCTAAATATACAGTTCATAGCTTTTGGAATACCTATCTTACTTGATGGTATGCGGCTATAAACAGTAAAGTCATTTTTCACCAAGTGTTAGTTAATGATTTCTGGCAGCAAACTGACGATTTTTTCTATTCTTTTAAAAATGTATTTTTTTTAAACCCGTGGTCAGATTGTTTCTGAAAGATGGAAAGTTGTTATACGGTAGCTTATTGCAATCATCCCTTGGCGGAATTTACTCATTTTCCTTTTTTATAAATTGTTAACTGTTAAAATACTAATTATTTAACTAACTATTCTTAACTTACATTGTACTAATTTGTCATCAAGAAAAGCCAGGCTGAAAATAACAACTCGTTACGTAAAACCAAGAAAATGTTTTTATCTGCTAAAAATGCAATTACTGCGCCCGCGGACGGCCGCTATGGAAAATTCGTTTGCGCTGTCAAAAGCCCATTTTTAATAACTATATTTTGTATTGGCTTTCAAAATAACAACTTGTTGTATAAAACCAGAAAAACGCTTTCTTCTGATAAACATGCAATTACCGCCCCCGCACATAGTTGCTAAAGAAAATTGGTTTGCGCTGCCAAAAGCCCATTTTTAATAACTATATTTTGTATTAGTTTTGAAAATAACAACTTGATGCATAAAACCAGGAAAACTTTTTTTCGCTAAAAATGCAACTTCCTCCCCCGCGGACGGGTGCTAAGAAAAATTCATTTGCCCTGCTAAAAGCCCATTATTAACAACTATATTTTTATTGGTTTTGAAAATAACAATTCGTTGCATAAAACCAGCAAAACGTTATTTTCGCTAAAAATGCAATTACCGCCCCCGCGGACGCGCGCTAAGGAAAATTTGTTTGCGCTGCCAAAAGCCCATTTCTAATAATTATATTTTGTATTGGTTTTGAAAATAACAACTCGTTGCATAAAATCAGGAAAACGTTTACTTCGCTAAAAATGCAATTATCGCCCCGCGGACCGGCGCTAAGGAAAATTCCTTTGCGCTGCCAAAAGCCCATTTTTAATAACTTTATTTTGTATTGGTTTCGAAAATAACATCTCGTTGCATAAAATCAGGAAAACGTCTTTTTTTGCTACAAATGCAGTTACCGCCCCCGCGGAAAGTTGCTAAGGAAAATTATTTTGCGCTGCCAAAAGCGCATTTTACATATCTATATTTCGTGCTGGTTTTGAAATAAGTTGTTGTGTAAATTTACTACAACATTATGTAGCAAGTGGGCAACGCACTGTACGTTCGGACGTTTCCGTCAGATTGGCAGCTGACTGTTGGCAGCTAACTTCACTCCAATGCATCGCACTACCTATTCAGCGTCAATTTATTATCTTTAAATAAATGCATGGAATGAAACCTGGGGCAAAGAATCTATTGTTTGGAACAATTTCAAACGCCTTGATAAAGATAAAAATAGTGCTATGTGCATATTGTGCATAAAATACTAAGCAGCATGGAGGCACAACTAATTTAAAACAGCATTTGCTTCGAGTTCACCCTATACAACTGCATGCAGATTGATCAATAGACGTCGCAGTGAGTTTGATGCCTTCCAATAACAAAGTCGCCTTTTTTGGTTACCATGCTGCTAATCGGTATCGATATTTATGAATATGCTATTTTATTTAATTAATATGTTTGTATTAAAATAGGTTGCTTGTTTGCATCCTAAATTAGTAATAAGGATTAGCAAATAGTCGTGACGTCCTGACGAATGCTTTTTATTATTTACTACGTAATTACAATTTCACGGTAAGTTTTTGTAAAATAAATTGTACTCATTAGTTGCTTTGATGATACTTATTAGTGCTTTACTCCTACCATGAGAAACCAGCCCCACTCTGTTAATAAAAAGTAGAGGTTAATTTCTGAAACAATACATATATTGACAGCCTATCGGAAGGTATGCAATTTGAAGGGAAGTACTTTTAGTTTAAAAAACTATCTGTTTTTGTTTAAAGAAAAGAACGTTTTTAATACAAAAATAAAAAGGACAACATCGCCCCTCCCCCCCCCTCCCCCGTTAATAAAAAGTAGCGATTAATTTCTGAAACGATACAATACTCAACCGCTACTTTCTATGGATGTGTCAGACCTTTCATCTAGTACAGTTGCAAATTCTGAAAATGTAGGTGAAATTAATATTAGGCCTAAAAAAAGTTGCGTTCTTAAGGTACACAAAACAAAAATTGCCTTTCTGAATTAGAAACCCTGATACAGATAACATCATTATAAATTGTAAGTAAATAAGTTTTGTTTTCAAATATGCCAAGGTTATCCAAGTTGTTTCAGAAACATTGTTCCTAGCCCATCCTAGTTTGTTAAGCATTTGCCATCAATGGTATAAATTACGTGTACAATTCTGGATCGAGTCGCTCTTATAAACCGTCATTAGGATATCATCACTTCCATTCCATTGTCCGAGATGTTTAAAATGGGGTCGCTGACGGTGTAGCATATTTTTATGCCACATAATAATTAAAAGTGTGTTTGTCACCATTAATATAGCATAAAATAAGCTATCGTATTTTCTATAGTTATAAAAATATATTGATATACCATTATCATATTTAGAAGAGAGAAAGCGCTTTGTCCTTGACCAGACTCGATCGTCAACTGGTTTTGCAAGCTTGATCATTCATTTACGTCTGATACCGATAAACCTCAAGATGTATTCAAGGGTATTACGATGTGATATGCGAATAGGTTAGTACAGTGAAGGTATACCTCTAAGTAACAAATTCATAGTTCATTTATCAATGATATGAATCTTGTATTTGGATTTCATTTACATAAACAATTTTAACTTACAGCGCAAACAAGGAGAAGTAACGGACTTTTAGTGGTTGGTAGCACGAGGTCAAGAAAATGGCGGGATTTTATTCTATAGTTATATAATGTGGATGTTGATTTGGATTAGTTTCAACTTCTCACAAGCAAAGATTCTGTGGTTTTCATAAATTGAGAGAAGTTCTGTTAGAAGTTTTACTTCGTAGCAGATTTGTAGATTGAAATTCCAGATGGTTGATTCACAACTTACGGTAATACGATGCATTTAACTAGTTTCATCTAAACCGGTAAGTTAGAAATCTTTTGCTTGTTTGGCGTTCAGTTATATTTGCCTGAAGCATATTATTGGAAAATATCATGAGGAACGTTTTAGTAAATTAATATACTTGTACATGCATTTTTACCACCTGCTTGAATATTTTTAGAAACTGTCAATTATAATAAAAAAAACTTAAACGTTTGTTTGCTTGACAAACAGGTCAAATGTGCTTCACGTAGATAAGAACTTAATAAAATTTAAGTAGTTTAAATTTTTAGTACTTTGATTTCACACATGTTAGTGAAATAAAATGTCTTTCTTATAGTTGTTCTAAAGATAAAGTATAGCAGAATATTTCTTAATTAGATGCACTAAAACATTTGAATTCCTTTGTGAACCAACATGTCAGATCTGAAATTGGTAAAAGTAAATAATTATGTAAATAAATTTTTGATGACCTAAATTTTTGGTTCTGTAGATTAGTATGTGAAATTGATTGAACTTTTTTTTTGTACATAGTTGTGAAACTAAAGATAAATTATTCAGTAGCAATTATAAATGGTCAAACATTTTGATAACTTTTATTTAGTATGTTTGAATTTTGAAAGTGAGATTATTATTGCTTGAGGGTAAAGCTTTGTAGAAATATTCTAACCCATTCATTATTTGATTTTGAGACGCAAATAGCAGTTTCCGTTGCTCTATTAATATCACTGTAGATTTATTACATGTATCAACTGTTACCCTAGTAACCATCATTGTGTTAATTCGCCGAAAGGTTTCTACACTTTCCTTTCAGGTTTGTCTATCAAATACGTTATTTTTTTTTAAAGGTGTACTGGCGCTTGACATCCGTCTTCCTATATAACCCTCCCTCTGTGTCTCATCAAAAATCCGCTGAAGTTAGAGTTCAGAGCTAGATCGAGGACTCCAAAAAAGATTTCGACGGAAAACTTACATCTCTCGTGTAGCGTGAGGCTTCGTAGCAGCTCCTGCGAGTCTCTTTGCCTTTTTATGGGGATAAGTGAATTACTTTTACTCAGTGACAGTAATTTATGTTTCAACGGTAAAACTTAGTTTGAGAAATAAGACAGTGTTCTAATCTGTGCTTTTTAGCACAAAACCTAACGACATTAATACCGCTTTTCCCTATCAAAAACATTGATTTGAAGTAGTTTGTTCTGTGACCAGAAAACCGAACGCGAATATCAAGAAATGCTGATGGTCTGAGCCTAGTTAAATTCTGTACCATAGCAGAATAGTTCCATAAGGGTGGCTATCTACGAGTTGCTGGTAAGGGTGAGTGATTTATTTATCGAATTAGTAATTGAATTAAAAAAAAATAGGTTGAATCAAACACTGCCCTTAAAAGCTCGAAACGTCAATACCCTCGCTAGCCAAAGTAGTAGAAAAATTCCATCATTTTAGTCCAATGGATTCGCTTAGTAAAACAGTAATTATATTTAAAAGTTGGGAATTTTCTTAGCTTCAGAAATTTTGTGGAAAGTAAACAACTTAAGTAAATTTCTTTTTAGTATTTTGTAACAATTAAAGCTTTCTCATATGAGGGAGGTCGATCTGAAGAAATGTTAAATCTTTATTGTGTGATGTTTTGTAACAAAACTAGTCTTGTATAAAAATAGAAAAACCACGTCGAATTCCTCTTTCATAAATTAAAATTTAGCTAATTTGTATATATAAATGCCGATACATTCGGATTAAAATACTAAATGTGTGAAAGTATAACTATTTACAATTCCTGTTTGAGTAACTAAAGCTAAAAACCTGTGGTATTATTTGATAATTGAATATGAATTTTATAGACTCGTGATTGAAATTTGTATCTCCCGATAACAAAATAGATGGTTTATTATGTCGGCATATTCTAGTGTCTTATAATTTATGAAGCACATATGTTAAAACATTTTTCTGCTAAAGAAGACGTCTAATTGATTGAGGCATGATCTATCCTATATTTTGTCAAAATATATTTATCCAAAAATTTAGGTAAAAGGATTTAGAATTAACCAACACAAAAAGGTTTTCTGTATCTGCTCTTCAAAATTAGTCAATACCTGTTACATACAGTGGTGTCCAACTTAATATTTTATGTTCTTTAATTTGACTAAATAAATTCAGCCCCAACTCATCTCTAATCCTCCATAACCAAGCTAGCCAAGGCTATACGGTTTTAAGCATTTCCATCTTCTAAGTATAAAACTTTATATCTTTAAGGTGCAAAACTGAGTAGCAAATGTAAAACTGTACTAAGGTATCTATCGTTTTCCTGTCTGCTTCTTCTAGTGTCCACATTCCATAGCCATATAGTGATTTATCCAACACATACGCTTTCAGCAATCTTTTCCTTGTTTCTATGTTTGTTGCAGTTGAACCTAATAATTGCTCTGTCTTGTTAACTGCATCATGAACTTGTGCTGATCTTGATTTATATCTTTTGCCTTTTTCCATCTTGCGTAATTTGGCTTGCTAAGTAGCAGAAATCTTTTATTTATTGTAAATTCTCATTTCCTATTTGTATTCTTGTTTTGGACTTATCTTCTCCCTTACATACCAGTACTTTAGTTTTATTTTTGTTAATTTTCATACTGTATCTCTCTGTTAGTACTTTTCAGATCATTAAGGGCTGCTTTTAACTCTTCCTTGCTATATGCTAATACCGCTATATTATCTGCAAATCTAAGCATAACAATCGTTTGTCCCCGCATGCTAATTTCAAATGTCTTTCTGCATTGATTGACTCTTCTATATACAACTTATAAATTAACTGACATAGGACACACCTCGGTCTCGCCTCTTTTCTAATGCTTACTTCTTTACGTTCCTGCTCCAATTCTTCTACCACTGCTCTTTGTATAAACAATGTACTATACGCCTATTCCCATAACACGTACCTATCTTTTAGAGTATTTCGAACATTTTTCCTATTTTATGTTCAAATGCTTTTTCCAGATCTGCAAACTCTATGTATACACTTTCTTTTTTTTCTATTGTTTTGTTTGTAATCACTCGACATGGTCCGCTTTAAACCTATTAGGCGAGTATTTTTCACAAAAATACGCCCTCTTTTGAAGAGAGGCAAAATGTAGGTCCCATATGCGAATGTTGTCATGCACGTTAAAGATCCCTATCTTGCTTGGAACAGCAAGGGTTTAGCAAAATTCAAGATCTTTAGGTAAAAAAACTGGTTTTTTGACCGATGTAGTAGCTTCGGCTGGGGCATTGGAAAATCAAACGTAGTGTCAAACTTATTATTTGGAAGTTTTCACATCTATTCGCACCCCTTTTTTTGTACAGTAACTATTGTGTTACATATGAAATCTTGGGTTCCTTGCCTTTCTGATACATACAGCTTACAAATTGGAAGAGACGTTCTGCTATTGCTTGTTCAGCGGCTTTTACAGTATCAGCTTGCACCTTATATATACCCGTTCAAACTCATCTCCAAGTATACGATATCTCAAGTTATCTTTTTTAATGTCTGGTTTCCCTTCTAGGGCTTTTAGTTCCTGTGTTGGATATACATTCCCTATATGAGGAGTTCACAACCATAGTAAATAAAGTCCACTAGATTAACATAATATGATATTTCACGTGGAAAATATACAAAAAAAAAGGTTCTATTCACTGCCATTGTAAACCAGGTCCATAATGCAGCTACTTTCACAGACATGACATAGATGTACACAGTTGGTGAAGTAATACATGAAATCTTCACCGTCGTACTAAAGCAAGTCCACTCTGTTGTTTAGAATATTGTATCATGAGCAACGATTTTAAATTTTCTGATGAAGAATATGTTCCTAGTTCATCATCATCAGAGTCATCTGAATCATACGTTGATAATATTAACACTGGTAGGTACTTAATTTTATTTTTGTTGTGACATTTAGACATCTATACTATATGTTTGTTGATGTTATGTCTACACAGTATAATAAATCAATAATCTCAAAATAAGAAAATGTTTAAATAACTAATGATACATGTATATTAATTTTATAACTTGTAATTTGCATTTTCATTGCATTGTAATTATTTCATATAACAGCAACAATCAATCTGCAGAAAATATAAGCACAGCTATAGTTGTGCATACATTAAGTAGGTCTATAAAACGATCAAGTAAACAGTACTGATAATGGTAGGTAGTTTTTAAGTACACACTTTATTTTAAAATGTATACAAAATACACCATTCTATTAATGATTTTAAATTAGAACAAAGACTGTTTGAATGGACATCAGATTAATTTAAGCAAATGAGTATATTGTTAAATATAAAGAAATACATGCTTATTTTAAAATATATTTTACAGAAGTCGTACGGAGTTCTAAACCAGCAGAAACAAGTGACCATATAAATGTAGATATTGTTGCTGTATGAGGACATAAAGAGAAACCGAATGAGTACAATTGGAAAAATATTAGAAAACAATGCAGAAACAGTGGTAAAGATTACCATGCTGCAAAAACAGATCAAGGAAAAAGCAAAACATAAGTAATAAGCTTCAACTGTCAGTATAATTGTTGTTGCGGTGATAAATTTACTACAGATCCATGTAAATTAATTTTTGACTCCTTTTGGAACCTAGGCGATTATTCATACACAATGCTTTTATTCGAAGTTTGGTGCAAAGGAAAATAGCAAATAGATCTAGACATTGTGATGGTGCAGGTGCTGCAAAATGTTATATGTACGAATACTTTCTTAGAGAAAAAAAGAAGTCAACCAGAGTTTGTAAAAAATACTTTCTTGGTACCTTGCAACTTAACTGGGGACGTGTTTATAGATGCTTTAAAGTCGCGAGGTAGGCAAACTCCTAGAAACAAAATTGACATAACTGATATTAGAGAAAACTGCAATGCTTTTTCTTTTTACATTCCAGGCAAAAAGCTAGGAAAAATACCTGTCCTCCTTCGACTAAAACCAATGAAAGAGGATTTCTTCCGACTAGCTAGAGCTCAGCGCAGGTATCTGAGACGTGGTCATAAATTCCTATGACAATATTCGAATAAAAACCATAATAGTAAATCAAAACATTTTACGTTTATTTTTCAACATAAATTAAATACCTCTTTTTTCCCTGGCTAAGTCATTACCCGCTCGAATAAATTTAATCTCTATTCTTAAATTCTCCAACAATACCCTATATAATGTACCTGTTCAGAATAAGTCTGCTTCAACATAATTTTAACTAAAATTCATTTTGCTTTTAAAACAAACATTTATTCAATACCTTGTTTTAGGTATCCGCTAATTTGTTAAACACTCCGATAACGTATAATTGCTTTCTCTTGTGTTTCCCATCTAAAGACTTGTCGAAATAATGGATCCTACTATTATTTGAAAGCGTGTCTTCCAGTTTGCTAATCGTGCTTTGATAACGCGAAGATTGCAATTCGAACTCGTGTTATTTAAATCAATTTTTAATTTGATTCTGCAGCTTGTGCGTTGAAATATTTTCTACATTACTCGTCCCAGTACTTCAAGAGCTACGTTTTTTTGTTCGACAAGTAGGAGGTCAAATTGGTTCTTTTTTATGTAGGCCCAACTGTTCTTTGCCATAGATCAACTGCCGTTGCCTGTAGATTGTTAGTGCCGTTACGGTAACAGCGTAAATAGATCTCGACGACCGTAGCGATGCGGTGCTGATTCACTCCCGATGGCGTGCAAGCTAAGTATCCCGACACATGCAGGTATACAACTTGTTTTCTTTTGTGTATATCAAGGGAATATTCCTTATCAGCGTTTGGTGTAGTTACGTGATAAGAAACGTGACAGTGTAGGACTAATGTTTGTTGCTGCGAATCGATATTATCGCTCTACAGGTGTGATGTACCATTGTTAAAAATGTTTGACAAAAGTTCCCACACGCTTATTCTTTTCTACTAATTAGCGTTTGTTACAAAAGGTATTATGTACAATTTAAAAAAATGTTTGACAAGAGATCTAACACGCTTATTCTTTTCTACTGATTAGTTTATTTTACAAAAGGTTTTATGTGCAATTTTGAAAACGCTTGACAAAAGCTCTCACATGTTTATTTTTTACTGATTAGTTTTATTTAGTGTAAAATACAAGATGCGCAATTCGTATCTAAAGTACTAAATTGTTCGTATCACATAATTGTTTGCTTTGAAATAGTAATGCTTAATTTATTTCTTTTGCTTGTATGTACAGAATCCTTTATTTATTTTTATTGTTAATAAACAATCATGGGCGACGTGCTTTTTTTGTTTTTCTGGTATTTAGGTGAATCCCCCAACTTTCCGCGTTTGGTAGTTAGCCTAGTATTTGCGTTTCTGTCGGCTACGTCTAAGTACGTAGCAAACAAATACAACAAACAGGGTGCCACCATGTCCTGAAATAAAATTTATTTAGGCAAAGTGTACTCTGAAGACAGACGTGGAAACCCTCAGAAAAAAGAAGTGACCTTTGTTGAATAAAAACCTTGTCTCGCTAAATAAAGGACACAGCTTCTGAAGTAAAGATATTATATTTAGTTAAACCAAAAGAGCAAAGAGTATTCTTAAAATTGTATAAATTTTAAAATAAAAAAATTAAAAGTTACAGAGAACAACAGTATAACCCCCAACGTCAACAAAACCTCAAAAATATTCTTACTCACTGGTTCTGACAATACCTCACACTACTAATTTTAGAAGTCACTAACTTTCACTTACCTTTGATAAATATTTTATATCCCACATTTAGGTACTCAAATTTATACTGTTTTAAAGATTTGTGAAAAATAAAAGAGTAACGTAAGTGTAAATAATTGTTTAATTTAAATTCGTTTTTTCATTAGGTTAGTTTCATAAAAAAAATATTAATTTTAAAGAAAGTCCCATATCAAAAAAAATATTAGAGGTCTATCAAATAATCTGTTATAGTAAATCAAACTACAGTTGTAGTTTAATACTGTGTTCAAAGGAGAGCTGGTTTATTCACCGTTTACAAACATCAGGTGTGGTATAGAAATAGTTTCAACAAAAACATAAGCAAAACTTTTTCTATTTTCTTTAAACACAAAAACTTTAAGCATTTCCAATATTTATCAGCAATACTGGCTTATAACCGAACTTCTGCTGTATCACATAATAAAAGGCTTTAAGAATACAAGGTTAATTAGATTTTTAGGTAATCACTACTTGAAATTTAGCAGTTTAATATTAGATCGTAGATAGGTAAGCTTAATGTTTATAATATGTCATCTCATTTGCTAAAAAAGTAAGACCAACCAAACAGGATGTTTGATTTTAACAATTTTAAACGTGTTTTCTGTTCACAAGCAACGAATGCTTTTTATGTTCCTGGCACTTACAGCGTGTCAAGAAGAAACGTTTGACCTTGAATTTTATTACCAAGAAAGCTTAATTTCCAATGAACCCTAAAATAATTGAAATTCCGCAAAAGTTCCTCCTAATAATACTGCATCAGATGAAACGAATTAATTCGAATTCATAATGAGTGATTCACTTCACTAACCTTATCGTGAAGAGCTTTCCTATCATCTTCTATGCTAAAAAAATAAAAAGATTAAGTTTAATAATTCTGAATGAACTATAAATTGTTAACCGTTGACTTGTTTCACTATTAAGGAACATCATTCGATGAACCAAGCTAATCGCCTAGGCGTAGCCTTTGTGATGCTCTCCCACATGTTCCCCATTAACAAACGGCCGTCGAATCTAAAAAAACTACAACTATTAATCTCCTAATTTTTAATGTACTAATTAATGCATTAGGTTCTGAACGAACTCACCTTGAAGAAGTTCTAGAATACCGAAACGGGTATAATGGCGTGCGTGGTTTAGTGAGATAGAGGCCGAACTATTAGTTCAACTAATTTAGTGGGTTTTTTAGAGAGTAACCGGACTAAGACAGGACCCCGAAAGACCACAGCAGCTCCTTCGATACTAAGAGGCAGAGACTATCTGGGTCGGTATGGTATCCTAAAACACACCTCTGCGATGTAAAAAGCGACGGGAGACCTCCACATTACCGCATAAGTACACAGCGTACCAAAATTGTTCTGAAAAATGATGGAATTATGTGGGGTAAAAGATCCCGGGGTTAAAATAGTGCCTCATTCTGATTTGAGGGAAGGAAATAGTTCGAAGCATGTGATTGGTAGGTTCAGTACGATGAAAAAAGAAGTGGAAACATTTTGCTTGTAAGGGCGCCAAATGTTAGAAGCATGAAGCAAGTAGGCAATCGAAAGAATTTGAAGATCGAAATATTTAAGTTAGCATTAGATGTAGTGCGGATTAGCGAAGTTTAGTGGTCAGAAGCGGGAAATTTTTGGAGCTGAGGAGTTAGGGTAATCTATACAGGATCAGAGAAAAAAAATTGTGTGGGGGAATAGTTACGTAGAAAAAAATAGAACACTGTGTAAAAAACTTCTGACAAAAGAACGAAAGGATACTCATGGTTATATTAGAATATAAATCGGGAAATACGGTAATAATACAAGTATACCTTCTCACCTCTAACTATGGTGAGGATGAGGTATAAGCTATCCACAAAGATATCGAAGACATACTAAGATTCGTAAAAAGACACAAAAATTTAATAATTACGGGAGATTTTAATGCAATGGTAGGTGAAGGTAGAGAAGAACCGGTAGTAGGTATATTTGGATTACGCACGAGAAATGACAGAAGAAATTGACTAGGAGAATTTTGTGACAAAAGCAATTTAACCATCACAAACGCATTATTCCAACATCATGCTAGAAGATAACGTGGAGGATGCCAAGAGACTTAGAGATATTGAATAGATTACATTCATGTGCGACAACGGCTTAGGTATCAAGTAAAAGACTGTAAAAGCTACCCAGAAGCAGATACATCCACTGACCACAACATCGTAATTATGGAGGCCGTTCTTAAATTTAAAAATTCGAAAAAAAAAGAATAGGAAACATGCACTTTGACTTTGAGAAACTAAATGATACAATCCACAAAAGAGTTGAAAAAGAGTCAAACGAGTGGCTGAAAGATATCGTGAAAAATTCTTATACTAAAGAAATAGAAACATAATTGAATAACATAAAGTCCAGCTTAGACATGGCAGTCAGAGATGTTCTGGGATGTAAATAAAAAGAAATAAGAAATTATGGGTAACAAATAATATTCTGAATTTAATAAAAGAAAAGCAAAAATGCAAAAACAGGCCAGATGAAGTATAAAAACAGAGATACAAAACCATAAAATGGGAAATTGATGATAAGTGCAAAGAAGTACAAACTAAGATAAAAATAGGAAAGACAGACAAAGCATACAAACTAATTTGAATGAATTATAAGGATATAATACTGTATAGCACAAATGTAAGTGGCGCAGAAGGAGACATCATTATAGAAAATGCAGATACTGTGGTTAGACAGTAAGAATATATAAGGGGCTTACAGACATAGTATTCGCAAGAAAGCCTTAAAGTGTTTAGTAAATAAAATAAATCAGTTAAAGTTATTATAAATTAAAAACTGTGGTATCATTATGTCCAAAGTGTCAATTTTTCTATTGCCATGCTTTTACAAACAACAAATGAATGCTTTGTTTTAAATTTATGCTTTTTATTTTAAAATGAGGACTTGGTTCATTATGGCTATGAAATCTTTTCGTGGAATATATGTTAAGTGTAAATGAAAAGAATTTATTATGACTTATTTATTTTTACCTTATAGGCAAGACGAATTATGCTACAATTTTTTTTAAATCAGTAAACAGTACAAAATGCGTCATCATCTTTGTTAACCCTATAAGAAGCAGTTTGAAGCCTAGTACTTTCATCCACTGGAAAATTTCTGAAGTATGCATCACGAATCGCGAAATGTATGGGAGAAGATCCATAATACTTTTCTTTGCTAACTTGATTCTCCTACAGTCTGTACACAAAGCATTTTGACCGGTATGTGATAAAGAATGCAACTTTCGTCCATGCATCCGTTTTCCTAAATTTATTTTGCGAAAACACGTATCTTCATTGAGAGTTTCTTTGAACTGTAGTATGAAGGGACAACTTTTACAACTCGCAGCCATCTAATTTTCATCCAACTAATACAAAGTTCCTCGGTGTCTTTTGTTCTGTTTATGATAGCTCCTTTTAAAGTTATAGTTGAAACAAAATCGGAATACTTAACTTTATTAATGCAAAGTTTAGGGAATTTACTCTTTGTATTCATAATTATTTCCTTCCAGTCTTCAAGAACATTGATATGTTCTTTTTTGCGGTTTTCTGCTTGAATCAAACCAAAGTCTGCATCGTTAGAAAGGAAAGACTGACCAGACACCATGAATTTGTGGTCAGATGCGATGTTTGTACTATTGATTAGCTTCAGCAATATAAGAGACATTGTGATGTTGCGGTTTTGGACGCCGCAGGCAACCGAATATGGAATAAAACCTTTATGTGAAGATTGGGTTTCCCCCTTAGGTATTGCCCAACAATGCTGGAAATGTCTTAAGTACCTCTTCCCCCTTCAGTTTCATCCTAGACATACATGTACCTGACGTTACCATTGAAGAAATGTATTTTGAAATTATAAACATATAGATTGGGTTTAAAAAGAAAGGCGCGGATAGATGTGAAAATTTTCGAACAATAAGTTTGACAGCACACGTGTCAAAAATATTAACTAGAATTGTGCAAAGAAGAATGGAAAAACGGGCGGAAGAAATACTAGGAGAAGACCAATTTGGGTTTAGGCGGAACAGGGGAACACGGGAGGCTATTTTAGCTCTGAGAGTAATAATGGAGAAAACAATAGAAAAAGGGGAAAGCGTGTATATAGGGTTTGTAGATTTGGAAAAAGCTTTCGACGATCTAAAATGGCAAAAAATGTTTGAAATACTCAAAAAGATTGGAATGAGTTATAGGGATAGACGAATAGTACATAGCTTATACAAAGAGCAAACAGCAGTAATAGAATTAGAGCAGGAACGTAGAGAAGTAAACATTAGGAAAGGGGTGAGACAGGGATGTGCCCTATCCCCATTGATTTTTAACTTGTACATAGAAGAGGCAATGAATACGGTCAAATGCAGGAAGACATTTGGAATTACTATGCAAGGACAAAAAATTGATATGCTTAGATTTGCTGATGATATAGCGATATTAGCGTCTAGCAAAGAAGAGTTAGAATCTGCTCTTAATGAAACGGAAACGGTTCTAACAGAGAGATACGGTATGAAAATTAACAAAACTAAAACTAAAGTTCTAGTATGCAAAGGTGGGGAAAATAAATCAAAAACAAGAATACAAGTATGTAACACGAACTTACAAGAGGTTAAAGATTTCTGCTACCTAGGAAGCCAAATAACGCAAGATGGGAAAAGCACAAAAGATATAAAACATAGATTAGCACAAGGTCGTGCTACATTTAACAAGAAAAAGCAACTACTGTGCTCAAAGACCACAAACATAGAAACAAGGAAAAGATTGCTTAAAACATATGTATGGAGCACAGCACTGTACGGATATGAAGCCTGGACAGTAGGAGAAGCGGACAAGAAAAAGGTAGAAGCCTTTAAAATGTGGTGCTACAGACGTATGATGAAGATATCATGGACAGACAAAGTTAAGAACGAAGAGGTACTAAAAATGGTAGGGGAAGAAAGAAATATGTGGAAAACGGTAAAAAATAGGAGAGATAGGGTGATAAGCCACATACTACGGCATGAGGGAATAGTGCGGAATATATTAGAAGCAGAGATCGGAAAAAAGAGAAGAAGAGGCAGACCTAGGTTAGACTACTGCACACAGATAGTAAAAGATGTAGGCTGTAGGGGTTTCAGGGAGATGTGTAGACTAGTCCAGAATAGAAATCCTTACCTGTAGCGACTTTTGAGTGTTCTTATAAATTTTTTTATACATGCGATACATTAAATTAGTCTAAAATTTTACGCAGAATTCGAATCTGTAAACAGATTTGAAATCGGACCACACCCTGCAAAGTTATACCCCTTTAAAGTCCTGATCTTCTAAATTTTGCTCCTTGCTCTATAAGCAAACCTAACAAATAGCTTTCTTCGTCTAGCCAATGCATCTTTCGAGATAAACCTACCTCGTTTCGTATCAATTAATATTAGAATTTTCTCAGCTACCCAAATCTTTAGGAATTTTTCAGATAGCATCATCCCCAAGGGAGCTACCCCAACTTTAAGATTTCTTACCTGTTGCTATTTCTGAGCGTTCTTATAAATTTTTTTAGTCATGCAATACATTAAATTAGTCTAAAATTTTACGCACATCCCGATTCTGCAAACAGATTTAATATCCGACCACGCCCTGCAAAATTACACACATACCCTCTGCGAAATAAATCTTTCTCCACACTTCCACCCACGAGATAAATGTACATTGTTTGGCATCAATTAATATTAGAAATTTCTCGGCTACCCGAATCTTTAAGAATTTTTTAGATTGCATCATCCCCCAGGGAGCTACCCTCATTTTAAGATTTCTTACCTGTAGCGACTTTTGAGTGTTCTTATAAATTTTTTTTATACATGTGATACATTAAATTAGTCTAAAATTTTACGCAGAATTCGAATCCGTAAACAGATTTGAAATCGGACCACGCCCTGCAAAGTTATACCCCTTTAAAGTCCTGATCTTCTAAATTTTGCTCTTTGCTCTATAAGCAATATTAGATTTTTCTCGGCTACCCAAATCTCTTTAAATTTTTTAGATAGCGCCATCTCCCAAGAAGCTACTCTGATTTTAAGATTTCTTACCTGTTGCGATGTCCGACCGTCCTTAAACATTTTTTAGCCATGCAACACATCTTGCTAGTCTATAATTTTATGCAGAATCCGAATCTGTAAACAGATTTAAAATAGGACCACCCCTTACCATTTTACACACACCCTCTAAATTATAAATTTCCTGCGGCTCATACCTAAAAGAAAATCTAAAAACCATTCTTAAAACTTTTTATTACAGACAATTTTTACTAATACAGTTTAAATTTTGTCAACCACATTTCTAAATACATATTCACAATTTTTTATTCTTAACCTAGAACTCATATCGGCTTATACTTATTAACATTTATTTCTGAATAGAGCACCTTTTCCAAAGACCAACCGGACCCGCATGTTTCAAATTCCTCTGATTTTGTTCTTATGGTTTCGCTTAAGACCTCGTATATATTTGCCAGATTACTAGAAGACGTTATAACCACATTTTTTGTGTTAAAGGATTTCACATCGGACTTCTCTTCCCCCATTTTGGTGTAAACGCCGTAGAGTTCGCAGTAGACTTTTACTGCCGTATGTTGTATTCTTTTTTCATTAATTAATCGAATAAATCGCTCTTTCTGCTTCCAAAGAAACTCGGGCACTCCATCGTCGACACTGTGTCAGATAACAAGTCCTGGTGTTAATAAACAACTTGGCAATCATACACTAGATTTTTTACGTTGTCCAGTTGTACGTTTAGGGAAACATTTGCGTCTACTTTGGCCAAAGAACATGGTATTACGCGATTGGAAGCGACGATATACAACTGTGCAATTGGCAGCTATGTCAGTGCGGAACGGGTGTATAATCCCTTAAAAGACTGTTTAACGTTATTGGAAGATAGTAAGTTATACTTCCTAAAGGCGCCAATGTACTCGGTACCACTTGCCAAAATGTGGAGTAAGCTATCGGACAAGCTGCAAAATAGCTGGTGTTTAGTGTATAATAACCTACTACAGTACGTGTATTGGGGGAATGGCAATACAAAGAAATTGACGGGCTTGCAAATTAAGTTGTCCGAAAAACCAAAAGAAAGGGAAACATTGATAAAGTATGTGCTTTCGGCTTTTAGTTTTAACTATTTACCCGTAAATTATTTGGAGATAGTAGAGGAGGAAGACAGCCAAGATAAAATAAAAATCTTACACAAGTGCTACATTAAAGCAGGTAGTACATATTTTACACAATCTGCAACACCATATTCTACAATTCCAAAAGAAATAGTCATTTCGGAATTGGGATTGATAAATACACCTAACATTCGTTCAGAGGTTGTACGACAACGCGTAAATATTAGTAGTAAACTCTATCCGTTTACGCTAAAGGAAATTGCCCCATTATGCATACCATACGCTGTAAGTGGAAGGAAAAGACAACTGGAATTAGAGGAAATGGATGCAAAAAGGTGAAAATTGGACTACATGGAAAACACTGCGACAATACGCGAACAATACAAAGATGTGTTATACAAAGAACATCTTATTAGAGAAAATGAGGAAGAATTAAAAAATTATTTTATGTGCCGATGGAGTGACTTAAATACATCCGGGTTCTACAAGCTGTATGCATTTGCGGTTAGTAAGAAAGACTCTTTTAGTTATGTAGGCGTTCTTGCAGAAAAGGATGGTACTAAATCCGTATACTTTTTAAAAGGTTATTCTAAAAACGTATTTATCAAAATGGCAGATAACAAAGACGAACTAAGGAATGCGGGTTTCGTAACCTTGGCGTACACCACACTCAAAGGGGTTTCGCTAAACATTGTATATTTGCCTAGTAAAGAACCTTTCGGATCATTTAAAACCGAGGGTCTTACAACCTATAACAACCATATATTCCCAAAGGTGGTGGACATGTAACTACGCAACGGTGTGTGGGAGAATAAGGATTTCCTCCAATACCGACAAGAAGAAGTCGATCAAGCTAACAAGATACGTATGCAGGATATAGTGGGAAAGCTGCGATTAAAAGATTGTCACAAGCTGCAAGAATTACACGAAAGAATGGATCTGGTTGTCGATGGAATCAAAGACTTTAAATATAGAGGCAAACTTCGGTACATTTTACAATTCGAAAACCTAGACGGTATCTATGTATCAAACTATTGGCTAGAAAAGGAGATACAGGACTTGGGTATCGATTTAAATTTTAAGCTGCGAATAAAGTTAGATAAAATTAAAGCCACTCCAAACAAACATAAAGAAGGGGCTGTCTTCTGTGTATAACTTTGTATTAAAATTAAGTTTAAATGACTCCATGCTTGGTATTAAATATTTTTAAATTTGTTATGTATAATGTCGGAATAAACATTTTATAATAGTATATAACATTGTTCTTTAGTTATAAGAGGCTGTGACGTTTCCCCGAAATAGCAGTCGCACAGAGAGGGGTGCGCATGGGCAGGGGTGCGCACGCGCAGGGGTGCGCATGGATTGGGATGTGTCTGGGCGTACACGAGGGAAGCGGATGTTAACAGTTGCCAAGCATCCAATTCTTTATTTGGATGGTATCGAGTACTTGTCTGCGTATGTATCCGGAGTAAAAAACACGATTTGTACACGTAGCTTATTAATAAAATTAGTTTATCCAGGGAAGATGACAAAAGGTACATCATTCCTAATAGTACAACAATCTACGCATGGGGCGTAAAGATATAAGATAGTTGTTTATATTTGTACGGATTTTGTAAATTTATTGTATATATTAGTTTTAAGATTCCATAATTTTTAAGTTCTTCTCCCACCTTCCAAATCCTTCCAGCTTCTATCCTGGTTGACAGAGTATACGTGTTATCTCCACGTGGTATTCGCGGGACACGGCGGTTTTAAATTTCTCGGGAGATGGGATATGTCTTGGGTAGCGAAAAAAGGGTTTTAAAGATGGAGTTAAATAAAGATGGGCAAAAATCAGTGATTTGGGTCTTTAAAAGGCATAACTTTGTAAGAGGTGGTTCTATTTAAAATTTATTTACAGGTTAGGGGTCCCTAGAAAAATTTAATGTTAGTTGATACCTAGCAAAATATATTTATCTTAAAAGAGTGACTACCCCGCAAATAATAAATAATACTGGACGTATTAGAATTTGTTGGTAGTAGGGCTAAGTCCTACTGTATTGTATGCGAGAAAGATACGATTAAAAAGATTAAAGGGGTCTCACGAAGTGTAGTTAAGTAAATCCTCGGGTGCTACAACCTATAACGAGCATATATTCCCAAAAGGGGTGGGCATGCAGCTACGCAGCAGTGCGTGGGAGAATAAGGATTCTCTCCAATAAGAAATTAAAGTCATTGGGTAATGGTAGAAATGTGGAACCTATAAAGGCGATTATTAATTGTGGATTAGAAAAATAATAGTTTTCGTGGACTAAATAAAATAGCTTAGACTGGTTATTGTATATGGTTACATAATCTCGTACTCATCCACAAACATCTGCTTACGTCCACAATGGCGATACCGGTAGTTTTTGATTAACAACTAGTAGGAAAGATACGTCAGGTGTTAGTGTGCGGAAGCCCACAGGATCGTTGGATTCAAAAAGAACGGTGCGGTGGGATGTATGGTGGTTCCCCGTTAGAATAATCGAAAGTGGTTAATCGGTCGTATTAGATGTTTAAATATGCGAAAGTGTAAAAGCCTACAGAAGCAAAAATTAATTAACCGACAAAAAAGTGCGCGATGTGATATAGAAAGTATAAAAAAATGGTGCTTTGCATCGGTCCTAACAGTAAAAAGGAGAGTGACTTTTTCTAGCAATTACAAGAATAGCAGTAGCGCGGCGAAGGGGTATGCATGTATTATACAGCGCATTGTTACTATAAAATATGTTAGTTTACGCGTAGCTCGGATGTGTAATTTATCACGACTTAAAGATCCCTCGGAGGTTTAAAAATTCTCAGCCCATTGTCGTTTGAAAAATGTTTGTAAATTATCAGAACGAGGGTGAGTCGAAGTGTAATGGATGATTAACTGAGTTTTTCTACCTTTTACGAGAGAATCGGGAGTTGACGGACATCGAGCATCTAATTCTCTATTTGGGCGATATCGAGTACTTACCGGTTCTAGAAATCATTACGTGCTACCGACCGCTATGTGGAAAGTTTGGTTCTAGGAAATGAGCAACCTACGAAAGTACAGAATACTAGATGTTAATGCTAAAGTGACCGCGCTCGTGTACTCTTCGAGTGTCTTCGGCAATCTTCGATTGTTTCCAAAGAGTGTCTTCGGCAATCTTCGATTGTTTCCAAAGAAAAAATATGACGTAGAAGTGATTTAAAATTAAATTGCTTTATTAGTAAGTATTCTGTAGACAACAAGTTTAGTATTCCCTTAGTAAAGGTTTAAAGTGTTTTTGTTGAGTTTTTGTTTATAGTAGCACTGCATCTTCTACAGCACGACTTGCACACAATTTGTGTGCGTGTGCTACCACCCTTTTGGATTTTTAATATGCACGCGATCCGTATAACATGGAAGACGTTTCCGATGTTTCTACTAACGGCATTCGCACCATCGACGATGCGAACCAGGTGCATGCATTGGCGCTAAATGTATTGAACGAGCAGCAAGGATTATGACGTCATTTAGTCCCCCGCTGAATCCTCAACTTCGTTCGGGTGTCTTCGGAAACCTTCGGTTTGCATTCTATAGGGTACATAAAGCAGGTGCGCAAGAGTAAACTCTTTAGTTACAAGTTAGTTCGCTTACAAGTTTAAACAAAGTGCTATAGTGCGGATTTTGTTTTGTACTAAAATGGTATCTGCAAACGTTTTTAAGTGCAACTCTTGCGGTGCTTCCTATACCTGGAAAAATGCTCTCAAACGGCACCAGAACAAATGTCGTAGTGTAACATCGTCTACGGTTAAGCTTATACATCCGTCCGCAGCAAAGTACTTAAACTGTGGGTCTTGCGGTATCGCTTTTACGAGAATGGACAACTTACAGCGACACAAGAAAAACAGCACGGTATGTCATTAAACCGTACACGTTCAACTCCGCCAGCTGTTAAAGGGCCTTGTACGAAACAACCACGAATTATGTGTAAAGTATGCGATTTCGAAATGGAAAAGATTACCTATGCCGCACACTTGAGAAGCAATAGACATAAAAATGCATCAGTTACCGCTACTAGAGACGATTGTGTAGAAATGGTTAGCACAGCGTTTAACAACCGTATGGCTAGCTATCGCATAAAGAACGCCAGTGTCGACGATGGAGTGCCCGAGTTTCTTTGGAAGCAGAAAGAGCGATTTATTCGATTAATTAATGAAAAAAGAATACAACATACGGCAGTAAGAGTCTACTGCGAACTCTACGGTGTTTACACCAAAATGGGGGAAGAGAAGTCCGATGTGAAATCCTTTAACACAAAAAATGTGGTTATAACGTCTTCTAGTAATCTGGAAAATATATACGAGGTCTTAAGCGAAACCATAAGAACAAAATCAGAGGAATTTGAAACATGCGGGTCCGGTTGGTCTTTGGAAAAGGTGCTCTATTTAGAAATAAATGTTAATAAGTATAAGCCGATATGAGTTCTAGGTTAAGAATAAAAATTGTGAATATGTATTTAGAAATGTGGTTGACAAAATTTAAACTGTATTAGTAAAAATTGTCTGTAATAAAAAGTTTTAAGAATGGTTTTTAGATTTTCTTTTAGGTATGAGCCGCAGGAAATTTATAATTTAGAGGGTGTGTGTAAAATGGTCAGGGGTGGTCCTATTTTAAATCTGTTTACAGATTCGGATTCTGCATAAAATTCTAGACTAGCAAGATGTGTTGCATGGCTAAAAAATGTTTAAGGACGGTCGGACATCGCAACAGGTAAGAAATCATAAAATCAGGGTAGCTCCCTGGGAGATGGTGCTATCTAAAAAATTTAAAGAGATTTGGGTAGCCGAGAAAAATCTAATATTAATTGATACGAAACAAGGTAGGTTTATCTCGAAAGATGTATTGACTAGACGAAGAAAGCTATTTGTTAGGTTTGCTTATAGAGCAAAGAGCAAAATTTAGAAGATCAGGACTTTAAAGGGGTATAACTTTGCAGGGCGTGGTCCGATTTCAAATCTGTTTACAGATTTGAATTCTGCGTAAAATTTTAGACTAATTTAATGTATCGCATGTATAAAAAAATTTATAAGAACACTCAAAAGTCGCTACAGGTAAGAAATCTTAAAATGAGGGTAGCTCCCTGGGAGATTATGCAATCTAAACAATTCTTAAAGATTCGGGTAGCTGAGAAAATTCTAATATTAATTGATGCCAAACAATGTACATTTATCTCGTGGGTGGAAGTGTGGAGAAAGATTTATCTCGCAGAGGGTATGTGTGTAATTTTGCAGGGCGTGGTCGAATATTAAATCTGTTTGCAGATTCGGGATGTGCGTAAAATTTTAGACTAATTTAATGTATTGCATGACTAAAAAAATTTATAAGAACGTTCAGAAATAGCAACAGGTAAGAAATCTTAAAATTGGGGTAGCTCCCTTGGGGATGATGCTATCTGAAAAATTCCTAAAGATTCGGGTAGCTGAGAAAATTCTAATATTAGTTGATACGAAACAAGATAGGTTTATCTCGAAAGATGCATTGGCTAGACGAAAAAAACTATTTGTTAGTTTTGCTTATAAAGCAAAGAGCAAAATGTAGAGGTTTGAGAGCTTTAAAGGGGTGTAACTTTACAGGGCGTGGTCCGATTTCAAATCTGTTTACAGATTCTGCGTAAAATTCTAAGCTAATTTAATGTATCGCATGACTAAAAAAATTATGCAGACGCTCAAAAGTCGCTACAGGTAAGAAATCTTAAAATGTGGGTAGCTCCCTGGGGGATGATGCAATCTAAAAAATTCTTAGAGATTCGGGTAGCTGAGAAAAAATCTAATATTAATTGATACCAAACAATGTACATTTATCTCGTGTGTGGAAATGTGGAAAAAGATTTATCTCGCGGGTGGAAAGAATGCGGGTGTGACGTAATCAAAATAGTTGGGGGGTGTCCGAGCAAGGAGGAGAGCAAGGAGAGAGCAAGGAGGAAATCCCTCCCAGCAGAATCCTCCTTATGGGAACTTACATGTAATGCGGCGGCGACGGCGGCGGCGGCGCTGTCTAGAATGCCTGCCATCCTCTACTCTTATCCTTTATCGAACATTTCTCAACATTTATGACATACATCTTTCAAATCAAGAGATCAGGCTGAAGGTACTTTTGATGAGGATTATCTTTCCTAGAGTAATGACTTTGATACGCAGAAAATAAATTTGTGTTGGAGCACTTTAAAAATACACATCTCTATTTTAGTGTAACTATACGCTTAATTCATACTTTGTTATTGGTAAAATATTAATTTTGCATTATGTATCCGTTAAAATGGTTTATAATAAACCTAAATTATAATTCAAGTACTTTTAATAAACGTCTCTCCTTCTCTACGATTTTGTTTCAACTATAGCTTTAAAAGAGGCTATCATAAACAGAACAAAAGACACTGAGGGACTTTGTATTAGTGGGATGAATATTAGATAGCTGCGAGTTGTAAAAGTTGTCCCTTCATACTACAGTTCAATGAAACTCTCAATGAAGATACGTGTTTTTGCAAAATAAATTTATGAAAACGGACGCATGGACGAAAGTTGCATTCTTTATCACATGCCAATCAAAATGCTTTGTATACAGACTGTAGGAGAATCAAATTAGCAAAAAAAAGTATTATGTATCTTCTCCCATACATTTCGCGATTCGTGATGCATACTTCAGAAATTTTTTAGTGGATGAAAGTACTAGGCTTCAAGCTGCTTCTTCTAGGGTTAACGAAGAGGATGACGCATTTTGTACTGTTGACTGATTTAAAAAAAAATTGTAACATGATTCGTCTTGCCTATTTGGTTACAGTTAAAATAAATGTCATAATAAACTGTTTTCATTTACACTTAACATATATTTCACGCGATAATGGACCAAGTCCTCATTTTAAAATAAAAAGTATAAATTTAAAACAAAAGCATTAATTTGTTGTTTGTAAAAGCATAGCAATAGAAAAATTGACACTTTGGACATAATGATACCACATTTTTAATTTATAATAACTTTAACTAAATTATTTTATTTACTAAACACTTTAAGGATTTCTTACGAATACTGAAAAATTGTTTTGTTTTACTGTGTCTGTGAGCCCCTCATATATTCTTACTATCTAACTACTTTCTCTACATTTTCTATAATAATGTCTCCTTCTGCGCCACGTACATTTGTGCTATACAGTATTATATCTTTAAAATTCATTCTAATTAGTTTGTATGCTTCGTCTGTCTTTCCTATTTTTATCTTAGTTTGTACTTCTATGCACTTATCGTCAATTTCCCATTTTATGCATTTTTTGCATTTATGCTTTTCTTTTATTAAAGTCAAAATATTATTTGTTACGCATGTTTTCTTATTTTGTTTTGTTTACATCCCAGAACATCTCTGACTTCCATGTCTAAACTGGATTTAATGTTATTCAATTATGTTTCGATTTCTTTAGTATAAGAATTTTTCACGATATGTATCAGCCACTCGTTTGACTCTTTCTCAAATCTTTTGTAGATATCTGTATTATTTAGTTTCTCAAAGTCAAGGTGCATGTTTCCTATTATTTTTTTTCAAATTTTTAAATTTAAGAGCGGCCTTCATAATTACGATGTTGTGGTCAGTGGATGTATTTGCTTCTGGGTAGCTTTTACAGTCTTTTACTTGATTCTTAAACCGTTGTCGAACAAGAATGTAATCTATTCAATATCTCTAAGTCTCTTGGCATCTTCCACGTTATCGTCTAGCATGATGTTGGAATAATGCGTTTGTGATGGTTAAATTGCTTTTGTCACGAAATTCTCTTAGTCAATTTCTTCTGTCATTTCTCATGCGTAATCCAAATATACCTACTACCGGTTCTTCTCTACCTTCACCTACCATTGCATTAAAATCTCCCGTAATTATTAAATTTTTGTGTCTTTTTACGAATCTTAGTATATCGTCGATATCTTTGTGGATAGTTTATACCTCATCCTCACCATAGTTAGAGGTGAGAAGGTATACTTGTATTATTACCGTATTTCTCGATTTATATTCTAATATAACCATGAGTATCCTTTCGTTCTTTTGTCAGAAGTTTTCTACACAGTGTTCTATTTTTTTCTGCATAACTATTTCCACACCCAATTTTTTTTTCTCTGATCCTGTATGGATTATCCTAACACCTCCGCTCCAAAAATTTCCCGCTTCTGACCACTAAACTTCGCTAATCCGCACTACATCTAATGCTACCTTAAATATTTCGATCTTCAAATTCTTTCGATTGCCTACTTGCTTCATGCTTCTAACGTTTCGCGCTCTTACAAACAAAATGTTTCCACTTCTTTTTTCATCGTACTGAACCTACCAATCACATGCTCCGAACTAGTTCCCTCCATCAAATCAGAATGAGGCATTAATTTAACCCCGGAATCTTTTACCCCACATAATTTTATCATTTTTCAGAACAATTTTGGTACGCTGTGTACTTGGGCGGTAATGTGGAGGTCTCCCGTCGCTTTCCACATCGCAGTGGTGTGTTTTAGGGTACCATACCGGCCCAGATAGTCTCTGCTTCTCTTAGTATCGAAAGAGCTGTTGTGCTCTTTCGGGGACTTGTCTTAGTCCGGTTACTCTCTGAAAACCCCACTAAATTAGTTGAACTAATAGTTCGGCCTATATCTCACTAAAACACGCACGCCATTATACTAGTTCCAGTATTCTAGAACTTCTTCAAGGTGAGTCCGTTCAGAACGGAATGCATTAATTAGTACATTAAAAATGAGGAGATTAATAGTTGTAGTTTTTTTAGATTCAAGTACACGATTTCAAAATTCCAATGTGAATTGGTAAACGATGTAAAGGGTGTCTGAGGTAGTGAAGTGGTACAACTGATTTATTATGTAGTTTTATTTAGCTATCAAGAAATAAAACTTTTTGGGCATGGGGAATGTGTGATGCCTGAACTAAATTGTCTTCAGTCAAAAATTAAAAAACAAGCTCGAAAACAATTTTTGTTCACTGCAAAAATCAGTATTTCAAAGTGTAACCAATTTTTTCAACTGCTTCTGGTTTATCTGCTTTTTTTTAAATTTTATCAAACGAACGCATGCTATGGAGGCCGTTTAACAATTTTAGTTAATACATGGTAGACATCAAACTTAAAATTCTAAAAGTATTAAATATTGAATGGAATTTCATAAAGTAAGTATGTACCGAAATTATGAACAGTTCGGAAATGCAAATAGAATGAAGATACTCTTTTTGCAACATTTTTGATTCAGTTGTACGATATACAGAGCGTAGATAAATTAATCTCAGCACTTACTGCTTTATTTGCTACCATGACATGTACCATAGATCATGAACCATTCAAAAGTGTTTATAGCGGACTGTATAATGAATGATTCATGATGTGCAATGCTTTGTTTCACACACGCACTTATGAAAAACCGCAAACGCGCGTCCGTTTATTGCGGTTGCACTTGCAGCTTGACCAAAGTCTGAACACCACTCTTTGTGACTGTCGCTGTTCCATACCGCATCTTGCACTATATAGGAATGGAAGGGTGCAGGTAGCGGAAATAAGGAATGCTGAAGGGTTAACTGTAAAAGCAGCTTTAAAACGCCTTAACATACCGCCCATCAAACTAAAATTGATTAACTTATTTTTAAACTATGTACTAATGAAAACAAAACGAAGACTACTCTACATTTAATATTCATCTTAAAACTATTGAGTTGTGCTGTCTACTGGTAGAGAACACAACTTGACTAAAGGTCTTTTAATCGTGCCATGCATAGTTTTTACCTTAGCCACTCGAATAAACCCATCGCTTCCAGAATATAAATAATCGATGCGGCCTAGTCGCTAGGACAGAGGAGGAACTTGATCCTCTTTGATTAACACCAAGGTCTCAATTTGGATTTGAGGAGATGAAGTAAACCATTTAGTTTTTTGTTGCAGGGTATGCAAATAACTTGTATGCCACTGTTTCCAGAAATCTTGTTGTATGCGCTGAATAAGCTGCCAGCGATCCAAATGAGAAATTTTAACGCAGTAACGTAAGGATTTGGTAGAACAGACACAGGTTCCAAACCAAGAAAATGATTCGGTGTTAAATATGAAAATATCTTTCGGGATTAGTACTTAACGGGCACAAAGGCCTTGAATTAAGTAGAGATTTAATTTGCACAAGAACAATATTGAGTTCTTCATATGACAATATTTGATTTCCAATTGATCTTTTAGAGATGAGATTTAACTGATTTAATCCCGACTTCCAATAAACCTCCAAAATGAGGTGCGGAAGTGGGGGGCTGAATGTAAATGTTATACCTTCTGCACCCGCAAAGTCTTTCATCATGTCAGATAATTCACGAGACGCTCCAGTAAACTTGGTGCCACAATCACTATAAATAGTCACGCACTTTCCACGACGAGCAATAAAGCGACGTAAAGCAGCGATAAAGGCTTCTTTTGAAAGACTAGACACTAACTCCAAATGAACGGCTTTCGTGCTAAAACAAATGAACAAGCAAATATAAGCCTTTGATGATTTAGATCCTCGTTTTCTACTCATTGTAACGGCAAGAGCGCCACCATAATCCACACCAGTATGCAAAAATGCCTTTCCGGGAAAGTTACCCTTGAAGTTGATAAGTCGCTCATGGAAGGGCAGTAAGCAATAGGATTTATGCGAAAACAACGGATGCATGACTTCAAACATTTACGAACTGCTCTTTTAGCAGATAGAATTCAAAAATTGTGAGTCAACAAAATTGAGTAGTACGAAGTCCAGGATGTAAGTTCTGATTATGACAATCCTGAATCCTGTTAACTGATGCGATGATGGGAGTAAAATTGGAAGTTTCGCCCCATAGAGTAGTTCTGAATTTCGAAGGCGACCACCCACCCTGAGTAAACCATGTGTATCCACAAAGGGAGTGAGAGGTCTGAGCGGTTTGTTGACTGGTTTACCATTTGCTATATTGCAAATATCTTAAGGAAAGACTTCTTGTTGGACCCTTTTGACCAAAATATGAAGAGAACGTTGCTGTTCAACCATAGAAGCATAATCGGGCGCGTCTTTGCGTGATTCCAATGGTGTTCAAGTATTGGAAATGAAGTGACGAACACATGAAATAATTCTACATATTTTGGTAAATTTGAAAAGCGAGTAGTCAATAATTCTAAGAAATTGTATGAAATAACAACATTCAATGATAAAATTTGTCTTTCCGTTTCGACTGACAACGGATTTAACGAACGAGACACGTGAAGCGATGGCCATTTTCTTCTGGAAGTTGAAGCTAAGGAGGCCCTTTCCACCATAAATGATGTTGTACCAATTCTGAGGCTACCAGACCTCGAGAGGCACAATCAGCTGGGTTTTCTAAAGATTTAGTATGAAACTATGATGCTGGAGGAATGCGGTCTTGGATATGTGAAATTCGATTGCTGACGATTGTTTTCCAATTATACGATGATGATTTAATTCAAGCGAGTGCAACGGTTGAATTGCACCAGGCATAAATACTATCGAATGACAATTGTGTTTTGTAAGTAGTCCGAACAAAATCTACCAAGTTTGACAACAGTAGTGCACTACATAACTCCAAACGAGGCAAAGAAATGCGATTAGTAGGAGCAACCCTAGATTTGGAACACACCAATGACGTTTTAATGTTCCCAACTGTGTCGACGATTCGAAAATAAACAGCGACTGCATAGCCTGCTTCCGTAGCATCACAAAACCCGTGAATCTGTATATTGTGGTAATCAACATGTAAAATTCATCGAGGGATCTCGAGTTTCGATAATTCTGACAATTGTTCTAATTAATTTTTCCATTTTGATACAATATTTAATGGAGAACTTTCGCCCCAATCCAAACCCAATATCCACAAATATTGGATTAAATGTTTGGCAAAAAATACTAAAGGAGCAAGTAGCCCCAACGGATCGAACATTCTGGCTGCTTCAGACACCATACTGCGCTTCGTACAATCCTTTGAAATAGGATTAACATGATAAAAGAAATAATCCCCTATGGGTTTCGACTGCAAACCTAAAATCTTTTGTGAGAAGTTATTTGAATCTTCAAAACTAAAAGTTGTCGGATAACAAGACGATTCTAGTAATCCTTCAAGAACCTTGCTGACGTTGCTGTTCCATTTACGCAACGTAAAACCTCCTGCTGCACAAATTTGATTTAATTCGAAAATTAAACGTTTTGCTTCCTCCACAAAAGCACAACCACTCAGCACATCGTCAACGTAGGTATCTGATGCCAACACCTCAGCAGCACGCGGAAATGTGGCTGACTCCACTTGAGCTAATTCCTGAATGACCCTCAATACTAAAAATGAAGACGAGGTTATTCCATACGTGACGGCGTTCAGTCGATAATCCCTGATAGGATCCGAAGAATTAAATCTCCAAATTATTTTTTGATATTGACGATGATCTGGCGCAATCAAAACCTGCCTGTACATCTGTTTGATGTCAGCAGTGAATACCACAGCATGTTGACGAAAGTGCAGCAACAAAACCATAATGTTTTTCTACAACGGAGGACCAACTAACAAATGTTCATTTAACGAACCACCAATAGGCGCAGAAGCCGAAGCATCAAAAACCACTCTGAGTTTGGTTCTTGTGCTCCCTGGTTTGACAACGGCATTATAAGGTATGTTGTATTCTAACAAACCATCTATTGAATTTTTACCCAATTTCGAACAAAGTGTCATATGACCACTCCCAATGTAATCTTGCATAAAATCACGATATGAAGTACATAAATAAGAATATTTTTTCAAACGTCGCTCCAATGAAAGCAATCTACGAATGGCGATGTCCCGAGAATCTACAAAAACAAGCTCTGGGCCTTTGAACGCCAACCGGACTACAAACCGACCACCCTCCTCTTTAGTATGAGTCTCCACGAAATGCCTTTCGCACGCTTCTTTCGCCGAGCTCACCCTGGAATGTTTTCTAGTTCCCAAAAGCGACGTATATTAGAATCCAATGGTTCCACTATTGGACATAACGATGTGCATGAAGAAACGGGAGAAACAAGTTTTTCTGTCAGTATCCAACCCAATGTTGTCTTTATGGCGACAGGTTTATCCAGTGAACCCACAGGAGATTCATTCATCAAAATATGAGCGAAAATATTTGCACCTAGCAACATATCTATTCTGCCGGGTTTATCAAACTCTTTGTCAGCTAAGTTTAAGTCAGACCAATTATTTGATGATAACTGTACCGTAGGTAATTTTCCACAAATCTCCGGGAGAACAAAAACATCCACATCATATTGAGGGTTTCTTTGTCCTCTAGGACGAATTTTACCTGACAATGTACCTGAAATCTGAGCAGCCGATAGTTCCAGTCCTTCTACCTTTACCGAAACTTTTGATTTATTCAAAGCCAAACGTTGACGACATGACATAAAAATCTCCATGTTGCCATTATCCAATAAAGCTCTTACAGTTTGAACTCTTCCAAACCCATCATAAACGGATACTTTAGCCGTAGCTAACAAAGTGATCGTATTTGACGATCTTACCGAAAATAAACTACTACTGGCAGTGTAGCTAGCTTCCAATTGAAGAGTTGATGAAGAGACAAAATTGTTGACGATGAAACCACAGGCCCAGAAGAAGTAATATCCTCAGTCTGCACTGCTGAATTTCCAAAATGCAGCAAAGTATTGTGGGGTTTTGAACACCTTTTGCACAACTTCTTTGATTTACAATTGCTAGCATGCTGCGAGTCCATGCAACAATTAATGTACAACTCTTTTCCTTTAACAAAAGTATAACGTTCCTGCGGTGACTTCCTAAGAAACATTTTACACTGATATAAATAATGTGTCGCATCACACAACAAACATTTATCTTTGACGTAGTCACTAAAACGTATAAGATTGTGATTTTAAACCCGCATTAAGGCGTTTTTCCCAGTCCACATTCTTACTTGACGATTTGACATGTTTATCTGCTAGCATCATACTGCTGATTTCTAGCGCCTTACAGTGCTTTTCAACAAACGATTTCAATTGTTCGAATGTTGGAATATCCTGAATATTTTTCAACTCAAACGTTTTAAGCAAGTCGACCTTCAATTTTTTTGATAACATCTTGAAAAGAATCAAATCCAACAAATCAATTTTCATTTGACACAAACCAGCCAAATTTTCTACAACGCAATTCAGTAATTCTCTTAATTCTATATGTGAGTTAGATTGAGCTTTAGAAATCTTTTCTAATGCTGAAAGGTATGTTTTGCCAATAAACGACGACACTCGTAACGCTAAACGATAATTGAATAAGCGGTTTCAAAATTTTCATTTGTGACAGCCAGATGACGAATAAGATTCTTCGAATTTGAATCTAGAGAATCCAGTAAGAAAAAATATTTTTCAATGGGTAATAAATTCTGATTATCATAAACTACATTCTTGAACATGCTATGTGTTCAGCGCGGGGGTCTTATAAATTTATATATCGACTTACCTCCGCGGTTTTTTGTTGTTCTAAGCTGCAGTTCCTTGCTCTTCAGCTAAGTGGACTGTATTCGAAATTATAGTACGTGTTACTTTGCACTTGCACTGTGTTTTTTAGGGGTTTATCGATAAAGTCCGCGGCACTATTGACAAACTCACTTTTACCGAACTAAGAACCGACTGTTCTGTTTCGATATCGATGAGAGAGTGTTTGTTCACTACTACCCTTAGTCCCACTTATTTACACATGCACAAGGAATTTTTATCACAGGATATAAGGGAACAAAGGATGACAGTTTTACTATTAGATTTACAACTACAAATTTACGACTTAAAATTAAACACAACAACGTGCGACAAAGAGACCGAACATCCTGCCCACCAAAATAAGTATAAACTAACTTATTTTATATTTAAAAATAATTAGAGCTATTAACTAAGAAACCTAACCGACTTATATAAGTGAATATATGTGTACATACCATTAAATATCAAGTAACTAGCAGTAAACATCGTTTCACTAGGGGGCGTTCAACTAACCCTTCAGCTGTCTTGACGGTAGCTACCCGAACGATACCGTCCCTACCAGGATGAACATCTACTACTCTTTCTATACGCCACTGTAGAGGGGGGTTATTTTCTTCCTTTAAGAGGGCAAACGAATCAATAGGTAGGGTAGCGGAATTCCTTAACCACTTACCTTTCTGGCTGCAACGTGTGCAGATATTCAGCACTCCATTTCTTCCAAAACCCTTGTTGCATTTGCTGCAACAGTTGCCAGCGATTCAAACGAGAGGGGTTTATGGACAACAAATCTGGATCTGGTAACACCGAGACTGGTTCAACATTAAGAAAATGACCCAGGGTCAAATACGAAAAGTTATGCGGTTCGCAACTCAGTGCGCATAGTGGACGTGAGTTGAGAATCGCTTCGATTTGAATCAATACCGTCGAGAATTCTTCAAACGACAAAATTTGTTCACCGATAATTCTTTTTAAATGGGATTTTACTGATTTAATCCCGGCCTCCCACAACCCACCAAAATGAGGAGCGGCAGGAGGATTAAACACAAAATCAATTCCCTCAACGCCTGCCGAATGGCGCATCAATTGAGAGATTTCACGAGAGGCCCCAACGAAATTAGTACCATTATCACAATGGATTTGAATACATTTGCCTCTTCGAGCAATAAATCGACGTAAAGCACCCAAGAAAGCGTCTGTTGACAAGTTAGACACTAGTTTCAAATAGATCGCTTTAGTGCTGAAACAAATAAATAAGCAAATGTACGCTTTCAATGACTTTGCGCCACGACATCGATTCATCGTGACAGAGAAAGGTCCCCCAAAGTCGACTCCCGTATGTAGAAACGCCTTACCTGGAGTTAACCGAGAAGTTGGTAAATCCCCCATAGGGGGCATAAAGCCGCAGGGTTTACACGAAAACAACGAATGCAGGATTTTAAACATTGCCGAATAGACCTCTTGGCGGACAAGATCCAATAATTTTGAGTTAGTAAAAATTGAGTTGTTCGATTTCCAGGATGTAAATGTCTTTCATGACAATCTAATATAATAATTTCAGTCAACCGATGCGACCGAGGAAGCAAAATTGAAAATTTTGTATCATGCGATAACTCTCAATTACGGAGGCGACCGCCCACCCTTAACGAATCACGACTATCTAAAAACGGACTAAGTCTACGAAGTTGTTAACTAACAAGTTTTCCAGTTTTAATATTTGCAATGTCTTGGGCAAAAACATTTGTTTGAACTCTTTTAATCAATAAATGCATAGCCTCTTGCTGATGAGCTAGAGACACACCATCAGAATATTTTGAACGCAAATCTGCCGGACATTGAACATTACGAATGAAATGACGAATACATGTAATAATCCTACAAATTTTCTTCAGGTTTGAAAATTTATCCAACAACAAATCTAAGAAATTGTCAGACATAACGACTGTTAACGACAGAGTGCGATATTCGACGTCCATCTGAGATGAGTCGATAAGTCTTGGCAGCGACGTTACTGGCCATTCTTCCTATGACGCACTAACCAGGAAGGTCCTGTCCACCATAATGGATGATGAACCAACTCTGAAGCCAAAAGTCCACGTGAGGCACAATCCGCAAGGTTATCCTGGGACTTAACATGACACCACGAAGATGGAGGAATACGTTCTTGAATATGCGAAATGCAATTGCTAACGAATGTCTTCTACTTATGCGAGGAAGACCGAATCCAATACAAAACAACAGTAGAATCTGACCACGCGAAAATATTACTAAATGATAAACTATCTATATAAGTATTTTTGACGAAATCTACTAAATCTGCCAAGAGTACGGCAGCACACAATTCGAGACGGGGCAATGAAACGCGATTAGTAGGAGCAACCTTCGACTTTGCGCATACTAATGAAGTGGTATTATTACCTTCTAAATCGAATGAACTAAAGTAGACGACAGCAGCATACCCGGCTTCAGAAGCATCACAGAATCCATGCAACTCCACCTTTTTAAAATTATGACATACGATGCGACGCGAAATCTCAATATTCGAAACCGCTGGCAATTCACCCAAAAAATGTTTTCATTTTTGAATGACTTCCAATGGAGGCTCTTGGTCCCAACCGAGACCTAAAAGCCAAAGATCTTGAACTAAACGTTTAGCGAAAAGTACTAAAGGCGCTATCAAACCGAGGGGATCAAAACTTTTGCGATAACCGACAAAATATTACGGTTAGTGCAAGTGCGCTCTTCAACGTCTAAGTTGTATAAAAATGCATCTGTAAGAGCGCGCCACGAAAGGCCCAAAATTTTTATTCAGCCACTATTCTTATCTTGAAATGTAATTGCGTCCGAACTGGTCAGGGACTCCCTCAAGTTGGACATCACTTCCGAGCAATTACTACTCCATTTTCTTAAATGAAAACCACCACTAGTGCAAATACTATTCAATTCACCAATTAATTGATTAGCAGCTTCAATCGAATTGCATCAGGTGACTAAGTCATCAACATAGGTATCGCTCGCCAATACCGATGACGCGAAAGAAAAATTAATCGATTCTAACCTTGCCAATTCTTGAACTGTACGCAAGGCCAAAAAAGGCGACGACGAAACTCCATAAGTCACAGTATTTAGTTTAAAGTCCATAATAGGATCTGACGCAGAAAATCTCCAGACAATTCGTAGATAATCACGATGAGTATCTTTAACCAAAATCTGCCGATACATTGGTTTGATGTCAGCTGTAATTACGATAGGATGTACACGAAAATGCAATAACAAAACTGCAATGTCCTTTTGCAGAGCAGGGCCAATAGCCAAGCTATCATTTAACGAATTTCCAGATTGATCCGGACACGAAACATCGAAAACCACACGTAATTTGGTGGTAGTGCTATCACGTTTATGTACAGCATAATGGGAATGTAATACATTTTCTCATGAACCGACGAATTTATAGGCGATTCCACTTGAACCATGTGACCGCTTGTCAAATAATCCACCATAAATTTTTTATAATCTGAATACAATTCAGGATTTTTTAGCAAACGACGTTCTAACGACAAAAATCTTTTAACAAATCGATCTCATACCCACAAATGAGGGTTCAAAAATTTTAAAGGGCAAGGACACTACAAAACGACCGTGCTTGTTACGTCTGTAATTTTCCACAAATTGATTTTCACACTTTTCTTCTTCAGGAGAAATGTGTTTCTTGAAGGGAATATTTTTTAATTCCCAAAATCGACAAATGTCGCTGTCTAAGGGCTCAACGAAAGCACACAACAACGTAATAGAACTATTTGGGGAAACGACCTTTCCCGTTAAAACCCAACCAAAGTTTGTTTTAATAGCAACTGGCTCGTTAGCGACACCCCAACGAGATTCGTTCCACAAAACCTGAGCAAAGATTTCCGCTCCGAGTAGCATGTCAATTTTACCAGGAATGTTAAAATTAGGATCAACTAAGGTCAAACCTCGAGTATGCGACTATTCCTTGACCCCTATCGACGACGAAGGTAATTGATTACAAATGTTAGGCAAAATATAACACTCAATTTTATATGCTGGAGACCCTTGCTCCCGAGGAGCTGACTACACATGATAGTGCACCAGACACCAACGACGAATTTAAGCCAAGTCTTTGAACAGTGACATTGGCTCTCCATTTCTTCAAACCTAATTTCTGACGGCACCTTTCAGTCATAAAACTTTCCATGAATCCGTTATCTAAAATTACACGAACAGGTTGCAATTTTCCTGTATAATCCAGCACCGACACCATTGCCGTAGCTAACAGCGTCGTTGTATGTTCTAATGACGTCGAAATTAACGAGGTAGTGGCAGGTTGTTCTGCACAACCGCCGACGACAGATGGTCTTCACTAGGTCTACTAGTAGAAGTAAGTCTAAGCGCCGCTCTCCGAGGAGATGCTAACCTTTGACGATGGGTTTGTCTGCGTGGAGACACCGATTTTTTTCGTTTATTGAAGTGAAGCAACGAATTGTGTGACTGATGACATTTTCAACACGACCAATCTAACGTACAATTTTTCATCGAATGTGAAGTATTTAAACATTTAACACAAAGATTTTTAACCTTTACCACCTCAAATCTTTCTTAAGGGATTTTATCGAGAAACTGCTTACATCTATAAATAGGATGCACATCTTGACATAAACTACAATTTTTACCATCATTGGTGGTACTAACTAAAGAAGTCTCGAGATTTTAAGCCTGTTTTTGAAGCAACGTCATTTATCTCCAACACTTTACATTGTTTTTCAATGTACCACCTTAAATCTTTAAACGAGGGAATCTCGTTACTATTTCCTAATTCAAAACGCTTTAAAATGTTTGCATCGAATTTTTTCGATAACAAATTAAACAACATGAAATCTAATAAATCTATTTCCATCTGCCTTAACGCGAATATATTTTCATCAAAACAACTAATTAATTGCCGGAGTTCCGTGTGTGAGTTTGAGGAACTGACCTTAGGGCATTTTTCGAGAGCATTAAAATATGTTGAAAGTAATAACCTCTTGGACTAAAAACGATTAGTGATGATTTTATATGCTTCCTCGTATGCATAATCATTTAATGGCAAGTATTTTATTAAGGCACGCGACGACTCATCTAGTGTATCAACGAGATAGCAAAATTTTTCAACGGGTGACAAACCGACATTATCGTGAATCAATCGCTTATAAATTGCATGATAACTCTCAAAATCCGAAATGCGTCCCGAGAACCGTGGGACAGAAAGATGTTTCAAGCGTACCCCACTATTTACGGACAAAGAATTATTTATGTTTTTCACTTTTGGATTATTTTCTACCCGATCTAATTCGCATTGTTCAGCGATAATACGAATATCTAATAGATAATCATCGATTTTCACCCTAAGAGCCGAAAATTTATCCAATTGTTCACTTTCTTCATCAAAGAAAATATCCTTGCAAAAAGATTTGAAATGGGTTTCAATTTGCTCGACACTTTTAATCGATGCTCTAATTAAAGCAATCGATGCTTTTTCCGGTTGATTAATTTTACTGTATATATGATCCAACCTTTTAACTACAAATCTAGCTTCAAGAATAGCTTTATCAATTGATATAACCATATTGTTTAATGATTAATGAACGACAATACAAATTAATGTAAAACCAATGCGTACCCAAATACGCTACAACTAATTTAATCTACGAAATTAAATTATTAATAGACAAATGCAACTCCCGACTCGCCCGACAAAGCCTTTAACGTTTCAAATAAATTCCAATCCTTTTGTTATACAAGTTGCATGAACCCGAATGGTTCCTCCAACTTGAAACGACAAATAAGGTAAAGATTTACAATACAATAACCCCTCATAAATTTAGTTTACCTAAAGTAAACTGTTCAGCCACTAATCTTTGCAACAAAGGATAAAGAATATATTGTAAAATCTACTGTTATAACCAAATGTTTCTACCATTAAATGTGTTAGCAGAACGTTATTCTCTTCGTAACACGTTTAAACATACTCAAAACTACGACAATGATTAAAGTAAAGTATAAATGAGGAGCTTAAAAGATAGGAACTAATTAATTAATTAAATAATCCGGTGATGAAGGCCATTTGTTCAGCGCGGGGGTCTTATAAATTTATATATCGACTTACCTCCGCGGTTTTTTGTTGTTCTAAGCTGCAGTTCCTTGCTCTTCAGCTAAGTAGACTGTATTCGAAATTATAGTACGTGTTACTTTGCACTTGCACTGTGTTTTTTAGGGGTTTATCGATAAAGTCCGCGGCACTATTGACAAACTCACTTTTACCGAACTAAGAACCGACTGTTCTGCTTCGATATCGATAAGAGAGTGTTTGTTCACTACAACCCTTAGTCCCACTTATTTACACTGTAACAGTTTTTTTGACCACTGCAGAACATCAACGAATTTTTAGTCCTAATAACTCTAGTATAGTCATTAATATCATGCAAACCAGTTTTAAACAAATAAATACCAGTATTGGTATTGTACGTGTTAACCGCCATACAGAAATGCTAGTTTGGTTGCTAACATCAGGCGTCGAACGTTAATACAATTATTATCAAGGCCAAGCAGCTTTCCTGTTTCGTGCCTAGAACATCTGCACTGAGATTAGCTAGAGCTTTCGTCGAGAACGATTATAGAACTAATAAGGGTTCTGGCATGTAACTTGCGTCTGGTTGTGCGGTAGTAGAGCCCTAGTGCGCTGAACACTAGGCTTTGTGTTTTAACAATGCGCTCTTTTCGTATTTTTTCTTTTCTTTAGTTATAACGTTCTTTTTAACGACGTTTTTAAACGACTTTTAATAAATAACTTCGTTTGGATAATTCCTTTGATAAATTTAATTAATAATTTTTTGGACATTTGTGTAAATAGTACTTAAAATATTCCTTTAATAATTTCGTAAAAGTTACGATAAAACATGTTTTTCAACGCTTCGTAGAAAATCTTCAATTAGATATTTAGTTTATAATTCTCAACTTTAAGAAGTCGTTTTGTATTATCTAGTTTTTAAAAATAAGGCAGCGAGTATGCTGTATTTAAAGAAGATATAAATTCTACTTTTGCACCTGCGAATATCAACTTATGGTTGATTCACGTCAACTTTACGATAGGGTATTGATCCAATATGAACGTCCTTTAACCGTACGATGGATACTTGGATTTTATGTAATGTTATGGAGAAAACAATACGTTCGAATTCTAAAGAAACGTTCTACAAAGTATGTAGAAATTTTTATGGTTTGGAAATTAAGTCCGATGATGCATTGGAATGGTACTGTTGAAACTTTCGTTCAAGATTTAGACACAGTAGAACATCTAAGTTTAGTATTAGAATTTGGTTGGTCCAGTTTGTGCGTATAACAAAAACGCATGGAAGTTAGTATGGTCCGGTCCAAGGGTCACGCAGCTGTTCGTATTCTGTGGAACATGTGGATTTTACGTCACGTGTTTTCTGAAAATGTATGTATTAACACCTGCCCTAACATGTTGTAACGACAACATGTAAACAACACCTGCAGAGCCAAGGTAAGAGATTAGAATTATTCTTGCATCACGTCTACATTTGGTGATCTTTGATACAAGACTGTTTCAGAAAATATTTTTGTAACTATCTATTATCATAAATCCGTTTTGCAAATTAAGGAGGACCTTGGTAAATTTTTATTGTCAATACTAGTTCAGTATAATTACAGTTACTAAATTTTATGAAGTTAGGCAAACCTAAAAAGTTCTTATTGATGTTTCATATATGCATGATTTCACTTGCAAGTTTTGAATAATGAATTAATAGACAAAGTAGTTAAAGTTTTATAAATATGTAAACAGAAAAAACAGATCTGATATTTCTGGTATAAATTCAAGTTAAACTTTTGTAACTAAAGCAACATTTAAAGTTTTTGATATTTTTCTTTGAATATATTATCCTACCTTATGAGTAGATGAAACTTGTTTTATCTTTTCTTAAACATAAATTTTATATTTACAATTTTTATGAAAAAACAATTTTAATTAAAGAAGCAGCATTTAATTTTCTTAATTATTTGTTTTATTCTGAACAAGTACGTTCAGAAGTAGGGTAACAAAGTATAAGATCAAATAGAGTAAAGTGGTAAACCCAATTTAACAAGAAGCTTTAATAGCCTTTTCAGAATTTGAAACATAAAATCTGTGTTCATATTATTGTTGCCTGATTAATCTTTGTTGTTTTTTTTATATGAGGTAGCAAGAGAATACCTCTTATGCCCTCATTTTTGTATATTTCATTAAATTTTCTTTACAGCTTTTGTGTTAGCAGTTAATACGATATTCCTCCCTAAGGACGCCCAAGTCCCCCTTAGGGAAACCCTGTGTTTAAAGTTAATGACTTGGTGGCGCCTTATTCAAACCCCTGTTTTGTTGAGGATTTAGCTCTAGTAAGAAAATAATGCTTTGTAAAAAGAACCACGACCAATCCTCATAAGCTCTGCCCAAGGAATAGACCCCTAGCATAGTCGGAAGATATTTGCGTTCCATCATTTTAAGGAAACCCTTCCTTAAAGGTTACTGGTCACATTTGGGGATATAAAAATAACCCCTAACTAGTTAACCCAACCAGTAATTTATGAAAATACGTTATAACACATGGACAAGAAATTTTTACGACAGGATATAAAAAAACAAGGGATGACAGTTTTACTATTAGATTTACAACTACAAATTTACGACTTAAAATTAAATACGACAACGTGCGACAAAGAGACCGAACACTATAATAAGCGTTAAAATCGCAAAACTTTCCAGTGAATTTACTTATTGATACTAGCCGTAATCAAATATTGGTAACACCACTAAGACCAGTAGGCGATCCAGCCCTATTTTCAAATGAATTTTGAGGTTTAATGTCCGATGACTCAAACATGCTTTCAAACTGAGCTTTACAAATTTTAACCGGCAGTAGCATTTTAACCAATTCGATACGAGAGATCCAACTTCCTAAATGCTTTCGGCGTTTTCTTTATCGGAAATACATGCATGATAAGACATATCAATTTCTTTTTTGATATCCGTGGCGGCTTTTGTAAACAATTTTATTGCAACCAAATTTTCAATTTATCAGTACTAGCCAATTATTCTGAAATCCTATTGACAGCATCTTTTATGTCTAAAATTAGACTATCCATAGAAATTCTAAATTGAGTCATTGTGCTGAATGACACGACCCCAATTAAAATACTAATAACCAAACATTGCAAATCTGCTGACTAGAATTTCCTTCAACACAATTTTAAAGAAACTTTCTAACATACTTGAAATCAAACCAACCAGTAAAAATATGTTCACCTTGTTAGAAGCTCCCAAAATACTAAGATATGAATGTTTGTCTGATGCCGAAGCAATTATAAAACCTCAACCCTTAACCGCTACCTGAATAAGAATTTACTTTATGTACCCAGCATTCTTTCGAAACAGTTAAGATAAAAACTAGCATCTATTCTATAATGTCCCGTTATTTCCAAGGAGCGAACGGTATACATACCAACGTTTTAAAGCTTTTCCTCTGTAATAAATACCTCAACGCGAACGCGCGGTCGTTGATTGCGGATGCACTTGCAGCTTGACCAAAGTTTGAACATCACTCTTTGTGACTGTCGCTGTTCCATACCGCACCTTGCGCTATATTGGAATGGAAGGGTGCAGGTAGCGGAAATAAGGAATGCTGAAGGGTTAACTGTAAAAGCAGCTTTAAAACGCCTTAACACCAGTTATTTCAAAACTGCAGTTCTGACGTAATATTACAAGTGGTATAACAAAATACATCACGCATCAAATGAAATTTTTAAAAATCCACAAGCCTAATTATGAAATTCTGAACACCATTTTCTACGAATAACACTCGCTTCCAAGATATGGAAAAACTTCCTACTATAACAATAATAGACATTTCACAGCTTGGTTGCTACAATAAAAGCTTTCCTAAGCTGTAAGTAATTTAAGAATGTGCATTCCAAACTTGAATGACACAGCACTTCAAAAATAAATTGCAGTTAACTGCTGCCGATAAACATAATAACGATATCTCGATTCCTAAAATTTAACAGAATTTTTACAGAGAACGGAAGCACTAAATAGAAGCGTGCAAATTAATATGTTTAATAATTACCATTTCCACAACTAATATTTCAGTGGAGAAAAGACGAGTCTACGAAATTCTCATTTGTTTTACGAAAATATCATTGCCAAATCCGCAAGTATCAAGAATAAAAGAATTGATTGTATTTTTAAAACACAAGACAAATCTGAGTGCAACGCAAGTTATGTATCCCCCAATTACCTATATATATATATATTGGTGTATTGAATCTAATATGAATTATTAGAAATTATTAAGTAAAAGTATAAGTTCAATGCAACATTGTAACACAAGGATAACCCAGAGAGGTTATCGACAGTTCATGAGAACGGAATGCAGCTTTGCATCCGTGAGGGCAGTGATACTGCAGGTGGCCAGTCACAGGCGGTCAACATACCGCAGTTACTTAGAATTAAGTTGTTACATTGTAATAAAGTGTACAATAAAGAGAAACGCAGACATGAGATCTGCAAGTTCTCACAGCCGTGTGAGGGGCAGGTTATTATAAAAGGCCCGGGAGCTCAATGCCCGGCAGTCAGTCTTCAAACTCCATACTTCGTTGTTTGAGCTACTCATCAGTACAATTAAATTATTTTATTAATGTTATTATGAACCAGCTATTCCAAATTTCAATGTAATTTCTGTTTAACTTAGTAATAAAATGTGTTAAAGTTTCAAAGTGTTTTTAAAAAACCAGCTCCAAAGACCCGAACTTTAACTGGCGCAGTCGTAACGGATGTCAAAAGGGCACTGAAAATCCAAAAATCGGAAGATTGGTGACCAAGAATTTTTATTCGAAATTTTGGCAGAACCCAAACCAAGTTGGAGGAAGAACAAGCATCGTCTAATTCCAGCAACAAACCAAGTTGGACAAGAAACAAGAATCGTCTAAGGCCAACAAACAAACCAAGGTGGACAAGATACAGAATCGATCGAACCCACCAAAGAAACAGATGAAATTAATGTAAGTTCATTTCCATAATTTTCTTTCAAACCAAAAACTATAATTGATATATGCTAGTATTATAACTATTGATTACTATTGTTTTATGTATCTTATTATTATGAATATTTTTTTGTTGAAAATAGTTCAAAGTGAATTATTTTCAAAACGAGACTGTATAACATTTTATGAGACGAATGTTAAAGAGATAAAATTTTTCTTTAAAAAGCAAATGAAACTTGAAGTTTAAAAGAAATTTTCTTTTAAAATAAATAAGAATTAAATTTAAAAAGAAACCCTTACCATAATTAATAGAACGAACTCAAAATAATCCAAAAATAAACGGGCGCACATTCACTAACACCAAATAATTACCGCGATTCAACGCACGTTTATAAACCGGCAAACTAGAAACACAGAACGCAATTTAATTTCAAAGCTAAAGCTAATCTTTAAGCAATCACAAAACAATTATTTGAAACCATTGACCTGATAAATCATAGCAAACACTCTGCTACGGTAACCTAAAACCACTTTAATCTAAGACGTCAGCCGAAGAAAGCAAGACGCATCCTTTATTATACAATTAACATCTCAGAGAAATCGCTTTCAGTACTAAAGTATAGCTTCAACAACGCAATATCATTATTACCTTAAAGAAATAGCTTTCAGAATCCTATGCACAACGCAATTTGCATCATACACGGGATAATAAAATCGACGCAGTTTCTACATTAATACCTACAATCCATAAAAGCGTGTACAATTGCAATAAAATCTAAACGTTTTTCAACTTGTAACAAAATTTTTGTTACATTTCATATCTATAAAGAAAAAACAGTTCTAACTGCTATTATTTTGCGAATCTGTCAATTAGCGTGTAATCATTAATTAATTTAATGAACTATAAAGAAGAACAACTTTTTCCGTTTATGTTATTTTTACCTATAAGGAGTATTTAACAGACTTCTATACTTTCAATATCGAGGATGCCTTAAGCGTGGCTTGTGTTGCATATATTGCGGGCGTTCTGGCGTCCACTAGAGCGTTGTTAAACATAACGCCTGCGCGAAAATGACGCGAAGGCTATGAGCATCGACAACAAAGAATACTGCCATCTTGCAAGCAACCGTGGGTACGTAGACTTCACTTACAAAGATGGTGAATTCTGCTTGTAAGTGGAAGAGGAGGATAGCTCTAGAGGAATGGTAGGGCTGTTGATTGTCGCGTGGAGGCTCCACGAAGAGCTCTCGTGGAAGCCGCCCAGTCAATTCAAAGCAACAGCTGCAACACGTGGTGAGAAATCCTTAGTGGTAAGGACCGTGTAATTAATTAGCCGTGTTTAATACTAATACTTGATTCAATCCCTTTAGCACAATTTGAGGAACACGCTAAGCTATGGTGTTGGATTTTGGTCGAGCATTGGGAAGTTGACTGTTTTGGAGCGTCCGAGGAGTTGCGGTTAGTGCAGGCCTGTTTTGTGTCTTTCGAAATATCAAACAGATGGGAAGTAAAGTGTCCGAGCTCATCGATTACATTCGTCAACATCGTTGCTGTAAAAACTAAATCTACCAGGTACTTATGAACCTTTTGCTGAAAATCAATTTCGTGTGCTGTTTAAGGTTAAAGCTTTAAATTACTATTTATGAAATCATGAGAAACCTTCGTTAAATAACGTAAATTTCAAATTTGTTTGCTAAATGTATTTATGCTTATATACTACGTAAAAATTTAGTTGGAAACATAACCTAAAATTTAATTAGTCAAATATTTTTCATTCGGAACTAGATTGCTTTATAAGAGAATTTTTAATCTTTAGATGCTCTAAAAGTTGTTATTCAAAGTGCTTTTATGATGCACATGTCAAGTGATAAAAATATGTATAAAGTCCACCTTTGGATGAAAGGTGTTTTCTAGCAATTTGTTGTAATTAGTAGAAGAACTAAGCTGTTTTTGACATATGTTAATCTGAGTTTATTATTTTCATACTTAAACCATATGAACTGTTTATGTAACAAGTTCCTTAGATAAAATCTTGTAAGCCAAAACAGATCTGTTTCATGGATGTTTAAGAAACTAAACTGTATTAACTAACTTATAAATGCTAATACCTCTCTATGTAGAGAAGTATATTCAGAAACTTCTGTAACTTATTTAATGTTGATTATTTTGATTATAGAGGAACACTCTAAGAAAAGTTTTAAAGTTTATATATTGATTAATGAAATTTATTTACAAGTAATTTTTGCAACAAAAGAGATATATATTTAGATTAAACATTGAATTGATACCTTTGTCTTTTATTTCACTTATTGAAATTAACATTGATCAAATTAGACCAGAAAATTTTGAATGTGGAAAAGTTGATACAGTATCAGGTAATAGAAATGGAATAAGTAATTTCCAGTAGAGTATTTTCTCATACGTAAGGTGTTATTAAGATTTTGAATTCAGGCTAATCGATCTATAAAGATCGAGATATTTTGTTGCTGTAAGACACAAACGGTGTCTTATATTTTATTTTTTGTGTGACATCTTCTTGCAGGTCCGACATCGCGGAAGCTAAAGCAGAGATTTCAGAGGTATTATATATTGAGGTTTGTAAGTTTTTCTTGTAATCATTTATATCCTATAGGTTTCTGCGTCTTCCTGTAGGATACTTTAGTCTTGTTTATTGTCTGTATAGATGCAGTGGCGTCCATTTATTTTTTTGTTCCCGTTAGTAGTCGAGCCCACCATATACCCACGCCCAAACTCATTGCTCACCCTTGGGGTAATTCCCAGACTAGACCGCGAATATAGTAAAGAAGAGAAAACTTCATTTTCAAATAAAATGATATTTCATAGGCGCCGGCAACGTGAGGCGTATATAATTAAAGAACATTTCACTGGCGCACAACGTGTGAGGCTCGATTTCGTTGATGTTTGATTTATAAAAATAGTTATTTCATTATCCCTTAATGTGTTGGTTTAGTTGGTAAACTCAAAATTAATTTGGTTGTAAATTTTCATAGGATTTATATCGTGTCTGGAACCTCAAGTCTTTTATGCATTAGTTATTTGAATGTCACAACAGGTTTGACTCGCATTAGAGAAATTTTTTGTCATATAGAGTTGGTCAAGAAATAAAATAACTTTAGGTTGTCAAAATAAATTTTTTAAAATGGCTGAAACATTTCAAATTGTTCATTTACTCAAAGAAGAGCTGGAATACGAATTAAAAATCCGAGGAATAGAAAGTGCTAGGCCGGTTATGGAAAAGAGAAAATTCTAGGTAGATTGTTAGCGAAAGAAGTAGGAAACCTGATTGTTTAGTAGATCTGTCAGTATATAGGGTAGAATTTGAGGAAGAATGTAGAGAGATAAATGCTACCATCGATTCAATAAAACATTTGGTGTTAGAATTTGAAGGTGATTCGGGAGATTCTATCTTTAAAAGGGTACTTTCTAGGCTTGTCCATGTAACATGTCGAGTTAAACGTATGAGACTCCCGTCTGACAAACTGAAAGAAGCTGAACTATCTAAAAAGGAATTGTTAGCAACCATCCTTACTGTCGAAGCTGAATTGTACGAGAAGGTGAAGCCGAGCCCAGGGTCAAGCAGTGCAAGTGATGCAAATCACACAACTTCGTTAGCAGTAGCTGCACCTATGCATACGTTTCCATATTTTACACCACCGATCCCTGTTGGCTCTTGGTCAGTTAAATTTTCAGGAGACCCCAAGCAGCTGTATTTCTTTTTGGATAGGATAAAGGAGTTGGCACAATCACGTAAGGTATCATATAAAGACTTGTTTGAGTCGTCTGTCGAATTGTTCGTCGGAAATGCTTTAGTGTGGTTTAGAAGTATTAGAGATTCCGTAAAAGATTGGGAAGCCCTTGAGAGTCGTTTGAAAGAAGATTTTTTACCCGCTCATTCAGAGGAAGAGATCTGGGAGACAATAAAAAATCGTCGTCAAAAGAGGGATGAACCAATTGTTCTATTCGTTGCTCATGTAGAAAGTTTATTTAGTAGATTACCCCATACCCCAGCAGAAATTACAAAAGTGAGGATACTCAGGAAAAATTTATTACCAGAATTCATATCGCAACTAGCTCTTTCAGATATTGAGGATACAGCTACGTTAATAAAACTATGCAAAAATTGGAAGAGGCCATGATGTTGAAACAAAATCAGTTTTCAGTCAGTCGACTAGCTCAGCTAAATTTCATAATAGTGCTAATTCATTAGTAAAGAGTAAATACCCTATTTATTTGAAAGATTCTTCTACATCAGAAGCTCGTGTTGATAATCAAAAAACGTGTGCTCCACAAGTTCAGACTATAAGTAATAATAAAACTTTTCCAGTACCTACCCAAGCTAGTTCTTCAGGTCCAACAAAAATCATTTCAGGGTGTTGGAATTGTTCGCGACATGGTCATTCATTTCGGTATTGTAGATTCCCAAAAGAATTTTTGTTACGGTTGCGGTTATAAAGGAGTTACGCGTGATAAGTGTCCAGCATGTTCAAAAACGAGTGAGGAGATGGATGTTGCGCGGCCGGCATTCCATTCCTTCTCAAAAGGCGGCAGTTATGATTTGTGAACAGAAGAATTATTTTTGTAGAAAAGAGTGGTCTGAATGGTTAAAAGTAGTAAAAATTTTGTCGTACTAACCCTCAGCCCAAAACTGATTCGTTATTTGTTGAAAAATCTGGTGATAATCGGCCATATGTGATGGTTAAATTATTTGACATAGATGTCACTGGTCTTTTGGATTCAGGATGTACTACATCGGTAGTTGGGTCTCTTGCTATTCCTTTAATCAATAGGTTAGAGTTAAAAATTTTCAGGTCACAGAAACAAGGTATTTTTACAGCAGATGGAGCTTTGAAACCAGTTGAAGGAATCGTAGATTTGCCCATTTCAGTAGGAAAACAATGTCGTGTTCTTAATGCTCTCGTAGTGCCATCTTTACCACACGCATTTATATTTGGTAGTGATTTTGCTAAGCTATTTGGATTGATAGCAAATTTTAAGAATAATTCGTGGCATGTGCAAGGCGATGCGGAAAGTAGTGTTCCGTATGTGGGTCCATCATCAGTTCCCCTAAAATATAGTGACTGTTTACTCAATTTGGATGATTTGTCGATTAATCAGAGGTCACAGGCGCAAACTGCCATAGATTCATTTCGAGAAATTTCTAGTGCTGATAAATTAGGGCGTACTAATATGATTGAGATGGATATCGATACAGGAGATGCAAAACCCTTCAGGAAAAGACCCTATGTTATGTCTCCTATATTAGTAAAGAGTTGGATAAGGAGTTAGATGAAATGATTCGATTAAAAGTAGTAGAACCGTGTCAGAGTCCATGGAATTCGCCCGTGTTACTAGTCAAGAAAAAAGATAGTAAAGAATATAGATTTTGCTTCGACGGGAGAGCATTGAACGATGTTACGATCCATGACAGTTACCCTCTTCCTAATATAGACAGAATCCTAGGGATGTTACGTAATGCTAATTATATTTCTAGTCTTGATTTGCGAAAGTCATTTTGGCAGGTCCTCTTAGTGAATCATCAAAGGACAAAACAGCGTTTAGCGTTATTTCGCGGGACAGTATAGATTTGTGACGATGCCGTTTGGTTTAAAAATGCTGCACAGACTCAACAGCGTTTAGTCGATGCAATTTTCGGTCCGAAATTCGAACCATACGTTTTCTGCTATTTGGATGATATAATTCTGTGCTCATCGACGTTTGAAGAACATCTAAAGTTATTGTACGAAGTCAAGGAACGCATTCGAGAGGCAAATTTAACGTTGAATTTAGAAAAGTGCGAATTTTTAAGAAGTCTCTCAAGTTTCTCGGTTATATAGTAGGGTCAAATTCTTTAAGGACGGATCCAGATAAGGTGTCAGCTATGGTCAATTTTCCACGCCCAAAGACCACCACTGAAGTTAAGAGATTCCTTGGTATGTGTAGTTGGTACCGTCGTTTCATTAAAGACTTTTCATCGTTAGTTTCACCAATCAATGATCTAGTCAAGAAAAGAAAAAAAGGTCAAGTCGTTACGTGGACTTCAGAAGCAGAGGCTTCCTTTGTGTCGATTAAAGAGGCTTTAGTGTCTGCACCACTTCTGGCGCAGCCGGATTATTCTGCTCCTTTATTATTGAGTGTGATGCAAGTAATACAGGTCTAGGTGCCGTATTAATTCAGAATGTTAGTGGAGAAGAACGTGTTATATCGTATGCCAGCAAAACCCTTAATCGGGCTGAACGAAATTATTCAACGACGGAGAAGGAGTGCCTTGCGGTAATTTTTGCCATTGAAAAGTTCCGTCCATGGGTTGAAGGAGTTCGTTTCACGGTCGTAACCGATCATTTTTCGTTGCTTTGGTTGAGTAATTTACAGAACCCTACAGGAAAGTTAGCTAGGTGGGCAGTAAGGTTAAGACAACATTCGTTTGATTTAGTACACAGAAAAGGAAAGTTTAACGTAGTCCCTGACTGTCTAAGTCGTGCAACTCCGGAAGAAAACATGTTGTAAATTTAATAGAGGTCAAGCTTGATAATTTAGAAAATTGGTATGTGTCGTTACGTGAGAAAATTTTGGCGTCGCCTGAGGACTACCCTCAATGGAAAGTTGAGAACGATTTTGTTTTTAAGTTTATCCCATCAAATTTGCCTATGTTGTCGAATGTAGTAGAGTGGAAATATTTAGTGCCGAAGGTTCAAAGAGAAGAAGTCATCAGATCGTGTCATGACCCCTCAGTTGCAGGACATTTTGGGTTCTCGAAGACAAATGCTAGAGTCCAAGAACATTATTATTGGCCCAAGATGAATTTAGATGTGTTGAAATTTTGTCGTGCATGTTTAGTGTGTGGTGCGCAAAATCTTCTAATGCAGGTCCTTTAGGCTTAATGGGAAAGGAGAAAGAGGCCAAGTTTCCATTTCAAATTATCGCGTTAGATCTTATGGGTCCATTCCTCGCTCAAAATTAGGATTTAAATGGTTGTTGGTAGTAGGAGATTGGTTCTCAAAATATACAATTCTACATCCTCTACGCAGTGCAAAGTCACATGTCATAGAACAGTTTATAGAACAGAAAGTGTTTTAATGTTTGGAGTGCCCCAATTTATTATTTGCGATAATGGTTCAAATTTAGCTGGTCGAATTTTTAAGTCATTATGTAATAGGTTTGAAATTCAAAAGATATGGTATAATGCTGTTTATGCGCCACAATGTAATTTTGTTGAGAGGATTAATAGGACGGTAGGGACAGCTATTCGATCCTATCTCGAAGAACATGATACCTGGGATGCTGAGTTAGCGCAGATTCAATTTGCAATTAATTCTGCTAAGCATGAGTCGACGGGTTATACTCCGAATTTTTTAGTTTTTGGCCGACACGTCCCCATGTCCGGTAAATTTTACGGTAGTGGATTTATTCCTGAAGCTGATGTTGAAATCGTTCCTGGTAGCCGCCCATTATATGCTTCAGACCACCAAGGTATATTTAAAGTATTTGAAGACGTTCGTGCGAAGTTGCATGTAGCTTATCAAAGGTCAAGCAATCGATATAATCTAAGGAGGAGAAACATTTCTTTTGAGGTTGGCAATAAAGTGTGGAGGTCCAACAAGGTGTTGTCGAGCGCGGCTAATAAATTTGCTGCTAAACTGGCTCCAAAATTTATTTTGAGTGTAGTCAAGAAGAAGTGCTCGAATGTGGTGTACGATCTAATTAATCTAGATGGATCAAAAGCAGGCAGGTGGCATGTCAAGGATCTAAAACCCTATTCTGTCGTAGATCCAGAATATGTACCAGAGGACTGATTGGTTATCTTTAGTATTTGTGTCGTAAAGGATATAGTATAAATTTGGTTATGGGATAGAGTGGTGAAGACAAATTGAAGGCTTTTGCCAGTATATCGTTGCTGGTAGAGATTGAAAGTTTCTCGACTAGTGTTGTTTTAAATGTGCACTAATGGATTATTCAGTAAAAAAAAAAAAAAAAAAAAAAAAAAAGGAGTTATTCTGCCCGTGTTGTTGTTATAGCCCGAAGTGGGAGTGAGGCAAATGTTTGTTGCTTCATGTTTGTGGACGTGTTTTGATCGCGTCATGTGTTGTTGTGTCTAGAGTAAGCGAGGAAGGTAGGTGCTGTTTGTTGTCGTAGGTCGGAGTAACCTAGTTGGTGAGGCCATTGTAGTATTGAGTAGTTTTGGTTCGAGATGTTTGGTGTGGCCACAGTAGAGTTGAGGATTTTTTTTTGAGACTGGAGTGTCCCAAAGAAAAGAGTAGCGATTGGGCTATGAATAGCTATAAGCTGAAGAAGCCAAGTATTCATTAGTAAGCTACAATGAGTAGTGGCTTGACGAGCAGTTTATTTTGGTAGAGGCAATAATCAAATTTTGCTGAATGTATTGAGCTGGAATTTTGAGACCAGCAAATACATAATCATTGTTGGAGCAGTATTGATATTTCTGTATATAGGTGTGAGTTTTGTTTTGCTATTAATATTAGTAAGGTTGTCATGTCAAGGGTAGTAGTAGGAAAGTAAATCTTTTGTTGTTATTTTGCGATAGTTCATGTCAGGCTTTTTGTTTGAATTTCAGTTTATATTTTGAGAAGTGGGTTGTTTTTGGTCCCCGTTTGGTTGCAACTCGAGTGTTAGACTACAATATTTTGACTTTTACCGATTATGACTTTTTACCGATTACGACATACCTATATTGACTCCTGACGGATGTGTGGTACGCAGAGTTACCTACACACTCATTTGGTTGCACCCCATTTTCCTCTTCTTAATCCAAGAGTTCATTCATGATTTTTTTAGTTCAGAAATCAAAGTGCAAACTTACTTTGTTCATACTTCGATTTGTTGTAATGCTTCTTTTTGTATTTATCTTTTGGTTAAGGCGATAGTTTTCGTCCATATAAAAAAACTTCTCGGTTATGTATATATTAAGATATAATTAACCTCAAAGTTTTTTCTTTTTGATCGGAGGCAGTGTAACAAAATTTTGTTACATTTCATATCTATAAAGAAAAACAGTTCTAACTGCTATTATTTTGCGAATCTGTCAATTAGCGTGTAATCATTAATTAATTTAATGAACTATAAAGAAGAACAACTTTTTCCGTTTATGTTATTTTTACCTATAAGGAGTATTTAACAGACTTCTATACTTTCAATATCGAGGATGCCTTGAGCGTGGCTTGTGTTGCATATATTGCGGGCGTTCTGGCGTCCACTAGAGCGTTGTTAAACATAACGCCTGCGCGAAAATGACGCGAAGGCTATGAGCATCGACAAATAAAGAATACGGCCATCTTGCAAGCAACCGTGGGTACGTAGACTTCACTTACAAAGATGGTGAATTCTGCTTGTAAGTGGAAGAGGAGGATAGCTCTAGAGGAATGGTAGGGCTGTTGGATTGTCGCGTGGAGGCTCCACGAAGAGCTCTCGTGGAAGCCGCCCAGTCAATTCAAAGCAACAGCTGCAACACGTGGTGAGAAATCCTTAGTGGTAAGGACCGTGTAATTAATTAGCCGTGTTTAATACTAATACTTGATTCAATCCCTTTAGCACAATTTGAGGAACACGCTAAGCTATGGTGTTGGATTTTGGTCGAGCATTGGGAAGTTGACTGTTTTGGAGCGTCCGAGGAGTTGCGGTTAGTGCAGGCCTGTTTTGTGTCTTTCGAAATATCAAACAGATGGGAAGTAAAGTGTCCGAGCTCATCGATTACATTCGTCAACATCGTTGCTGTAAAAACTAAATCTACCAGGTACTTATGAACCTTTTGCTGAAAATCAATTTCGTGTGCTGTTTAAGGTTAAAGCTTTAAATTACTATTTATGAAATCATGAGAAACCTTCGTTAAATAACGTAAATTTCAAATTTGTTTGCTAAATGTATTTATGCTTATATACTACGTAAAAATTTAGTTGGAAACATAACCTAAAATTTAATTAGTCAAATATTTTTCATTCGGAACTAGATTGCTTTATAAGAGAATTTTTTAATCTTTAGATGCTCTAAAAGTTGTTATTCAAAGTGCTTTTATGATGCACATGTCAAGTGATAAAAATATGTATAAAGTCCACCTTTGGATGAAAGGTGTTTTCTAGCAATTTGTTGTAATTAGTAGAAGAACTAAGCTGTTTTTGACATATGTTAATCTGAGTTTATTATTTTCATACTTAAACCATATGAACTGTTTATGTAACAAGTTCCTTAGATAAAAATCTTGTAAGCCAAAACAGATCTGTTTCATGGATGTTTAAGAAACTAAACTGTATTAACTAACTTATAAATGCTAATACCTCTCTATGTAGAGAAGTATATTCAGAAACTTCTGTAACTTATTTAATGTTGATTATTTTGATTATAGAGGAACACTCTAAGAAAAGTTTTAAAGTTTATATATTGATTAATGAAATTTATTTACAAGTAATTTTTGCAACAAAAGAGATATATATTTAGATTAAACATTGAATTGATACCTTTGTCTTTTATTTCACTTATTGAAATTAACATTGATCAAATTAGACCAGAAAATTTTGAATGTGGAAAAAGTTGATACAGTATCAGGTAATAGAAATGGAATAAGTAATTTCCAGTAGAGTATTTTCTCATACGTAAGGTGTTATTAAGATTTTGAATTCAGGCTAATCGATCTATAAAGATCGAGATATTTTGTTGCTGTAAGACACAAACGGTGTCTTATATTTTATTTTTTTTGTGTGACATCTTCTTGCAGGTCCGACATCGCGGAAGCTAAAGCAGAGATTTCCAGAGGTATTATATATTGAGGTTTGTAAGTTTTTCTTGTAATCATTTATATCCTATAGGTTTCTGCGTCTTCCTGTAGGATACTTTAGTCTTGTTTATTGTCTGTATAGATGCAGTGGCGTCCATTTATTTTTTTTGTTCCCGTTAGTAGTCGAGCCCACCATATACCCACGCCCAAACTCATTGCTCACCCTTGGGGTAATTCCCAGACTAGACCGCGAATATAGTAAAGAAGAGAAAAACTTCATTTTCAAATAAAATGATATTTCATAGGCGCCGGCAACGTGAGGCGTATATAATTAAAGAACATTTCAAACTAAGTAACCAGCATTATAAAGTGCATTATTTCAATACGAAAATAGAATAACGCTAAACGCTCATAATTGTAAACCTGAAAACTAACTACGAAGAGTTCAATTACAAGTTGAGAACACCGAGATATCTAAAAATAAATAGACGTAACACTTTATACAAAGTACGGAAAGTAATTCCTATAATTTCTATTAACACCTGTAAGTGCAATTACCTCAACGTACGTGACAAAGATTACATCCTTTAGTATTCAATTTCAACCATGAAGTACAGGAGTAATCAACCTTAAGTTATAAGTAGAACACAAGACAGACGAACTGTACGTTTACGCAACTCAGTAAAACCCACGGAAAGAGTATTAATTAACAGAATTTAACCAAAACAAAGCCAAGTGAGAATAAATCCATCCATTTCAGATTCTTTAAGAAGCAGAAACTCAAGACTACGGTAATTAAATCAACGTTATTAAATACAAATCTCACAATTACATCACCACACTGTGTAATTAAAAATAAATAACAGCAACTACGATTTAAAAAATAACTCGACGCAATATAAACTTAAAATTAATAAATCTAATACTACAAGTACGAAATTAATCTCAAATTCTTACCAAAATTTTATCCGCCCAATCCAAACTGAAAATTAACCATTCCAAACTAAAAATAACGCCGAAAATAGTAAAATAAACCTCAATCTTTACAGAATTCAAAATTACCCAACCTAAAGGAAAAATTAACAAACCAAAACCAAAGTTAACGTCACAAAAAGCAAAACCAACCCCAATTTTTACAAAATTCGAAATTATTTCATCCAAAAGAAAAACTAATACATCCAAAGCATAATTAACGTTACAAATAGAAAATTAACCCCAATATTTACAAAATTTGAAATTTCACAACCCAAACGGAAAATTAATAATTCCGAAGCAAAAGTAACAATACAAATAGCGAAATAAAGCTTAATTAAAAAAAAAATAATTTTTTTTTAAATTTTCCAAAAATCGAAAACAACCCTTAACCAACATGAGTAACACAGACTTACGTCTCTATTTAGAGACAATACAGACGTTTGATGGCACGCAGGCACATCTCTCGAATTTCATTGGAGCATGTGAAATGTTCCTAAAAACCTTTTACAAACCCGGAGATGACGCAAGAAATTCATTGCTTATACGCTTAGTAATAAGTAAACTAGCCGGAAGGGCACTAACCTTAATCGCCAGTAGGGACGACTTATCGGAATGGGACCAGTTTAAACAGCTACTAATTGCATATTTCGGAGACCAACGTAATATAAAATGCCTGGTACGAGACCTAATAAACCTTAGAATGGAACACAATCAATCCCTTACCAATTCGGAATGAAATGCCAAGACGTGAGAAGTTTAATTTTAACAAAATTAAAAATCGAAGAACCCGATCAAAACGTTAGACATTTAAAACAAAATGTATGACGAAATGGCACTAGACACATATATAAACGCTTTACCAAAACGACTATCGGATAAAATCAGATTCCAACGACCCCAAAATCTAGAGGAAGCTATGAGCCTAGTAATAGAAGAAGAAAATGTAATGTATTACCGCAACAGACTATACAACCCCAACGCGAATAAAAGTTATTCACCAACAAAACTATACAAGCTACAAGACAAACAATCCTCAACAAAATTCACACCCTTTAACCCACAAACAAATCAACCGCGAAGTAACAACCCAAGTTTTAACAATACCAATTTTAATAATCAATATAAACATTTTTCAAGACCAACATTCAACCCAACTTTTACGAAACCCGCATTCCAACCGAGATTCAATCAAAACCTAAACCAACAAAGACCAACATTCAATGCAAACCCTAATAGAAATACACCAATGACTAATACTCATAACAACCCTAACAATTATTACAAACCAACACCAATGGACACCTCATCTGGTAACACCAGACAAAACACAAAAATAACACATATCCGACCAAACCCTCATCAGAAACGTAATTTTACATCGGAAGAATTATTTCATCAAAAAATAAAAAAATTTGACACTGACCAGAATAATTACATTGAGACACCTACAAACAATGAATCAAACCATACAGAAACTTATGAACGTGACGAACAATACGAAACTTACGAGGAGTACGACGACGAAAACTCGAACTCAAATTTTCAAATGGACCAATTCATAACCGACCAAACTTAATAAACTTGAATAACATAAATCACTTAGTATTACCATACATAGAAATACCCCACGCCAAATTCAAACTATTAATCGACACCGGATCATCTAAAACATTAATTAGCCCCAGAACCGTACAAAAACATTATTTAGATTATGTAGAAAGAGAACCATTTAAAATTAAAACAGCTCATCAAACGACACTACACCAATTCGTAGCAAACATACCCTTACCGAGAACATTTAATGTTAAAATGAAACATAAATTTTGTGTATTCGAATTCAACGACAAATATGACGGATTAATAGGAATGGACCTTCTAAGAAAATTAGGAGCCAACATTGACATTAAAAATCGCTTATTAAGGACAAAATACGGAAAAATCCCAATTAAATTTCAAAACACACAAATTGAACAAAAATACACTATAGAACCCCGAACGGAAAGAAAAATAAAAATCCCAGTAAAATCTAACAAAAATTTAGGAATAATAAATCATATGACATTTCAACAAGGAGTAGAAACCCCAACTGCCTTAGTACAAATAAAAGATAACTTTGCAACCACAACAATATTAAATTCAAACGACTATCCCGTAGAATTATCATTGACAGACCCAATTAACGTAGAAGAACTAAATTTTAACGAAATGGAAATAGACGAAAATTTAGAAAATAATTACAACCCAATAGAACATGACGAAATGTTAAGAGAAAATTTAACTAACATCCGCTTCAATACCGACATCAATCAAGAAGAAGAAAGAGCAATTAAGAACTTATGTTTCGAATACCGAGACATATTCCATTGTGAAGGAATACCATTAACATTCACCAACACAGTAAAACATAATATCGAGTTAACAGACAATAAACCAATTTTACAAAAGCATACAGACTACCTCATGCAAGCCAAGAAGAAGCTGACAGACAAGTAGCAGACTTATTAGACCAAGACATAATCCAGCACTCCAATTCACCATGGAGCAGCCCCGTGTTAATAGTACCTAAGAAATTAGACGCAACCGGAAAGAGAAAGTACAGAATGGTAATAGATTATAGAAAGTTAAATGAAAAACGGTAGATGACAAATATCCACTACCAAATATTACCGAAATTTTAGACAAATTAGGCAAATGCCAATATTTTACAACATTAGACCTAGCATCAGGATACCATCAGGTAGAGATGGAAGAAAAGACATATCAAAACAGCCTTCAGCACACCTAGAGGACATTACGAGTACAAACGAATGCCATTTGGACTAAAGAACGCACCCGCTACTTTCCAGAGAGTCATGGACAATATATTACGAGGAATACACAATGAGAAATGCCTTGTATACCTTGACGACATCATAGTTTATTCCACATCATTAGTAGAACACATAGAAAGATTGAAAGAAGTATTCGAAAGACTTAGACAAGCACATTTCAAAGTACAATTAGACAAAAGTGAATTTTTACAAAAAGAAGTATCATTTTTAGGACATGTAATAACACCCCAAGGAGTAATGCCAAATCCAGACAAAACAAATGCAGTTCTAAATTACCCATTACCAAAGACAACTAAAGAAATTAAAGGATTTCTAGGACTTAGTGGTTACTACCGCAAATTCATTAAAGGTTACGCTCAGATAACCAAACCTCTGACAAATTGTTTAAAAAAGGGAAACAAAATTGAACACACCCCGGAATTTATTAAAGCAGTAGACAAAATTAAAAACATATTAACTAATCACCCTGTATTAGAATACCCAGACTTTACAAAACCATTTATACTGACGACAGACGCATCGAATGTAGCATTAGGCGCAGTATTGAGCCAAGGAAAAGTAGGTAGCGATAAACCTATCAGCTACGCATCCAGAACCCTAAATAAAACCGAACAAAAATATAGCACTATAGAAAAGAATTATTAGCCATAATTTGGGCAACAAAATATTTTAGACCTTACCTATACGGAAGAAAATTTTACATATATACTGACCATAGACCACTAGTATGGTTATGCAAACTGAAAGAACCAAATTCAAAATTACAAAGATGGAGAATCAGACTCGAAGAGTATGATTACGAAATTATATATAAAAAGGGAATCTATAACAACAACGCAGACGCTTTAAGCCGAATCCAACTCAATGCATTAGAAACGGAATCCATTATAGGAAACGTAGACGAAGCAGAAATAAGGGAAGATCCAGACGAGATCGACACAATACATTCGACACAAAACGAAGAACCAAAAAACGCGATTAAAATTTTAAACGAAGCAATCGATATGAAACCCAACCAGTTTATAATAACCGAAGTTTTAAATAACCCCAACCCAGTAAAATATACAAAAGTAGACAATAAAAAAATATACCACATTCAAATAACTAAAGACGACAACGAGGAACAAATAATTAAAATTCTAAAAGAATACACCCCCGAGAAAAACGATTTTATTTTTATTTCAATACCGAACATTTATACCAAAGATTTTCAGAATTATACATTGAACTATTCAATAACTCTGGACCTGAACTCATCAGATGTACTAGAAAATTAATAACACTAGACGACCCTGACGAAATAAACGATGTAATTAGAAATCAACACGAAGGAAAACCAACCATCGTGGAATTAACGAAACAATAAAACAACTTGTAAGACGTTATTATTTTAAAGACATGAAGGACTTGACCACAGATTTTATTAACCAATGCGAACTATGTGACAGAGCAAAATACGATAGGAAACCCCAAAGATACCCTTAATGTTAACCAAAACACCCGACAAACCATTTCAAAAACTTCATGCCGATACTCTAGTAGTAGAAGCGCAAAACTATCTAACAATTATAGACGCATTCACAAAAATAGGCCAAGCAATACCAATCACATCCAAAAATAGCATTGACGTGACCCAAGGATTTTTACAATATTTCACATTTTACGGAACACCCGAATCAATCACTTTAGACAATGGTAGCGAATTTAAAAACGAGACAATACAAAACACTTTAGAACTTCACAAAATAAAAATTCTATTCATAACGGAAAACCACCCTGAATCAAACGGACTAATCGAACGATTACATTTAACCCTGTTAGAACAAATTAGATTATTAAAAATAAATTATAAAAAGGAACATATAACCAATTTAATGTCATACGCACTAATCGCCTATAATAACACAATTCACTCATCAACAAATTTTACACCCTTAGAATTAACATTAGGACGTTCAGATTCACGAAATCCCTATGACATACACTACAATAAAGAAGTATATCAACAATATGCGAAAGACCACAAACAAAAATTAAAAATAACTTACGATAAGGTAAAAGATAGACTAGAGAACGATAAAGAACGTATCACCACAACCCGAAACAAAAATACCGACTCAAATAAATTTTCAATAGGACAAACCGTATATGAGAAAAACTTTCAAAGCAAGCGACATAAAACAGCACCCAGAAATTTAGGACCATTCAAAATTAAGAAAATATCAGATAAAAATATAGCAGTAGTAGACAACGGTAAAATAACGAAATACATTCATTTAAAAAACCTAAGACACCCTGTAATTTCAGATGGACAATCATCACCCTTACCGTCAACCTCCACCCAGGTAGAACGGACAACCCAATAGTATAACATATAAAAACAACCCCGGTATACTACCAATAAACTAGTCAGTATACAAATTACAATATTTACTCAAATAATATCAACCCTTACTTTAATGTAACAAATTTTAGCAACATTAAGAAAAACGAAATAATATTTTTAATAGTAGAAAGTAACAATTATCATTATTATCATTTATTTGCTTTTCCAACGAAAGTTACTAGCACATACCAAGTAATCATACCCAAAACCAAATTCCTATCCCTAAATGAACTAAGATATGGTTATACAAACGAAAAATGTACTGAAGTAACACCAAATCAATATTTATGTCAATCGATGACGACAACAACCATTCAAGAAGACAGCCCTTGTGAAGTACAACTATTAAAATTCTCAAATCATTACGAAAACTGTGAAACCAAACAAGTGCAAATAACTAATATAAAAATTCAAAAAGTTACAGATAACAAATGGATAGCAATTTTCCCAACAGAAGTAATAGCAACCATCCACTGCAACCAAGATGAAAATAACCAAGCATTAATCGGAAGCAAACTAATTACCCTCAAAGAAGATTGTTATGTGAAATTGAAAGATGAAGTTATCAGAGTTTATCAAGATCCCATAGCAACAAAGAAACTTGCAAACCTACCGGAACTACAATTCAAGATACAACAAGAAGACGAAGAAATAATTAAGAAACCCATGAAGCTAGAGCATCTAGACTTAGACGATCTCAACCACGCCGTGAAATTAGTGGAAAGTTATAAAGAACAATTAAGTGAAATCAAAACGCCAAAGTTACATTATAATAATATAAGTGTTTGGACAATTGTATTAACCATTTTAATAATTTTTGTAATCTTGTATGTATTATACAAAATGTACCTTAGATATAAGAATGAAGGAAACAGTTCTAGATTTAAGGAAACAAAGAGAAAAAAGGAAACAATAAGTATACCCTTAGAAACAATGAATTTTAAATAATGTATTTTATGTATTTAAAAATTAAGAAAACCCTTAATTTTTCATTTACGGTGGGAGGAGTTATGTATCCCCCAATTACCTATATATATATATATATATATATATATATTGATGTATTGAATCTAATATGAATTATTAGAAATTATTAAGTAAAAGTATAAGTTCAATGCAACATTGTAACACAAGGATAACCCAGAGAGGTTATCGACAGTTCATGAGAACGGAATGCAGCTTTGCATCCGTGAGGGCAGTGATACTGCAGGTGGCAGGTCACAGGCGGTCAACATACCGCAGTTACTTAGAATTAAGTTGTTACATTGTAATAAAGTGTACAATAAAGAGAAACGCAGACATGAGATCTGCAAGTTCTCACAGCCGTGTGAGGGGCAGGTTATTATAAAAGGCCCGGGAGCTCAATGCCCGGCAGTCAGTCTTCAAACTCCATACTTCGTTGTTTGAGCTACTCATCAGTACAATTAAATTATTTTTATTAATGTTATTATGAACCAGCTATTCCAAATTTCAATGTAATTTCTGTTTAACTTAGTAATAAAAATGTGTTAAAGTTTCAAAGTGTTTTTAAAAAACCAGCTCCAAAGGCCCGAACTTTAACTCGCATTTAGGAAAAAAACGTCGCAACAAAAGCATATGAAAAATCCTAGAAAAAGGAGCCGTAGAAAAAAAGCCTGCCGAATAAAAACACCGACGGAATAAAAACCGTCAAAAAAGCCGTTGATAAAAATCGCGAATAAAAAGCGTAGGAAAGCAAAGCTGAGGCTAATAACAGGTTAACAAATAGATCGTGCAAGAGAAATGAAACATTTCGTAAAATTAGAAAGTTTAGAAAATGTTACTTCTGGACTAACGGTGCTGTTATTATTTTAAACAATAATTTGTTGGCGTCGAGATGAACATTAATGAAATTATATGGGAATATCAAATATTAATTACTATTTCATTTAATATAAAGTATGACAACCAGAAAATAATATAATTACGTTTAAATGATAAGAAAATAATCAGAATCGGTTGCATAATTTTTGAAATCGATTTCTCTTATTAAACGTGATCCGCGAACCCGTCGACAGTTTCATCCACAGTTCTTTTATCCATGGCTTTTTTCCGCCGGCGTTTTTTCCACTGATTGAGGCTTTTCTTTCTACGGCTATTTTCAGGACACCGAGTGCAACTAGTACTTTTTACTTGATCCTTAAGTGTATTTTGCAATTATGTTATATACGTTTCTCATATATCTCATCAGTGTTTATATTTGTAAGAGATGAAATACGGCTAATCGATATCAATTTGAATTTTGAATGCAACTATTTACCTAAATTTGCTTCATTCCTTTAATGTATAGTACAAACATCACTCCGCCGAAGGGTTTTAACAATACAATAATAGAAGGCTAAAATGAGTCACACCAGACAACCCTCGCATATTTTTATTTTATTGGCGTCGGTCACCTTGGTTGAGGGTCAGTAGAAACTGTTGGGTTTTTACAAGCTATGAATAGGTATTAAGATTATTGCGGAAGGTATTCAATTCCAGTGTCGATGGGAAACGATCCTTAATATTGCTTATTGACAGAAATTTATGATTTCTACAAATTTCGATAACCCTCATGGGCCTATATAACAATGGAGCTTGTAAATGCCATGAAACTAATTTTGGAAGTTTAGATTATTAACCTTTTAGATTTCCAACCATTAAATAAAGTATGAACAAAACCTTTTGTATTCAAAATTTAGACTTTGCACTTTGCACTAGTAATTAAATGTTAAATTGCTAGCCTATGGTACATGTAATAATGTTTAAAATATTAGTGTAAAATGTGGTCATTTCACAAGCCCTAGTTTAATAATACCCAACTGATACCTATTAGTGTGTATTTGAAGGGTGCCAAGTAATACCAATCCTAACAACACAACCATAGTTACAGTGGACCAAATCAAGTGAAACTAAAATGGATAAAAAATTTGTCATTTGTAATACTTTTAGCTTTTGGCAATACGTTTAATTGGTCAACTAAAAAACTATCTTGTACGTCTCTATTTCCAACTGAAGAACTCGTTTTGCAATTTATGATGGTTTATGAATAAGGAAGTTTTTTTTTAGATTTTACTATTGAATTCAAGGCAATCATATCTTACGAAGATAATCAAGGATGTTTAGCACTAATTAAGAATCCGATGTAAAATTTAATTTTATTTGTGAACATGTGAACAGTGATTTACTTAAATTAGAATACATGGGTAAAAAAGACCAACAAGCAGATATGTTAACTAAGCGTTAATCAATATGTATTTTTGAAAAATTCGAAGCATTATTGTGTTTAAAGGAATTTGGTGAAGAGGGGAAATAAAATATGCCCTAAAATTCTCTCTTAGAGTTATTATGTATATAAGTAGGGAGATGGACAAAATGTATAGAGTGTGGTGTGTGGGTTTCTTCCTTTCTCACTGTCATTCTGTAATGAAAATTGATTTTTGTAAATTGATTAATACTTTTATCTAAATAAATGTCGTTAATCATTCATGGTCCATTATTTTCAACCTGAAAAACACAAATTAATAGTACAGTATAGATGATTTTATGATAACATTGAAAAAAACTGAAACATATAAAAGAAATTTATAACCTTAATTAGCAATGTTTAGGTAAATTATAGCCAGAATTATTATAACAAAAGAACCTGGCTAATAACACTTAATGATATTATTGATAATACAGAGCGAATTTTGGTCTACACAGTCCATTACAGAGAATAATAAAATTAACAAACAACTACAACTTTCACGGCGGGTTTTAATATTTTTCTAGTTCGCCTTCAATTTTTAGAAACACTTTGAAACGCCATACAAAATGCGGATTTAACTTTGTTTAACTTATGTCGTTTTAATTTGATTTAATCTAATAATCTATTGTAAGTTATTTAATTCATTAAGTTGCGTTGCACAAATAGGTATTCATATTTATGTATTATGTACTATTGCTAAAAGGAAATTCAGTTAATGATAATAATAAATAAGTTTTTTTTTAAATACACTGTAACCGTAATAATGCAGAACAATGACGTAATTCAAAAACTCAAATAAAAAATATCCCAATATTACACAACAATGCGTATGCATTTTACACGATAAGAATAATTTCTAATAGAGAGAGGTGGTCGTCAGTCCCGACCACCAGGTACATTTAAAATAATATTCTATTACAACACTAATAGAAATAATACGTAGAGTAAAGTTGCAATAAACGCGAGGGCGGCTCCGTGGCTTAGAGGTATGTGTGACTACTACGCCCAAGGTTCCGGGTTCGAATCTAGACACGGTCCGCTTGAAAAATGTTAGACGAGCATTTTTCACAAAAATACACCTTCGTTTGGATGAGAGTAAAATGGAGGTCCCGTGTGTGAATGTTGTCGTGCATGTTAAAGATACCTTCCTTGCTTGGAACAGCAAGGGTTCGGCAAAATTCCAAATTTTCCAGGTAAAAAAAACTCGCTTCTTGGCCAATGTAGTACCTTCTGGTGGAGCATTGGAAAAATCACATGTATGGTACATAAAAGTACATTAAAATTGTTGCATGGTATACTGATAGTAATTAATAGGATTTTTATAGAAGCAGAGATTTGATATAACAACTAAACAACACAGTTAAAAGTTCAAATAGAGAAATCGAAATGTAAACACAAAAAGATATGTCACAAATGAGTTGAAGGTGTGACGCACGTGGGCGGGTTATGGTTCGATTTTCAGAAAGGTAATAAATCATTTGCACGCAGCCGTAAATTTTTCTGTCATGCCAGTGAAATACGTAAATAAATGAATGAATTGAAACTTGCAAGTTTGCCCGTCCAGAAATGGGAATTGGTTAATTTTGTTTTATGATTTGGTGACCTAATTGGGATGTGAACCATTATTGTATTTGGATTTCTTTATTCAGGGAGTATTAAATAAACACTGAGTAAATTAGGTTCTTGTCTATACCTTTAATTAGGTACATGTGAGTTTTTAGTATAAAAGGGTTATACTTATGTAGTAGGAAATGAATTGAACGCAAAATCACTTATTTTTTGAACGATGAATTAACAACGGAGTTGATGTTGATTAAATTTAAACATAATATTATCATACAAGAAAGTTGGAATATTTAAAAATATTATGAAATATGTGCGTATTGCTTTTAAATGTAAGTTTTATTGGTGAAATTTAGTATTAGTTAACGCATAAAACTTTAGTATTTTTAATTGACAATAAAATAAGACGAAGAGTTGGTACTTAATTGTTTTCTGTTTGCTACTAAAGACACTTTCAAAAATTGGGATTTAGAACGTAGTGTGATTCAATATGGGAAACGGAAAAATTGGAATGATAGTATTACTGATAGATTTGATATAGTCTATTTAGGAGTTTTTAATTCATACTCTATCTCTTCTATTAAAAATTGAAAAGGTTTAATTTTATAAGATATTCTAGCTAAAAATGTTTTAACGAAATACTTGACATTTCAATTCTGAATGTTGTCTCCCTTTTTTTGCTATACACAAAGAAGGTATGCAAAAGCTCTAAAAGACCTACTCTTCTTTATCAAATAAGTATTTTTGCTTTAAGTTGTGCTATTTCCACTCAAATATATTAGTAGATAATCGAATAATTGAACGATGAATGAGCTTTTAATCCGGGAACGGGTCTGAAAATAACACTAAAGTCCCAAACTACCCAAGAATTGGATTTACAACTATTAGTAATTTTTCCGCTAAGAAGATTCAAACGTAAGAGAATTTTGAGCCCCACGTTGTAGACGCTACTGGAGTAGGAGTTAACCTTACAAAATTAAAAATGCTTTATGATACAGCGCTAATGTTACTGGTTCTATGTAATATCAAGCGCGTTAAAGAAATAAATTATAATTGTTATAAATACTGCAGAAGTTTTTACGTTGCACGGGACTCGCTATAGTCATCATCATTAGGTCTTCACTCCTGGAACTTGTTAGACGCGTACCATCATTGCTTCCTATTCTGAACTAACCTACAGATTTCCCTGAAATTTGCACAGTTTGCATCTATCACTATCTGATTTAAGTTTACATCTATCTCTTTTTTCCTATCTCTGCTTGTATATCCCATACTATTCCCCAAAAATGCCTTCCTATTTCTCCTATCTTCTCCATCTACCTCTTCGTCACTGTAGCTAGAGGTGGGCATGTATACTTGTATTATTACTGTGTTTACCGGTTTAGGTTCTAATCTAACCATGAGTACTCTTTCGTTCTTTTGTAAGTAATTTTCTACACAGTATCCTATCTTTTTCCGCATATCTATCCCCATACCCAAAGTTTCTTCCTCTGCTCCTGAATGAATTATCCTGAATTATCCACTCCAAAAATCCCCCGCCTCTGGTCACCGAACTTCGCTGATCTTTTCTATGTCTAGTGATAACCTATTCATTTCGATTTTTAGGTTCTCTAGCTTAGCCACTTGCTTCATACTTCTAACATTCCACGGTCTCACTCGCAAAATGTTCCCGACTCTTATTCTTGATTTTCCGATCGCATCCTTCAAAGCAGTCCCCTCCCGGAGATCCGAATGGGGAATTGTTTTAACTCCGGAATGTTTTACCCCAGAGAATGCTATCATTTTATTATAATTTAGGTACGCTGTGTACTTGGGACACTTGCTAGTTAGCGCTTGAAGTGATCGGACGTGTTTTGCAGAGCTACTGACTACAAGGCTACATGTAAGTTTTATGTAGGATTTACTATCATTTTTTAAGCGTTTATATTTAGTGTATTATACTTTTATTATTCTGTGTCGTTAATTTTAATACATAGGGCAGTGAATAAAACCAAAAATTTAAATCCATTAAATAATAAATAAATCGCATTTTAACTTAAAATTTAACTAAAATCCACGTTTTAAAATAAACCAACTTAAATTTCAGGATAGTAAATTAAAAATCTACTAAATAAATAACCAAAAATAAATTCAAAATAATTTAAAAAGGCGTTTTAATAAATTTATTGAAAAACTGAGTAAAACGGCTAAAACAGCGTAAAACCAGCAAATAAATTCGGGAAAATTATATAACGTGCGTGTAATAAAATAACAATTTAAAAACCAAAATCTAGGCCCTTTTTGAATCAAACAAATAACTAAAAATCGTAAATTTTAAAATAATTTTATATAAATATTCCATTTTTTAAGTAAACTTGTACTTTAAGATTCCTTAAAGTCGATTTTTGGGTTTAATTAGTGGTGTAGCATTTGAAGGTCGAGTTAACACTGAGTAAGCAAGCGGTAATTGCTTCCGGTACCGCATTCCACAAACGCCTGTTTTAATTACTTTGTTTCTAAATTTAAAGTCTGGTATTTTATAAATTTCTTTTTGAGGTAATTAGCTAGTTTGAATTTTAAATAAATAAATACAGTTTTGTTATAGTAGATTTTTAATTGTGTATATTTATTGGGCTTGCTATTTTATTTTGTCCTCCTTGTTATTTTGACGTTAGTGTTTATTTTATTTGTGATAAATTTGAAATTTCATTTGGTGGTTGGCGTCGTGGGTCGACTGGCAGCAACAAGCGTTGCTGCTAGCGACCTAGACGAGCTAGATCTCTTGATGCTCCGTGCGAGGAGGGCGCACGGCTTTATACATAAGCGGGTTCCTGCTACTTCAGCGACAATCGCCGTAGACGAGAGGAAGGTGATTCGCAGCGCCGCGGACGAGTTTCGGGACGTTGCAAATCAGCTATTAGGGATGGTTAGGGTCTCAGGATGGTGCGTGGCGAAGTGAAGGAGGCTGTAGCGGAGGTAGCAGTGGCAGCGGCGCGCACTGAGCAGGTCGTGGTAGGGCAAGGGGGACCAAGAGGTGTGATGTTCTATGCTGGAACAGTGGTTAGGAAGGCAGCGTCGACAGTCGCAGTTCGTGTCGACGCTAAGCCAGGAGTGAAGGACGACGTTATGGTGACGTTGAAGGGGAAGCTTGACCCGGCCAAGGATGGTTTCGTTGTTGTCGGAGCACGTCGGACGCGTAGGGGTGGCGTTGTTGTCGAGTGTGCTGGCAAGGAGGATGCCAGGCGTTTGCAGTCGACGGTAGGTGGGGCTTGTCAGGGTCTTACAGCTAGGACCATCGAGAAGAGGAGGCCGCGCATCGTACTCCCTGGGGTAGAGAAGGAGATGAAGCAAGAAGAGCTCCTGCAGAGGTTGATTGCTCAGAACCCCCGCTTCAGGGGGATTGGGTTCGAGAAGGAGGTGAAGGAGAAGTTTCGGTTCGGTGGCAGGGGACCCAGAGATCCGTTGGCCAGCGTCATTTTTGAGGTTTCGCCGGCGGCTAGAAAGTGTTTTCTGTCGGAGGCAGTTTGTTTGGATTGGCGTAGGGTTTGGGCTCGGGATCATTTCTCAATGGTCCAGTGCTTCCGTTGCTACGAGTTCGGCCACAGGTCCACAGAGTGTAAGGAGCGGGTGCAGTTTTGCGGTAACTGCGCCGAAGTGGGGCATGAGTTCAAGAGCTGTAGGCGGGCAGTTTCTTGTTGTGTTGTCTGTGCAAGGTCGAACGATAGGGTTGATAGCGTCAGGGTCGACACTCGTTATGATGCGAAATCCAGCCAGTGCCCCGCGATGCAGCGGTTGAAGGCAGTCATCACCAAGAACATCGACTATGGATCCTAGGCCATTAGATGATGTTTTGAGGAGCTTGAAAATCAAATGCGCGCAGATCAATTTAGGCAAGGGCAAAGGGTCACCAATAATTTTGTCAAAATAATAAAAGAAAATGAAATCGACATCGGGTTCACACAGGAACCGCACCTGTATGGCCACAAAATAACAGGTTTTGGGAGGGGGGTTATCGTCTTAAACGCAAATAGCGAACGACCGCGCAGCGGAATAATAATAAATAATGGGACGTGCGCCGGGATAATATTAAACAATTTGTCCAACGAGTTTATAATCACCGCGGAAATAAAAACAGGGACAAACACGTTCTACGTGATAAGCGCGTACCTTCCACCAGCCGACCCCCGTCGGGAAATCCTCAAACCGAGGACTTAATAAATCACATCGAAGGCATTTTTCGCTAAATTGGAAGGAATAAGAAACTAATAATCGGGGAAGACTTTAATGCTAAGTCACCGTTATGGGGTAGCCCTATAGAAGACGATAGGGGTTCGCATGTTGCTGATCTTTTAACGCAATGGGATCTTAGTGTGATAAACACTAATGATTCACCTACTGTTGAGGGGCATAGAGACAGCAGTTTTATAGATATTACTGCAGCCTCGCACGAGATGTTAGAAATCATTTGTGATTGGAAATTAAGGCCGGACGAGGAAACGCTCTCTAACCATAAATTAATAACATGGGACGTTGAAACCAAAACAAGCGCAAACGAGCAGCTAACTATATTTCCACGGTTCTGTAATAAAAAAGCAAATTGGGAGCGGTTTAAACAAAAATTTGGCGAAAGTATCCCAGCGCTCGAAAACAAGCTATTTAACTGCCGCGAGGCAGACGAAATAGAAACACTCGCGGAAAATTTAAACGACGCAGGGGTAGACGCATCGTCTTACTCTATGCCGCGAAAGAAAACATTTAAAGACAGCGTACCTTGGTGAACCTGGGAACTAACCACAAAGCGGGCAGAAACGCGTAACCTAAGGCGCCGCTATCAACGCGCCTCGGGAATTAAAAGAGAACAACGGAGAATAGAATACAATCAAAGTTACCGCGAATATAAGATATTAATAGAAGAAACGCGAACAAAAAATTCAAAGAATTCTGCACGCGAAACTCACAGAAAGAACTTTGGGGAACCGCATACCGCGTAATAAGGAGTAAACAACAGAAAATCGCGCTCGGTAACATAAGAAAGACAAATGGCGAATATACGGAAGGTTTTAAAACCACGGCGGAATATTTATTAGAGAAATTCTTCCCTTCGGATAATCCCGAGGAGGATGAGGGGTCGCACGATTTAGTACGTCGGGAAGCTACAGAAGCGCAAGGAACAGGTGCCGATAATGCAATCCTAGTTCACAAGGTCGTTAGGGCTCTTAGGAGAATGAACCCTAAGAAGGCACCGGGGCATGACGGAATCACTTCAGACGCAGCTTTGAAGGCGTGTCTGTTAGCCCCGTGTGTTTTTGTCGGGTTGTTTAATCTTTGTCTAGAGAGGGGCGTCTTTCCGCGTTGCTGGAAAGTGCAGAACGTGAAATTCATACCTAAACCTAAAAAGGCGGATGCGTCAGACCCGAGCAGCTATCGTCCAATTAGCTTGCTGCCGGTGCTGAAGAAAGCTTTGGATCGCGTTATGACTACCCGAGTTGAGCACTTAGTGCGTGACAGTGACGGTTCTAATAACCGACAGTTCGGTTTTATGGAGGGAAAGTCGACTATCGACGCATTAGAGTTTGTTGTCGGGGAAATTAAGCAGGCGAGAGATGCTAAAAAGTACTGTATTGTTGTTGCTTTAGACATTTCAGGAGCATTTGATGCTGCCTGGTGGTCATTGATTGTTTGCGAGTTGGAAAATAGGGGTTGTGCGCGAAACTTGATGTTTTTGGTCAAGAGTTATTTTTCGAGGCGATTGGCACAGGTTGAAATTCCGGGTGAAGTTTTGTTGCGCGAGGTGGAAAGGGGATGTTGGCAGGGGTCATGCTCTGGTCCCACATTTTGGAAGTTATTGTATGAGAGCGACTTTAGTGTCAAGTTGCCCACAGGATGCTCAATCGTTGGGTTTGCGGATGATATGCTTTTAATTGTCAGATCGCGATTGTTAATGGATATGCGTACAAAACCGAACAAGGCGCTTAATAAACTACACGAATGGTCGCAGGTGGTAAAATTAAATTTTAACACGGCGAAGTCAGATGCGCTCTATTTCGGAAAAAAACCGGGACAGCGACCCCCTAGGCTAGAGCTAGGAGGGGAGAAAATACCGTTTAAGGAAGTAATTACATACCTCGGGGTAAAGATTGACGATAAATTAAATTGGAAAGCTCACGTGCAGTACGTTAAAAGCAAAGGCAGCGAAATATCAAACAAAATTATGGCGGCGGCGAAAATAAACTGGGGTTTCAGGGGCGAATCGCTGAGGACGGTCTATGCCGGAGCGATAGAGCCGGCAATGCTGTACGCAGCATCTGTATGGGCGGAAGGTTGCAAAGTCCGGGAAATGCGTCAATTGACGACAGTTCAACGCATTACTGCGGCTAAGGCGGCGAGGGCGTACAGGACCACCTCCACAGAAGCGGTCCTGGTTATCAGTAGGACTCTTCCTATCAAATATGTCGTTAGAGAGTTTCGAAATAGAAGGTTAGTAGATACAGGGAAGGGACGCGAAATTATCGAAGACATTCATCTTGGCAATAGGGAGGTAGAAAAAAAGATTATCGTATCAGAGTTAGGGCACCCGGCCGATATTAGAGGAATCGAGTTTGTCGAAGGCGATAGGGAGGCGACGGGTATCAGAATTTATACAGACGGTTCACGTATGAATGACGCGCAAGCATTTGCGGGGTTTGTTGTGTTTAAGCAGGAAAGGGAGGTGTTTCGGCATCAAACCAAACTCGCAAACTGGAGCACTATCTTCCAGTGCGAATTGGTAGGCATACGAAAGGCAATCGATTACGTCATAAACCACACGGGCAGAGATGAATATTATATAATCAACGACTGCAAATCAGCGCTGCCCACTTTGACAAACATGAACACCTTGACAAACCTCCAGGAGGACGTCTGGAGGATAGCGCATACGGCGCTCGAGTTTCGACGTTTAAAGTTCCGTTGGATTAGGTCGCACGATGGTAACGTAGGGCTGATGAATTAGCTAAAGAGGCCGCGACGGGCGACTTTCGGATATCACATTCGTCGATACCGAGGTTTCTAATTAAAAGAAAGCTGCGCGAAAAGTCAATCAGACAATGGGAAGAGAGGTGGAACAACGCTGCCACGGGCAGGTTGACCCACAAATTCATACCGAGCTTAGAAGCTAGAGGTAATATCGAGGTAGAACTTGATCATAAAATGGTGCAACTGATAACAGGGCACGGTGCCCTAAAAGCGTATTTACAAAGATTCAGTTTAATTGACAACGACCGCTGCGAATGCGGTGAAGGCACTGAAAGCGCAGAGCACGTGCTCTTCGACTACCCGCTTGAGGCGGCAAATCGAGAATTAGCTGAGAGCAAATTAGCTATCCTAGGTCTAGCATGGTCAAAGAGCCTAGAGGCAGTTGGGGAAGTGGCTAACCAGAAGGGGTTCTGGGCAGTCTTTAAAGAGTTCGCGGGAAGGGTCGCAAGATTAGACGATGATAACCGCGCGTAAATCGGTGAAGAGGAGGGAGGATTGGAAATTTTAGATTTTGACCTGGCATTTAATAATATAAGTTTGGTAACCAAAACCTGTATTTAAATAATTAAAAAAACAAGGAAAAAAAATAAATAAAAACAAAAACTAAAAAAAAAATTTTTAAAAAAATATAATATTTATAAAAGTCCATATGCACGACAACCCCGCACCACTAATACAATCACTATAACCACTATCTAACCTTATACGCGCGGAAATCGGGAATAAATAAAAACTTAAAACTTAATCCGGGCAAATAAATAAATAAGAACACATAAATCAAAAACCCTCATTAAATTAAATCAATGAAATAAACAAAGGAATAAAATAATAAATAAAATAGAGCGAACCGCGCATCCCTCCAGGACTTAAAAGTGAAGTGATAGTGTTTGTGACCCCCCAGGACGATTAGTGCATACCCACCGGAACTTTAGCAGTGCATATCCATTTCCCCCTAGCAGTAAGTTTAAATGTATGCAGACGACCAGATCTTCGGATGCTGGAGAAATATGTTAACGAGGTGGGAACAAAATTGTGGCGGTTGTGCTCGCATAAGCATTGATTTATGATAATTAGTAGATTTGAAATAATTTAACGAGCACATTTTGTGCGTAATGGCGCTAGCCGGTATAATGCTTATGCGAGTTCACCTGATAATTTGGGTTATGCTTTTTGCAATTTTATGTACTGCTCAACGCTTAATGCTTATAGATGTTTATTTATATATTTACATAAATATTTATATTTATTTTTATATTTATATTTTTGTCCGCTTTTATTGTTTGTGGTTTGATATTATTTGTTTGACGTTCTGCCGCCATTTTTGGTGGCAACTTATATATAGGAAGGGAGATTGTCTGAGAAGATTGTAATTACAATATAAATCAGTTAGGGAATGATAGGGAAAGCTAGGGACATACTTAGGCTAACAAATTACTTATACCAGGGAAGACAAATTTGTAAAGTTATAGAGCAGGTATAGCTGGATTCATGATTAATATATTTGGCGTATTCTTAAAAAATTTGAATCCATTTTAAATTAGCTAGCCTTATTTGGATAGTTTTAAGTCGAACCTTCAGGTCGCACTGGTAAGCAGAGCTGGCGGCTGCTATCCGTCATTACGAAACCCTCCCCATTCATTTTGTGTTTTGTTGATCGGGCACACTCTAAATCAACGCTAGGGATACCATCAATAAACCCTATTTTAAGTTTTTGTTTCAATTGTTAGATTTTTATTTAGGATGTATTAATTTTGAAGTTAGAATAATTAGGAGCACGTTTATATTTTCGCGTTTGAACCCAGTGTAGTACCTTCGGGTGGAGCATTGGGGACGTGGCCGCAAGCATAGCGGCCCTTAATTAAATTATAATGTGTACTTGGGAGGTAATGTGGTGGTTTCCCGTTGCCTTCCACACCGCGGTAGCGTGTCTTAGGCTGCCACGCCGACCCCATAGTCTCTGCCAATCTAAGTACCGAAAGAGCTGCTGCCCTCTTTCGGGGACCTGTCTTAGTCTGGTACGTCACTAACGACCCTACTACTTTGGTTGGACCTGTAGTTTGGCTCTTTAGCTCATTAGAACACGTAAGCCATTTCACCTGTTCTAGTAATCTAGAACTTCGACAAAGTGCAGGTCCATTCGAAATGGACTCGCTATGGTATTATATTTTTAAAGAGTTAAAGTTGTAAGCTCAGAAGATGAGAAGACTAAAAACTGTTTGCCGACGGCTAATTTAGCTATTACCCTAAGGAGGAGTTGTACATGGGTCTGAGCTGAAATTTTCCTAGTTAAACAGAAAACAATTTAATTTAAAATTGAACGCTACTGTATCTAGCAATTGCTAATCAATTAAAAAGAGCAGATACAGATAAGCATTTCGTATTTGTTAATTCTAAATTCTTCTATTTAAATTCTTGGATTAACTTTACAGCATAGTGATTCAGACGTCTTCAACAGAGAATCATTTTAAACAGATGTTTCTTACAATAAGAATACTTGCGTAATTACACGTCTACTTTACAAGAAATGACCAAATCAAAATAACTACCATATTTAACAATTTAATTATATCACAAATACGGTTTTGACTATTTGAACAAGATTTCTTTACATCTTTGTTATTCTTATGAATGTCATATCTGGCAACCATTTACAAATTTAACCGTTTACTTTAAAAAAAAGAAATTCTAAGCATCTGAATGCAAATCTTATTTTGTTACTAATAAAACATAATTTCGTTTAGGTTTCTCATAAGTGAGAAGGTTTCAAATATGCAAAAATTTAAAGAGCGATTTTTCTTTCGCAAAATATTTAGGTAGTTACGAAAAATTGGTAATATTAGGTGCTATTATGAATTTCGACAAACGGATCTAGAGAACAGCAACTATGGGTTTTTTACGGCAAGTAGTTTGACCATACGTGAAGAAGGGGGTTGTTTAACACAACTGGTTTTTTTGTAAAAATCTGGTAAAGGATTCAGCAAACGTAGTGCACTCACCACAGGTCGCCGGCTGCTGCCCTTACACTGGATATGATCAGGTTTCAGTTCATCTTTTGTTGTTCATTTGCAGGTATTGAATTCAAAGAACTCCAGATTGACTCTAAATCACATTATTGCCTTGAAGGTTTTTGCGCTAAAAGAATATAAATTAAGGCACAAACTGATTTTTAGTCATCAATGGCTTTCGTCCCGCTTTGCTTGAAGAATAATGTGGAACTGAAGAAATTAGGAAAACAATTCATGAAGACAGTTCGACCTATCGAATTTTTATTTCCCCGGAATTTTATGCCAATCAGAATAAATGCTTGACGGCCACGCACGTGTTTATAAAACAAGTTGAAAACCTTGACATATATGTAAACAATAAGTTACTTACTCGGACTCTTAATAATAAGAATGCTACTTAAAACGTTCTAAGCAAGGTTTCAAAACACCTGTGGTATTTTCAATAACTTATTATGCTTGCGAATAAATAACTTTAAACGAATTCATTCATTTTTTTCTTAATATAGATTTGTTGCACTGTAAAAGAATTCTGTAATACAAAAAAAAACTTCTACAATGTTATTGAGGTAACAATGATCTCCACTTTAATTGGTTGTGTTGCAGCAGCCGATTTGAATAAGCCAATCCCGGGAGTGACGAAAAAGTGCTGGGACGATTGTGGTTAATATGTGAATCACTTCAGTACTGGAATTCACGCAAGCGACTGTTTTCGGAGAGTGCGTTATCACTTGTGTTTAGATGTAGTATTCGAAATTATCGTTTTTAGAGAAAGTTTGCACTTTTATAATTAATTACTGCGAATTACGATTTTGCTATTATTAGCCAATGTGACATCTTTTTCTCATTATTTTTCCCTCCAAACTCAAATATGATATTTTGAAAATAAAGAAAAATGTTATTTTAATTCCCCTTTTCACGATCAAATATAAGGCGTCGAAGATTTTTCTTTGATACCCTACTCTAACATCCTCTCTGTTTTACAATCAACTTATTCCTTAATTTTATTCGATCAATTTTCTCTCCAACTGTACCAAGATAATTTGTTTCTTAACTTTACCATGTCAACTAAAATCTAACTTCTCCAGGACAATATGCTCCTTTGCTTTATTAGAACAATTAATTAGATCCAACTTTATTTATCCCAGTCTCATTCTAGTATAATAAATATTCATGCAATCAAATTTTTTTTGATGCTCAACTTATCATTCCATCCTATATATTAACAAAAACCTCCATAATAATAGTTTTACTCACGGCATAAAGCTTTATTTTTAATTTTTCTAATAGATTCATCAACATCATATATTGACTCCAGCCCTGGTACGATCAAAATACTTGTCACTTACCAACACTTCCTCCCTTCAGGTTCAAAATTATCGTACTGTTAATTGCAGCAAACTTTTTATTGTTCGGCACTATTAAATTAGTTTTCTTTAAAGGTATTATAGTTTCTATTAAGACATTTTTATATTGCATTATTTGAATTTCCTTTTACGAAGTTGGATTTCGCCCTAGTATCAACATAATGTTATAGCCGCTTTATTTTCAAAAAATTTTTATCTTCAATACATTTTCATAGCAATTTTCCATCTCACGTTCCATAGTACGTTCCTGATTCATATTTTTAGTAGCCATCCTGTCTAAAGCATTTTTTTTTGTCCCGAATACTAGATATCATTAAAATTTTCCATTAACAAATTATCCCCAATTTTATGTTGTTCAAAATTTTCTGTCCAGACCCTAAAAACATACTCCACTCTATTCTCAGCACAATAAAATTTTTGTGTTGCTTTTAGCAGAGATCCATTAGCGTTTAATTTATGTTGTTCAACCGCAATTATTGCTACAATAACTTTTATATTATTTAAAAATATTTTGGGATTAATCGTCCCATCCCATAAGATTTTAAAAATTGTTCTAAAGTAACAACATTACTATCATACCCAAAGCTATCTTCTTTAGTTTCACCAGCTTTCTTATTTAAATTGTCTATTTCTATCATATTTAACTTCATAATTTAGTCCTTTTATACTTTGTTCACTTCCCTAAATTCCATCCTTATATTATGTTCATTTTTTTCTACCACTTCCTTTACCACCTCGGTCATACTTGAATTAACTATTTCCTGTAGCTGCATTCTTCAAAATTTCCTCTACTGTTTCTTGTAGATTTCCTACAGTAATGTCAACCTCATACAATCTCATTTTTATTTCTATTTCTACATCTGTAACACTCGAGTCAACGTCTTCTTGTACCTTCTGTATCGTGAATTTTTTTAATTCCTGCCTCTTTTCTTGATTCCGAATGATTTCTTGACTTAACGATTAGCGATCTGATATCAATTTCTGAAGCAAGTTTCGAAATTTCTGATCGAATTCTTCCCAATGTTTTATTAGCAATTTAATCAAGTTTGTCATACCTGATCCATCTTTTACTTGTTCTCTTTCCATTATATTCAAAGCTTTTTAAAAACAGAATTTACACAAATGTTGAATGGTACCACTCTGCTTGAGTCATTAATAATTTATCGTGATATTCGTAAACCCTAGCATAGTAAAGTTCAAGCTAATAACGTTGGATTTTCAAGCTAATAACAATCTAGTTTTTATGCTCCCGAGTTGTTGACCCATCAAATTTTAACTTCTGTACTACAATCGAGTTACATTCATGGAATCGTGTCTCTTTAGTTGGGTCGCCATAAATTATCTGCTGTGATATGAAACCTCCCTATACAATAGAAGTAGATATTTCAAAACTAAATTTAAGGATACACTTCCTTGACTATTTAAATTAGGAGAGCACTAAAAGACTACTGCTCGAATAGTTTAGTATATTAATCTTAATTAATACTTTAAAGTGCAATATTCACAAATAATGAAAGAGAAATGAAAAACTGTGCAGTATAAATTATACAAAATATAGAAAAAAACTGTCATAGTTTCAACTTACACTCTGAGTTAACTTATGTTGAACTTTCAGTGTCAGAGTACTTTCACAGCTAATTTATTTTTTTATAAATATACCTTTTAAAAAGATACGTGTATATTGCCGTTTGCTTTATATAATTTTCTAAGTGAAATTTTGAATTAATTAAGCCTTAAAGTTACAACTTCTCACTAAAAAATTATTAAATGCAAAATGCGGGTTTGAGTATTTTTATAAAGTCTTTTTCAAACAAAAAACACAAATCTTAAAACTAATCTGAGCTCTGATTTCTGGTGCCTTAAAAAATTTGTGACTCTCTCGTTTTCAATGCTTTACTTCACAAAAACTATCTTCATAATGGAATAATTCCTTGAACAAACATAGACACGACTTTCCAAGCATAAAAACGAATAAACCAATTTACAACAAATTCAATTTCCGTGAAATCATCCAATCATCCAAAAGCATTATCTATACAAAACAACAGACGTAAGTTGAAAGTCTGGCCACGATAACAAATTATAATGTATCAAAGATCGAAAATAAACATCATGACACGAAAATCCGAAGGAATTTTATCAGAAACAGCTTAAAAATACAAAGAATATTAAAGAAAACCTGGTTGGTCGCGACAATCTGCAAAACTGCTTGGAAACCCAACCCTAAGGTAGTGGGAAAAGCTATTTAACACCCACCGGTGATAAGAGAGCTCAGTCTACACTTGATGCACGTTGAATCCACATCACTTTTAACCAGAAATCTACGCGTCAAATAAGTAAAGTTTAGAATATAGTGTTTAGAATGTAAGAGAAGTTTTGTCGTTTTTTTTTTTTAGAAAACGTGAGTAGAAATTGGTTAATTAATTTAAATTAAATATTCTTAATGAAAGGGCTTCTAATCTGCGTCGAAAAGAATTCTAATCCATGTCGAAAATACTTATGATTCTAATCTGCGTCAAAGACAATTCTAATTTTGAAACAATTCAATTCTAATTGACTTCTGGACTATTTTTGGTTCACTTATAATTCAATTCTAATTGGCTTCTGGTACATTTCTGGTACAATTCTAATCGGCTTCCAGTCAAACGCTGGACTATTTCTAGGATAATTCATGGCACTAAGTAACCCACGAATTCAAGTGGTAGTTAAGGGAAAAGATTCAAAGCATATGCAGAGAAATATAAAATAAAGAAGCACAAGGTGATTTTTGGAAAACAAGGGGTAACTGTACTTAAGTATAAGTATTAGTTCGACAAAGCAGAGCATTGGTATTCTATTGAAGACAACAAGGGGGTGTTGATCCACAACACGAAACAATATATCAGTAGATCACAGGTCAGATCTACTCGATTTTAAGATATTTTTCAATTTAAATTTTAATATTGAATTTACTCAATTTAACCAAAACTTGTAAAGAGTCAACAAGAAACATTGCATACGTTTAAACTTACGTAATAAATCATAAAGAGGTCTCGAACGTTCCAAAATTTTTTTAAAGGTATAGTTTTTGCTTACATTATTTCAAACTAAAAGAATATAAATTTTGGGAATAAATAATCCATATAATATTAATCGATTGAAGGATGTATTTAAAGAATTTCAAAAATTGTAAATATTATTTCCTTTCATTATATAAATGTTGATTGACTTCATTTTATCAATTCAAACAGGTAATCATAAAAGGGGTGAAAGAAAATTGATTATCGTAACGTTGTGCGCTCTGTGTAAATTAAAAAGGGCTAGTCGTGGCATAATAATAAATGTAAAAACTTAAAGGTAAAGAAACACAGTGTGGTGGCGTTCACTAGAACGTTTATTACACCGAGTACGGCGTTATCATATCATATATATATATATATATATATATATATATATTGTTGTGGATTTAGAAGGTAAATAGGTGTAGACAATAAAATTTTCGCAACCGTGTATATAGAAATAAGAGCAAATTAATTACGCGCCAAATAAATTAATTTACATAGTGAAAACGGACGATTATTAAGGTATTTTTATATTTAAATTTGAATGTTAAAATTACAAAAGGGAAGAAAAGCTAAAGTACATAAAAGCTCAAGAATACGCATAATTAATTATGATTTCTTTTAATCAAACGCATGAAAGCAAGAAGGGAGCGTGCTTGCATAGAAAATCAATAATTTCAAACGCCAGTCTTCGTTATACAAATACTACGAAGGGGAGAATCTAGGAATTGTTATTTTTAAACGGTCGATAATTTCAAGAAACACCTGTTGGTTAAATGTTACGTTCAGAGAATATTAAACGAACGTTAATATAAAATTCCATAGAAATTGTTTTCAACGGTCGATTTGGATAAGCAACTACAATAACAAAGGTCTTAAGGAGTGAGTGGAATAAACGATCGATAATATAAGGTAGACAGAGAAAAGTATAAATAAAGCGTTGGATTGAAGTCACATCTTATACATGGGTATTTGTGAAAAACGACTACAATATCGATTTTCTGTAACTCAAGTGGGGTTCTAAAGGAGACAACAAATATGCGTAGAACAGAGATGGATAGCTGATAGGTGGAGCGGTGTGACGACAGGAAATTATATCATTAGTTGATAGCGGCCAGTTTTCGAGAAGTGCGCATACGGTAAGGTAGGAAACAAATTTGTAGGTAAACAGCACGACGGACGGGAGAAATTTTTCAGAAATTATAGTTCGATACATTAAAAATTTTAGGAAACAGCTTCGAAAACAAGCTTTTCACATGAAACGGGTTCCACTAGGGGGGGTTGAAGAATAATATAAATACACGGGCGAGGATATTAATGCCCTCTTTTCTTCCATCGAGAACTGAATACGGGTTCAGATCTACAACATAATAGTAAAAGCTTTCGGGTATAAATTTTTGTGTGTTCAGTACAGTTGCGTTAAACATTCTTTTAGAATTTATAAAAGCTGTAGTAGCCGACCGATAGTTATAAAAGTGATTGCACGTGTTGGTGTTATTTAAATAAAAGGTGCCGTTACTATTACAAAGTTATTAAATGGACGGAAGATATTTGGGATAAGCAGAACTGAAAGCAATTTGTATGCGTGAAAAGTGAAGGTGTCTCCAGGTAATAAACTTGAAATTTCTGTTTTTATATAAACATCTGTGGATATTTTTGTGTTTGTGTGTTTGACTTATTGGTGGCGTATTTATTGTTATTAAAACTTGTTTAAAAAGATACATGTGCAGGACAATTTAATAATTTTGGGTATTGAAAAGGGTCTATTGAGGATATATACAAATTTATTCAGGCTATAAATTGTGGTTGTAAGGAGTAAACGGGTCTGTAAATTTGTTTTCAATAATGCAAGGTTTAAAAAGCATTTACAAAACTGGGTTATAATGAGCTCACAATAGATCAGTATGAAGTCAAATTAGGGGTACATGTGGGGCCCATCTACTCATATCTACTCGAATGTGTTTAAAATCATTTGAAAATCAAGGACTTTAAAGCATTCAATAAATTGAACTGGTAATAATTGTACCAAACCGTTTGTACTCATGTGTAAATATTTTATCTGTTAATATGTGTAAATAAGAGGTTGTATGGTTGTTGTATTATTTGGGCAATTTCATTTGATGGTGTGTGAGTGTAAAAGAGGTATGTACGTAAAGATAGGTATTCAAGAAGAGGCCGATTGGTGAGCTAGTCAGGGTGAGCAGAGAAATTCGGAGGCGTCCAAATAAAAGGGTCAGAAATTTTTTTTTGAAAATTTTATGTTGGCCCATTAAGTGGCGTACGTGTGTTCCCAAGTTCCACGGCACTTTTATGACGCCCAATTCGTGGGGCTTGATTGGTTTGTGGCATTGATACGGGTGTTCCTGACCTACCATCGCAATTTTATGGCGACCCGAACGTGAGGCTCGAGTTTCAAATCAAATTTGAGAATTTTATTCCTGGAAGCTGGCGAGCGGAGAGAAAGTGTGTGTGTAGTATAAATTGGTAAATATTTTTGAGTGTGTGAAAAAGTGATTTAAACGTATGCAGAGGAAGAAATGGTTAAGAAGCCAAGAAGTGGAAATTGAAAGTGACGATAATGCGTTATTTGAGAAATCAGGAAAAATGCAGGAAGCTGGGGGAAGTAGGAATTAGTCAAGGACAGAGTCGGGAGAATCTGCAAATTAATTAATAATGGGGATGCTTGAAAGGATGAATGAGACATTAAGTGGGGTTAAAGACGAATCGAACAGGAAGTTTGAGGAGATTAGGGAAATGGGTAAAGAATAAAAAAAAAAGAGTGGAGCAGATGAGTGCTGAATCAAACAGGAAATTTGATCAAATAAATGAGACGTTTGGCGGAGGTAGACTAGAAACGAATCAAAAATTTGTACAACTGAGCCAGGAATTAGGGGAAAAAATAGAAAAATCTGCAAGGGAATTTTCTGATTTCAAAAATAGGTTAACGATAAAAATGGGAAGGTAGAAAATAGGGTTGATAAAAATGAGCGCGATATTAGAGGTTTGAGTCAGGAAATGGGACAATTACGGACGGAGGTGAGGATCTTCTGTGAAGATGAAATTAATGTTAAGATGACTGAAGTGACAGACTCATGTAGGCACCAACTAGGTAGGGTAGATAGAGAGGTAAGTGGAATTAAACAGAATGTATCGACTTTGATGGGGGATGGTCCCAGATTTGTAACAGGGAATATGTCACTGGACCAACAGATGAAATTTTATGGGAATAGTAGGGTGAATCTTCAAACTTTTATTAATAATACTAGAGGTTTAGTATGTGATTTGTTTGCTGAACAGGCAAAGCTCAATATTGTGAAGGCATTACTGAAAGACCATGCTGAAGCCTGGTATAATCTGATAGGGCAAGAGATTAAGACATACAATGACTTTGAGGACAGATTTTTAAAGCACTACTGGAGCGACCTCCGACAGGACCAAGTACGTAACGATTTGATAACGGGCAAATTTAAAGGCGAATTTGCAGGAAGCAGGGAGCAATATGCTATACGAAAGTATAGCATAGCGAAGCAATTGAATCCTCCATTGACCGACCGACAAATTATAAAATACCTTTCGAAACATTTTGAGGTCGAAGTTCGGCAACATGTGGCGTTGCAAAATATTGTAGACAGGGAGATGTTTTTGGAGTACCTGCAGAGGTATGACGACGTAAGCAGTGGACGACCTCGGGAACCAAGGGAACGACAAGTAAACACAGTTAGGTTTGACCACAGACGGGACAGTTACCCAAGACGGGGGACCAGTTTTCAATACAACAGACAGAACCGGGAACCTAGAAGGACCTTTTTTAGGAATAAGAGTGTAGGTAGGGGACCTGCACCAAGACCGGGGGTAACGAGACAGAACAGTTCGTCAGACATAAGGGGGACACAGACGACCAATAATAGGGAAAGTGACAACACGAACAGAGCAGAGACGCCGTGGACATATGCTAAAGTGGTAGCAAAACCAGGACCGAGTAGGGGAACCAGACCTGGACAAAATTTTTAGACGGGGCAAACCACTAGACATCACTGTGTACAAATAGAACATCCGAAAGAATTTTTAAAAATAGAGGAAGATGTTGAGCCAGAAACAAGAGAAAAATTTTGTTTGCCTATAATTGATGTTAAAATTTTTGAGAAAAATTTAGGAGCATTGTTAGATTCAGGAGCTGAGGCGAGTTTAGTATCGGAGGAATTCGTCAAAGAAATTAAAACAAAAGTGTGTGACAGAATAATGCCATTAAAAAGAAGTCACCTGGTTGCGCCGAATAAAAAGCGATTTGCTGTTGTAAATAGTGTAGTTATTTTAAAAGTAGAGTTAGGTTTAGTAAGCTGTGAGCAGGAATTTATAATTGTACCTGGGTTGAAGTTTAAAGGGATATTAGGGGGTCGATTATATGGTGAAGTTAGAAGTAGTAATAGATATGCAGAGGAAAGTAGTTACGATTGGGGATAGGATATTGCCCTGGAAGGCAAGTTATAAGGTCACAGAGGATGACATGGGGATATGCATTAATATTATAGAGGTAGATGAGGAAGAGGTGAAAGAGATCGACACAGGTGAATATACCAAGGAAAAGTTAGAAAAGGTACAATTGGTAGTGAATGAAGGGTCTGAACTAGTAGAAGTAGAGTCAAGCGCAGCATTGTTAGGGAATAAAGAGTTTGAATTAATAGGAGTAGAGGCGAACGCAGCATTATGTTACACACATGAGTTAAAAGTAGGCATAAGTAAGATAAGTGGCAAAGATAATTTTGGTAATTTTGATTTAGGAGATTTTTATGGTGTCAATATAGTACATAAAGTATCTACAAGAGATGAAGAATTTTCTATAGAGGGAGAAAATCAAAATGTTAAGGTAGTATCGTTTGGTTTGTCCGCAGAAAAGGAAATAATAGTGAATGAGAAAGAAACAAGTATAGAGACATAGGAAGTAATATTTTAGGGTCAGGATAACAAGGATAGATTTATTTTGTGTGTAGTAATAGGGGTGATAAGTATAGAAATAGAAGAAGAAAAAATAGGGACAAAGTTTATTAAGATTGTCAGAAGAAAGACATGGAGGATCAAGATAAGAGTCAGATTTAAATAAGGAGACATGTTAATAGATGAAAATATAAGGATAGGTAAATAGTTAGAGTTGAATTTCAATAAATAGGGATAGAGATAGGTGTATATAGAAAGATAGAATTAGGAATAAGATAAATAAGGGAAGATAGTTAGAAGTAGATATAGAGATAGGTGTATAGTTAGTGATAGTAATAGGTAATGTTAAATATAAAACAGTGGGACATAAGTAGAAGGAGCTTACATAAAAGTGAAGATAGGTAGAAAAGTATAGAAGTGAGGTACTTAAAGAGTCAATAGTAGACGAAAGGTAAAGGGAAATAAATAAAAATATAGGGTGAAGGGTTAGGGATAGATAGAAATAGTTAGTTAACAAGTAGTGATAGGTGTGAATAGTTAGTTATAAATAAAGATAGGTGTAGATAAATAGAAATAATTATAAATAGATAGAAATAGGTAGATAATGAGTAATAGGTTGGATAGATAGGTATAGGTAGAGATAGATGAGTAGATAGGTGTTTAGAAATATCATGTAAGATTAGGTAGTAGGATTTAGTTCATATTTAAATTCAGGAAAACGTAGGTGAGTTTTTGTATTGAAATAAGGGGATTATGTTGTGGATTTAGAGGGTAAATAGGTGTAGACAATACAATTTTCGCAACCGTGTATATAGAAATAAGAGCAAATTATTTATGCGCCAAGTTAATTAATTTATATAGTGAAAACGGACGATTATTAAGGTATTTTTATATTTAAATTTGAATGTTAAAATTACATAAAGGAAGAAAAGCTTTAAAGTACATAAAAGCTCAAGGATACGCATAATTAATTATAATTTCTTTTAATCAAACGCATGAAAGCAAGAAGGGAGCGTGCTTGCATAGAAAATCAATAATTTCAAACGCACAAAAGCCAGTCTTCGTTATACAAATACTACGAAGGGGAGAATCTAGGAATTGATATTTTTAAACGGTCGATAATTTCAAGAAACACCTGTTGGTTAAATGTTACGTTCAGAGAATATTAAACAAACGTTAATATAAAATTCCATAAAAATTGTTTTCAACGGTCGATTTGGATAAGCAGCTACAATAACAAAGGTCTTAAGGAGTGAGTGGAATAAACGATCGATAATATAAAGCAGACAGAGAAAAGTATAAATGAAGCGTTGGATTGAAGTCACGTAAGATATACATGGGTATTTGTAAAAAACGACTACAATATCATTGGTTGATAGCGGGCAGTTTTCGAGAAGTGCGCATACGGTAAGGTAGGAAACGAATTTCTAGGTAAACAGCACGACGGACGGGAAAAATTTTTCGGAAATTATAGTTCGTTACATTAAAAATTTTAGGAAACAGCTTCGAAAACAAGCTTTTCACATGAAACGAGTTCCACTAGGGGGGGTTGAAGAATAATATAAATACACGGGCGAGGATATTAAAGCTCTCTTTCTTTCCATCGAGATCTGAATACGGGTTCAGATCTACAACACAATAGTAAAAGTTTTCGGGTATAAATTTTTGCGTGTTCAGTACAGTTGCGTTAAACATTCTTTTAGAATTTATAAAAGCTGTAGTAGCGGACCGATAGTTATAAAAGTGATTGCACGAGTTGGTGCTTATTTAAATAAAAGGTGCCGTTACTATTGCAAAGTTATTAAATGGATGGATGATATTTGGGGTAAGCAGAACTGAAAGCAATTTGTATGCGTGAAATATCTGGTATGGAATGTTACTGTTGAGACGAAGTTTAATATCTTGCGAAGAACAGGAGTGGTAGCGGAGATATTGGATGGTGGGGATCTGTGGATCCTGGCATCAGTGTAGTAGATGAACACAACGACGAGAGGTTTCTGGTAGCCATCTCCAGCGGTGACGAAGAGTGAAGATGTCTCCAGATAATAAACTTAAAATTTCTGTTTTTATATAAACATTTGTAGATATTTTTGTGTTTGTGTGTTTGACTTATTGGTGGCGTATTTATTGTTATTAAAACTTGTTTAAAAAGATACATGTGCAGGACAATTTAATAATTTTGGGTATTGAAAAAGGGTTTATTGAGGATATATAAAAATTTATTCAGGCTATAAATTGTGGTTGTAAGGAGTACACGGGTCTGTAAATTTGTTTTCAATAATGCAAGGTTTAATAAGCATTTACAAAAACTGGGTTATAATGAGCTCATAATACACCAGTATGAAGTCAAATTAGGGTCACATGTGGGGCCCATCTACTCGAATTTGTTTAGAATAATTTAAAAATCAAGGACTTTAAAGCATTTGATGATTGAGCTGGTAACAATTGTACCAAACCGTTTGTACTCATGTGTAAATATTTCATCTGTTAATATGTGTAAATAAAAGGGTTGTATGGTTGTTGTATTATTTTGGTTATTTCATTAGATTGTAAGTGAGTGTGTGAGAGGAATGTACGTAAAAATAGGTATTCAAGAAGAGGCCGATTGCTGAGCTAGCCAGGGTAAGCAGAGAATTTCGAACGCGTCCTAATAAAAGGGTAAACAAAATTTTTTAAATTCTTTTTTGAAAATTTCATGTTGGCCCAGGAGTGGGCATGGAATTTAAAAGAGTTTATGGCACCCTATCCATGGGGCGAGAAATGATTTTTGACGATCCACAGCTATATATATTTATATAAATATATATATATTGCTGTGATATTCTCCTTTGAATGCGGGAACTGGGTCCTTTCAACAAAAAAATTCTAGTCCCACAGATTGGGCGTCATGAACGGCTGTGAACCTCTTTTCGCCTCGGCTGCTCACCTAATGTTATAAACCTCCTCATTCATAAAAAAACAACACATTCCTACCAAAAACATCAACGTTAACTCTATTTACATCAATATTCAGAATACATTAAAATTTCAAAATTAAAACTCAGCATAAATTTCAGTTTTAAAAAGAATTTCAAGATTAATTTTATTATCATTTTAATGTGCATCCAAAATTAAAGTCCTTGTTGGATGCCTACTAATTAATATAACAATATAGGCAGACCGGAGTCTGAGTATAAAGGGAGCATCTACCACCCCTTTACGTTAATTAACCAGGTTCGTCTAATTGAGCTCAAAGACATACCCAAATTTTCATCATATTACCGAACATCAAAACTAAATACCCCTTTCTACTTCAACAAGCAAATTTCATCTTAAAATTAAAATTTTATGGTTAGTACAATTTCACTAATGTCCATTTAAAGTAAATCAATTATAAAGTTATTCAACACACACAAAAATGTCAAACAAAATAGTATAATTTACCTGAAGGTTACTGTCCTCGTAGCTTCAAAGTACATCGTCCCTTTAGTTAATCACACCATTCCAACAGGATTATATTTACGGCTTCTAATTCTCAACGCTTTTAAAATTTTCTCCATCACCATTTATTTAAAGTTGTTTCTGGGCTTTTCCGGAACTCATCTATGTATATCTGACCCTTGTTTCGTGGATCCAGACACGTATTTGAACCATTTAATTATTAACACCCCCGAAAAATAGCAAATAACTTCATACTTCTTTCACCAATATACGCCAAAACTGCCTACTTTTGTGTATACATTTGTCGTTGTAAATTTTGCTAATTGGTACAGTGAAACTAAATTTTATTACCTTGTATCTAAGTGCACTGAAGTACATTCATGTTAGCACGTAAATAACCAACTATTTTGAATCACTAAAATATACGAGCAAAATTTTAAATTATTTTCTCAAACTAAAATGCACTGTTTAACATCTTCAATCAAGTCGCGGATGTAAGAGCTTTTAACGCATCGAATAGTCAAAAGTCTAAGAGTCTAAGAGAGCTTGTTTATATTCATCTCGGTATATATAGCAAAAAGCCGGCACGTCGCTTTTGTCCTCAAAACGGTAATTCTAAAGAATTCCTCATTCTATGTTCCCAGTCTGTCGCTCGCGCGTCGATTTTTACGAATTTTCACTCGTCCCATTTAAATCTCAGAAATTTCAACACACGGCACGCAAGCATGTCCGAGAAATAACTAATTGACTTTTATACCAAAATTGTTGTTTCTACCTCTGATATTTGCATCCTATTTTCAACCAATTGTGACCCTCGTGACGTTGCTTAAATCCCGCCTTTTACTATATGTGTCTTTGCTTGACGCATTTCTCTTTCCTCGGAATAATTACATTACCCGTAGAGCTTGTTAATACTGTTTCTTTTGATATAAAGCGTCTTGTACATGATTTTAAATTTCTTATTTTTACTGAAACGACCGAATTTATTTATGCTTCATGGTTTTAATAAAGCGTATTATTTAATAAAATTCCTTATACACAGTGATTAAAATTATTTGATGTGATTATTTAATTTCCTACCCTGGTCTAAATATGAGTATTTTCCCCTATTTGAATACAAATAATCCCACTTATTCGAATTCAAATATAAAGCATTTAGACAAAAAATTACAAAAACTGCCTATCTCTCTCACCCTTATCTATCTAACTTACCTACTTTGTCTCCAATCGAAAAAATATTTACACCTATCCTATATCCCTATCCTATTCCTAACTTTCACCTAATTCTATAAACTGAAATTATCCCTAACTTCATCCTACTCATCCATCTAATCCTATATACATCCTATATACCTATCCTATTCCTAACTTTTAACTAATCTTCACTATACTTTACTTCATCCTACCTAATCCTATATACCTATCCTATTTCTAACTTTATTCCTAACTCTCCACTAATCTTATATGAAATATCTATACTTAACCTATCTTATTTTCTTCCTACCTTTACTCTTTATTCTCATCCTAAACCTATTCCTAATTATCTCCCATATTTATCCTATACCTAGCTTTATTTTCTATAAACACTTACTTCTACTTTCCTATATACACCTATTCTATCCCTTGTTCTATATCTATACTAAAGTTCACCTATCTCTATCCTTTGTTCATTAAGTTATTTAAATCTAACTCTCTTCTTGACCCTCCAAGTCTTCCTTCTTACCATCCTAATACTCTTCATCCTTATCTCTCCCCCTTCTATATCTATACTTAACATCTCTATTATCTCACATACAATAAACTTATCCCTATTATCCTCACTCTTAAATATTGCTTTTTCTTCAGTCTCTACACATGTCTGTTTCTCATTTACTATTTTTTTCTTTTCTGCCGACAAACCAAACGATACTACTTTAAAATTCTCGATTTTTCCCTCTATGGAAAATCCTATGTACCTTCTAGAATTTTTGTGTAATGGAATCCGCCAGAATGAATCCCTTAAATCTACTTTATTAAAAACAAACTTGCCACTTAACCTCCTCAAAAATAATTCTGCCATCACCTGCTCCTGATATGCTGCTTCTACCCCCACTACTTCTGCATGTTTTGTATTAAAGCTTGAACCTCTACTTTCCTATCCTCTGGACATCTTATTGTGTTGATCTGTTTACATTCATCATCCTCTACCTCTACTACATTAATACTAAACCCCGTGTCATCCTCTGTGACTTCATAACTGCCCTTCCATGGCACTACCCTATCATTAATCCTTATTACCTTCCGTTCCATATCTATCAAAACCCCTAACTTCATCATACAGTCAACACCTAAAATGCTCTGAAACTTCAGTCCAGGTACAATTACAAACTCCTGTTCACAGCTAAAACCTCCTATATCTATCCTAAGCACCACAACACTATTTACTACAGCAAACTTCTTTTTATTTGAGCTACTAAATGGCTACGTTTTATAGGCATAATTCTATCACAAACCTTATCCCTAATTTTGCTGACGAATTCCTCCGATATTAAACTCGCCTCTGCCCCTGTATCAAGTAATACTTCTACATTATTTTCAAAAATTTCTAAATTAATAATTGGCAAACATAATTTTTCTACAGTTTCTGGCTCTACTTCCTCCTCAATTTTGAAAAATTCACGTGGATGTTCATATACATTTACACAGAAATCTAGTGGTCTGTCGCGTTCTAAAAATCCTGTCCCATCCTGTTTTCCGTGCTTGGTCCTGGTTGTCCTTCTACAACCTGTGCGTATGTCCTCCTTGCATTATTATCCGTGTCCCTGTCTCTATTCGGCGTGCTCGTCACAGTCCTGTTTACTTCCGGTAAACTATTCTGTCTCCTGTAACTAGGTCTTGGCGTTGGTCCCCTAGTCGCACTATTACTTCTGTATTCCTGTCCTCGTCGTTCCCAATTCTGTCGAAAATTTCTGTTATAGTCAGGCCGTCTCGGATAATTCGGTGTCCTGTTGTCAAACCTAAGTGTGTTAACGTTTCGTTCTCGTATCTCTCTTGTCCGTCCTACACATACATCGTCATATCTCTGCAAATACTCTAAAAATGTCTCCCGTTCTGTGATGTTTTGTAAGGCCACGTGTTGTCTAATTTCCAGTTCAAAATGTCGTGATAGGTACTTGATTATCTGTCTGTCCGTCAATGGTGGATTCAGTTGTTTGGCCACACTGTATTTGCGGATGGCATATTGCTCCCTAGAACCTGCAAACTCTCCCTTAAATTTTCCTGTATTCAAGTCGTCCCTAATCTGATCCTGTTTGTGATCACTCCAGTAATGTTGTAAAATTTGTTTTCAAAGTCCTGATACGTGTCTATGTCCTGTCCTACTAAATTGTACCATGCCTCCGCATTGTCCTTTAATAAAGCCTTCATCGTATTTAGTTTAGTCTGTTCGTCAAATAAATTTCCCACTAGATTTCTTACACTATTAATAAAAATTTGTGGATTTACCCTGTTATCGCCATAAAACTTCATGTGTTGGTCCAATGATACTCCACCTGTAGAAAATCTGGGACCATCCCCCGTTAAATTTGACATGTTGTATTTAATACTACTAACTTCGCGTTCTACCCTGCCTAACTGATCCCTACATGAGTCCGTCACTTCAGTCATTTTTACATTAATCTCTTCTTCACAGAAAATGCGTACTTCGGACTTTAAATGTCCCATTTCCTGTCGAAGACCTGTAATATCATGCTCATTTTTATCTACCCTATTTTCCACTTCCCCAGTTTCACGGTAAGACTATTTTAAATTCTGAAACTTCTTTATTCGTCTTATCTATTTTCTCACTTAGGGTTTCCCTAACTCCTGTTAATGTCTCATTCATTCGGTCCACTTTCCTATTCGATTCAGCACTCATTTCTCTAATCTCCTCAAACTTCCTATTAGCTTCTTCCCTACTCGATCTCATTTCCTCTAGCATTCGCATCATCATCTCGTTTCCTTGATCCCCTGATTCCGTCCTCGACTGATCTCTACTGCCTCCAGCTTCTTCCATTTTCGAATTTTTCCCACACAATGCACTATCGTCACTTCCAATTTCCACTCCTTGACTCCTTAACCACTCCTTTCTCTGCATACGTTCTACTCACTCACACACACTCTAAAAATACTCTTAAATTTATACACAAACAGAAACTCTCTTTCTCAGATCGCCAGTTTCCTGGAATAAAATAACAAAAATTTTATTTGGAACTCGAGCCCTCACGTTGTGGTCGCCAAAATGCTGTGATATTCTCCTTTGAATGCGGGAACTGGGTCCTTTCAACAAAAAATTCTAGTCCCACAGATTGGGCGTCATGAACGGCTGTGAACCTCTTTTCGCCTCGGCTGCTCACCTAATGTTATAAACCTCCTCATTCATAAAAACAACACATTCCTACCAAAACATCAACGTTAACTCTATTTACATCAATATTCAGAATACATTAAAATTTCAAAATTAAAACTCAGCATAAATTTCAGTTTTAAAAGAATTTCAAGATTAATTTTATTATCATTTTAATGTGCATCCAAAATTAAAGTCCTTGTTGGATGCCTACTAATTAATATAACAATATAGGCAGACCGGAGTCTGAGTATAAAGGAGCATCTACCACCCTTTACGTTAATTAACCAGGCTCGTCTAATTGAGCTCAAAGACATACCCAAATTTTCATCATATTACCGAACATCAAAACTAAATACCCTTTCTACTTCAACAAGCAAATTTCATCTTAAAATTAAAATTTTATGGTTAGTACAATTTCACTAATGTCCATTTAAAGTAAATCAATTATAAAGTTATTCAACACACACAAAAATGTCAAACAAAATAGTATAATTTACCTGAAGGTTACTGTCCTCGTAGCTTCAAAGTACATCGTCCCTTTAGTTAATCACACCATTCCAACAGGATTATATTTACGGCTTCTAATTCTCAACGCTTTTAAAATTTTCTCCATCACCATTTATTTAAAGTTGTTTCTGGGCTTTTCCGGAACTCATCTATGTATATCTGACCCTTGTTTCGTGGATCCAGACACGTATTTGAACCATTTAATTATTAACACCCCCGAAAAATAGCAAATAACTTCATACTTCTTTCACCAATATACGCCAAAATTGCCTACTTTTGTGTATACATTTGTCGTTGTAAATTTTGCTAATTGGTACAGTGAAACTAAATTTTATTACCTTGTATCTAAGTGCACTGAAGTACATTCATGTTAGCACGTAAAAACCAACTATTTTGAATCACTAAAATATACGAGCAAAATTTTAAATTATTTTCTCAAACTAAAATGCACTGTTTAACATCTTCAATCAAGTCGCGGATGTAAGAGCTTTTAACGCATCGAATAGTCAAAAGTCTAAGAGTCTAAGAGAGCTTGTTTATATTCATCTCGGTATATATAGCAAAAAGCCGGCACGTCGCTTTTGTCCTCAAAACGGGTAATTCTAAAGAATTCCTCATTCTATGTTCCCAGTCTGTCGCTCGCGCGGCGATTTTTACGAATTTTCACTCGTCTCATTTAAATCTCAGAAATTTCAAAACACGGCACGCAAGCATGTCCGAGAAATAACTAATTGACTTTTATACCGAAATTGTTGTTTCTACCTCTGATATTTGCATCCTATTTTCAACCAATTGTGACCCTCGTGACGTTGCTTAAATCCCGCCTTTTACTATATGTGTCTTTGCTTGACGCATTTTCTCTTTCCTCGGAATAATTACATTACCCGTAGAGCTTGTTAATACTGTTTCTTTTGATATAAAGCGTCTTGTACATGATTTTAAATTTCTTATTTTTACTGAAACGACCGAATTTATTTATGCTTCATGGTTTTAATAAAGCGTATTATTTAATAAAATTCCTTATACACGGTGATTAAAATTATTTGATGTGATTATTTAATTTCCTACCCTGGTCTAAATATGAGTAATATATATATATATATATATATATATATATATAATTATACTGTTGTGAATTCAAAGGGTTAAATTCGGGGTAAACAAATATAAATACTCTAGCTAAATTATTAGGGCCCTCTTTGTCTTATCGTCGCTTTTATACTACTTTACTACGATAGACCAACATTATAGTAAAGTTTTTGTTATGTGAGTATTAGATATGTTCATAAAACAGTAAATATAGTGCTAGCACGTGTAACTTGGTAGTAGTAGCCTTCTGTTTATTAACGTGAGATACGTGTAGTGTAAATTAAATTAATAGAGGTTTGGCTACTACTATACCAAGTCAGAAAATCAATAAATAGAAGCATAATATACGTGTGTAAACATCACAAACAACCAGGATTGTATGCTGTTATGGAATAGTACTTTCAAACAAGGCGCTTGGCGAATAATTGGAATTATCGTCTGTGAATCCGCTCAGTATCACAGCGCATGGTCACGAAGCTGAAATGTTCTGGTGATCGTCGTGAGGCCTGAAACATTCTCCAGGTTATTTATTTGAAATTTCTGTTGTCTGATAAACTTTTGCGAAATTTTGTGCTGTGTGAGTGAATTTTGGGGTTTATTTATGATTATATAAACTTATTGGAAAAGACACATGTACTGGACAATTTATTGGGGTTATTTAAATATTAAAAAGGAGTGTATTTAAAACTTATAAAATTTTATTCTGAATATAAATTGGATTGTAAAGGGTAAACGGGTCTATTAATTGTGTGTTAATTTATGCAAGGTAAAAGGCATATATTAAATAAACTGGGTTATTATGAGCTCACCATACTCCAGTATGCAATCAATTTAGGGTATTATATGTGGCCCATCTACTCATATTTTATTAAATTTGTTTACAAAAAATTAGAAAAGCAAGGACGTTAAAAACATATCACATTTTAAGTTTGTAATTAGTGTACCAAACTGTTTTTATACATGTGAATAATTTGTCTGTAAATAGCGGTAAATAAAAGATTGTATGATTGTTGTATTATTTGGTGATTTTATTGAATGGTGTGCGAGTGTGGAGGAAGAATGGTCGTATATCTAGGTATCCGAGAAGAGGCAGAGCTGAGCTAGCCAGGGAAGCTGCTGAAGATATTTTGAAGCAGAAAGTAACAAGGTAAGATGTTTTTGAAATTTCGTTTTATTTTGAAAATTATTTGATGACACTGGCGATGTTAAAAATTTAATCCCCGAAACAGCAATCTTATGACAGTCCAACGCTGGGGCTCGATTCTAAAGCCTTAATCCACCGTTCCAAAGCAATCTTTATATATATATATATATATATATATATATATGACGTAAAAAGGGATCACGAGAGGTCATTAAAACCCTAATTCTAAAAATAAATCCCAGCAAAATATAATACAATTCGGAAAAAGTGGGATTTTCCGTAAATCCATGGTTACGCTTTGTATAATACAAGCGTATTTTTATTCAGTGATGGACAATGCAAAAACGCAAATTGCGCGTGTATGAATAATCACCCTGTATGATATATGCATATTGTAAATAAATAGCAAGTAACGTAAGTTATATACGAAAATTGTAAGAAACCATAAAAAGCGCATTTAAATACAAACTTAAAAATCGATCGTTTTAAGATAAATGCAAAATCATTTATTTTTTAATTATCAATACATTTTTGATAAAAATGCATTTGGTTTGCTATAAGTAGCATAAAAGCGTATTAGCTTTACGCTTTTAGTTTAAGAAACTACAATCAACGTGTATTTAAAACTCCTTTTGCATTAAAAAAAGATAATTAAAGTTTAAATTAATTACACCGGAATAACTGCAATTCATTCTAAATAGAATATTTTATAGAACCAAATGTATGAGTCCTCTGTATGTTAGAACGACGTAAATAAAAGTAATGAATAAATATTTTATTCTTTGAAGCTGCCGAAGCACAAAAAGAACATGCAAAATCCCTGGAAAAATCCAAGAAAGTGATTATCTTTAGCATTAGTGTGCGACGCCACAACAATAGTATATGTGTTAAACAAGAACAAGTAACACACGACACGGTTAACTGGAACGATATTACATGGAATATATTCCACCATTTTAGACGCTAGATGGGTTTTCCGAGATACCTTACATAATAATGTAAGCTTTGGAAACAAATAAATTTGTATATAAAAAAGCGCTTATCAAATAAAGATTTATTCATTGATTAGATTTCATTTATGCGAGCACAAAATATTATTTTGATTTAACCGCAAGCTGTTGCTGTAGTATTTGAGTATGTAGTAAACATACTGTAATTTAACTAAGTTGCAAGGTTGTAATGAATAAAGAAACGATGTTTTAAACGTAACTTATAAAAAAAATGGAATTTATTAATTAAGATGAAGAAGCAAAATTCCTCTATATAAAACTATTTTAATAAAATAATCGAAGGAAAGATTTAACCAAAAATGTACTTTGGTAATTACTGTTTGAAATGAGAATTTCTTATGGAGAATCTTATAAGCTGATTTCGAGATCAATTTAAAATAAGAGATTTCTAATTAAAAGCAACGTATTTGTGGATTCTGCAAGGATCGCTTTTAAATTTATTTTTTACTGATATTAGAGTATTTGGATCTAGTTTAAGATAATCTTAATAATTTTTTTTGTATGAAAGATTTTTTTACCAGGAGTTTGTGTTCGAATTTCGAAATACTTTGACTTTTTAATAGATTATATGTCAAGGATTTTCTCTGGCCAAAACAAATCTTACAAGCGTAGAAATAATTTATAAACAGGTAAACGATCCTCAAAAAAATAAGTTTAATTCTGTAAATTTAAAATAAGGTAAAAAACAATATTTTTTATCAAGCAGTTTTTAGAAATTATTTGATCTTTGAAAGAAACGATGTTGTAAAAGTTTTTGTATGGAAAAAAATAATTCATGTTGTATAAATGCTTTGTGATATTGCTGCGTTTTATTTCATTTTGAAAACTTCGTAAATTCCGTTGAGCTAGCCAAGCAAAGTTAAAAACGAAGGTAAATGAACAATTTCAAGATAAACAAATTGCCGTATCTGTACCGCGGCACCCTTCAGCGACGTTTCCAGTGCGGCTTTAGCATGGCACTCTTTGACAACACACTACAATTAATAAACCTAAATGACATTTTAATTGTAATTGTTATTTTTTCAAAGTCTGCCTGATTTCCTGCTTGAACATTTTCTATAAAATGCATATTGTTGATCTGGCAGAATTCTGTTGATAACCTATTATTGTAGGTTCTTATATCTTTAGTAAAAATTGTTATTGGATAAGTGTAGTTAATTGTTAATCAAAATGTTTAATTGTTTTATAATATTCTCCAATAGTAAGTTATTTTTAGTTATGTAAATAAAAAACATTTTTAAAATTTGAAGAAAATCAAAAATATCTCAGAAAGTAATGGATTTAGGTATAGGGAATGCTTAAAAAAAATGAAAAAACACTTAATGAACTATCCATTGTAGCAATAACATTGGTAGGGTACCATTTAAAAAAGTTTTAAAAATTGCATTTTGCGAAACCTGACACACCCTGTATATTGTGAAGAAATTTCAAAAGAGTGATAATTACAAATATACTATGGTATATAGTAAAATTTTCTGCATTTTGAAAATTAACATAAGTTGTGTATTAGTACAGTGGCAATGTATCTATCAGGGTAATTTTTTTTAAAAACAGTTGAATATTTCAAAAACTAAAAGGAATAGAAAAATACAATTTAATATCAAATTAAAGCTCTTTTTATGGGCTTTCCAAAAATGTAATAATATATAGGGTGTTCTACTTAAAAAAATATAAGTTTAATATGCCCTGGGATTATGAAACACCCTGTATTCTTTCAAATATTTTCAAAATATGCAATTTAGGCATGCCTAATATGCCTCCAAATTTGGTTTACGTAACTTTTATAATAACGGAGTTATCGACCGTTGCCACACTAAAAACTCACCCTGTATATATATATATATATATATATATATATATATATAAAAGGAGGTTATAAGAGGTCATTCAGCACCAAATTCTGCGAGAAAAACCGACCCAAAGATGAGATAAGTAAAATTCTCCCGCATTTAGTTTTTAACCTGTATAATATTTCTAGTAAGGTATGCTTATTTTAGTATTAGCTAGTACATAAGTCAAACCCACGTTCTAACAAATGAGTAAATATTTTCTTTACAAATTTTATTTTAAACAAGTTCTATCTACAAAAATACAAAAAACATTCCTTGATTGAAAAACATTGGTCTTGAAAATATAATTAAAAACAAGTTTTATCAAATGTATACCGACTGAAAAAACGGTAAGCGGGTTGAGATGTAAAGATTCGTCCATCTTAAAAATACTAAATAATTTCAATGTAAAATTATCTCCTATAAAAATATCATTTAATAAACGTAATACGCATTTATTTACATGCTTAAAAATACAAATAGTTGCAGACCCTTCAAGGGTCCATTATCTTTACGTTAACAAGCAATATAAATCAACGATCCAATTAAGTAATTCACAAAACGCAATAACACCGGGAAGGAATATAAACCAGATAAGATATAAGTTTTAATGACTGTAAATTATTACAGAAACTCATAAAATTATAATACAAAGAGAGATGCCAATAATTAGCTCTACTCATTAATAAAACTTAGTAAAATTTTATGCTTACAATAAATCGTAAACAAGCAGTCTATTAATTATAAAAGCACAAAATTACAGTTAATTACTACATCATGGAATTAGTCAGACCTCCTAAAACACAATCGGAAGGTTCGGCTACGATAACGTATTTAGAATTTTAATATATAAAGCAGTTAGCTCACTAGGAGATTCATTCAACATAAGTCATTTGGCATTCGATCATTCGCAAATTGTTACTGAATCGTTTTTTATGGAGTGCTCCAATATAAATGATGAGCTACCTCAATGCAAGATCACCTACTATTCTAATATATTATAATATAAGTACTTTTGAAAATTGATGCAGTAGACTTCGCGATATAAAGACTAATTAAGATGAAAATCTAAAAAAAAAAAAGAAACATGAACTTTCGATGCAGTTAATTCTAAATAGGAAAGGTCTATAGACAGTTATTATCATCAAAGACTTGAATTCAAAGATATGAATACCAGCAAAAGTTGGGCATTCCAAAATGCAAGTTTGACTTTGTTGTAAACCATTAAATAAACACCTTGTGATATTATTGAGTAGATTAAGCTAGTATAAGATATTTGCATATAGAATATCAGTTGTGAATGAATAGTTTTGGTAATTTTGAGGTCAGTTCTCGAGGTGGTTAAGTTAGGTGGTGATTAGTCAAACGACTGCATTAGGTGTGTTTTAGGACTCTTGTTCTAAATAATGCACTTAGCCATTTTTTAAAAAGTGTCGTTTAAGAATATCCGCTTTTGCCCAAAACACTGCAAACCCGGAAAAAGTGCTGACTTTAAAAATTATTTTCTCAATTTCGGTAATGTGCCGAACGACCGCATTAGGTGTGTTTTGTACGAAAACTCTTGTTCTAAATAATCCACTTAGACACTTTTTAAAAAGTGTCGTCGTTTAAAAAATATCCGCTTTTGCCCAAAACACTGTAAACCCAGAAAAAATGTTAACTTCAAAAATAATATTCTCAAATTCGGCGTTTGGTCGAGCGACTACATTAAGCGTGTCATATATAAGGACTCTTACTTTAAATAATGTACTTTACCATTTTAGAAAGTGTTGGCATTTAACAAATATCCGCCTTTGCCCAAAACACTGCAAACCCCTCAAAATTAATTTCCTCAAATTCGGTGATGGGTCGAACAACCTCATTAGGCGGATGATGTACAAGAGCTCTTGCTCTAAACAATGTGTAACACCATTTTGCAAAAAGTGTCTCTGTTTAAAAATATCCGCTTTTGCCCAAAACACTGTGTAGACTGTTTGCGGTAAATTTCGAATAGCTAATTAGGAGAGAGAAGTGGACTGTATAAAATTTTAAGTGTTATTGAACAAACAACAAATAATTAATGTTTTTAACTAAATCAAACGTTTACTAAAACACTCACCTGGTGATTTATGCAGTCGAGCCAACGACAAAAACGATGTAACAAGTTCTACTCTTCTCTTTTGGCGAGCGTAGCGAAGCACATTTATAACGATAGAGGTGTTCTAAAAGACAAGCGATTCACGTAACAATAGCGATGCGGATCGTTCGAAAGACAAATCGATTCTCTGCTGAGCTTCGTGGATTTCCCAGTCACAACACTGTTTGCACATGCGGAATAACAACGTTCACCACTCGGGGCACTTATTGGCGCGTGCTTCAGTAAACCAAGGAAATTCCAATCTAATAAATTTAAATATACCGCGGCGAATTTAAATAATCAACAAACTCGATGTATTAATAAAATTGGCAGTAAAATTTACAATATAAACGGAACACACTGCAAACCCGAAAATAGTCCAGACTTCAAAATTAATTTTCTCAAATTCGGTAATAGGTCGAACAGCCGCATTAGACGTGAAATGTACAAGGACTCTTACTCTAAATAAAGTGTTTGGTATTTTTTAAAAAGTGTCGTCGTTTGCCCAAAACACTGCAAACCCGGAAAAAGATTAGATTTCAAAATTAATTTTCTCAAATTCGGTAATGGACCGAACAATCACATTAAGCGGGTGATGTACCAGGACTCGTACTCTAAATAAAGTGTTTTCCCATTTTTCACAAGGTGTAGTCGTTTAAAAAATATCCGCTTTTGCTGAAAATACCGCAAACCCTGAAATAGTCCAAATTTCAAAATTAATTTTCCCAAATTCGGTGACCATTCGAACGACCGCATTAGGCGTGTTTTATAGAAGAGCTTTTGTTCTAAATAATGCACGCAGTTATTTTTTAAAAAGTGTAGCCGTTTAAAAAATATCCGTTTTTACCCAAAACACTGCAAACCCAGAAAAATTTTAGATTTTAAAATTAATTTTCTCAAATTTGGTGAAGAGTCGAACAACCGCAATAGGCGTGTGATGTACAAGGACTCTTACTCTAAATAACGTGTAATGCCATTTTGCAAACATATAATGTGTAATGCCGTTTTACAAAAGATGTCGTTGTTTAAAAAATATCCACTTTTGCCCAAAACACTGTAAACCCGAAAATAGTCCAGACTTCAAAATAAATTTTCTCAAATTCGTTAATGGGTTGAACAACCGCATTAGACGTGAGATGTACAAGGACTCTTCCTCTAAATAAAGTGTTTGGTATTTTTCACAAAGTGTCGTCGTTTAAAAAATATCCGCTCTTGCCTAAAACACTCCAAACCCGAAAAAAGTCCAGATTTCAAAATTAATTTTCTCAAATTCGGTGATGGGTCGAACAACCGCATTAAACGGGCGATGTACAAGGACTCTTACTCAAAATAAAGTGTTTTCCCATTTTTCACAAAGTGTCGTCGTTTAAAAAATATCCGCTATTGCTCAAAACACTGCAAACCCGGAAATAGTCCAAACTTCAAAATTAATTTTTCCAAATTCGGTGATTGTTCGAACGGCCGCATTAGGCGCGTTTTGTAAAAGGATTCTCGTTCTAAATAATGCACACAGCCATTTTTAAAGAAGTGGCGCCGTTTAAAAAATATCCGCTTTTACTCTAAACACTGCAAACCCAGAAAAATTTCAGATTTCAAAATTAGTTTTCTTAAATTCGGTGATGGGTCGAATAACCGCATTAAGCGAGTGATATACAAGGGCTCTTACTCTAAATAACGTGTTTTGTCATTTTTCAAAAAGTGTCGTCGTTTAAAAAATTCCCGCTTTTGCCCAAAACACTGCAAACCCGGAAAAGTTCTGCCTTTAAAAATAGTTTTATTAAATTCGGTAAAGGCTCAAACGACTGCATTAGATGTGTTTTATACAAGGATTCTTGTTATAAATAATGCACTAGTCATTTTTTAAAAAGTGTTGTCGTTTAAAAAATATCCACTTTTGCCCAAAACACTGCAAACCCAGAAAAAATGCTATCTACAAAAATAATTTTCTCAAATTCGGTGTTGGCTCGAGCGACCGCATTAAGCGTGTCATGTACAAGGACTCTTACTTTAAATTATGCAATTAACCATTTTTCAAAAAGTGTCGGCGTTTTAAAATATTCGCTAAAGCCGGAATCACTGAAATCTCGGAAAAAGTGTTAACCTATAAATTAATTTTTTTCAATTCTATAGTGGGTTCAACGGCGGCATTTGGTGGATTATGTGGAAGGTCTTTTGTACCTGTTCTATTTCTGTAATGATATTATAAAGTGATGGAGCAGGTATTTTTGTAGTATATAAGTTAAACAAGACACTGTATGTATTTGTAAATATTATATATTTTACATGGGTGGCAAATAGCATTTTATTATTTTTAATATTGCTTTTATCTGTTAATGTGTGACTGAATATGCACCAAAATCTTTCAAGTAGGATGCATTATAAGCTTAGAATGTTCAATTAATAATATTCAACTACTTTTGACTGCGTGTGTACATGCTGAAAATTGTACGGTTATATCATGTTGGCAGCACTACTAAATCTAAATGCATTTGTTTTAAATCCATATGAAGCTTCAGCCTTGTCAACATCAGTCAAATACCTACTGAATTTCAATCATTTCCATTCGTTAAGCAGTATGGAAATTTCGATGAATGGTATCACACTCGAAATATTAGCTATTTAACGAATCCCGCTCTTTTCTGCAGCTGGATCTTGTAGTGAGCTAAATAATACCATTAGGACCTAAATTCTGCAACTGACTGTTTCTTTAACTATTTGTTTTAGTTATATGAAGATCTATATTTAAGACACTTTCACTTGATACTCCAGAGTTCACAATATTCAGCTTTTCTAACCCAAAAAAAAGAAATTTTTTATTTTTAATATTATTTAATTTTGTTTTAACAGGAGTTAAATTTTTATATAACAAGGTTTTATTATTTACTGCATATTGCACTAATAATATCCCAATACAGTATTTTTTATTTTATTTTAAGACAGAACCTAGAAATTTATTCTAATACATATTTTTCAAATAACTCTCTGTTAAATCATCCATATTCTTAAATTGAGGATTTAAAACTTAAATATGAATTTTTAATAGCTTTCAATGTATATTCCAATAAAGGAAAAGTCGTCTCACCTTTTGCTTCTAATAAATCTAAATTCTAGAATCCGCGAAATTCACTAATTATGTTTATCTACGGAAAATGAATTCATAATGGCAATCTAGTATTTTTAAATATTCTTAGATAACAACGTAAACCTATATAAGAATTAATTTTTTAAATTCAAATATTGTTCATTTAAAGATTATGTTTAGAAATAAAGATATATTTTGATCAAAGTAACCTTGTCTTATGTCTGTGATTAAGCATCTATTCCTAGTCAAACAACCCCCCTACAGTTTTTAATAATTAAACAAAATACAGATTATACATAAATATTATAAAAAAAGCCAATTTAAAGGTTGACTTACCAAAGTCTGCAAATTGGTTGTTAAAAGATTTATGATTGTACTTTATTTGCTGTTAAAGATAATTCACTTGAAGGTAAAATATTTAACATTAAACTTACAGAAATATTCTAAAAAATATAAATTACAGGAACAAGCTCAAAACTAAGATTCACAATGCTTGCCCATGGACAAGCGATCACATATAGCCAGAGTGCTGAGACATGAATGCACAATTATGGAAATGCCGTGTTTAGGGAGAAAGTTCTCCCACCCTTTTAAAGCAAAGAATTGTGGTTGACATTACTAGCCAGGTACTACTTATTCTTTTAAGGGGTGATCGGATATTATCAACAAACTAGTGAGATGTACCTACTACGCCATTGTTATATATTATGACTTGTTTATAAAACGAAGTAGCGACCACAGATGAAATGACATATTTGAATATTTTTCCAACAAAACCTATAAAATTAAAAATTCAGCATTGGGTCTGTTTCCGAAATAGTGAACTAGCATCGTTATATTAATTTAAATATGAAACTTGAAAAACATTTACAGTTCTTACAACTTTCAAACTCTGTCCATACCCCAAGGGCAAAGTTTTAAACGAAGGTGGAATTCACATTACTTAACTTTCGTATGCAAATAACTTCTTTTATATTGTTATTGGAATAGGGTGTTATAAAACTAGTTTCTCAAAAAGAATGTATCGAGTAATAATTAACAAAATTAATGGGCAGGAACCTGCACACCTACAGCACTCCTTAGATAGCAACTACTCAGATGAAGGTTTTAACGTTTAAATACAAAATTGTTGTGGTCAGAATATAATTGTCATTCTATGAAATATATAAGCCTACTCAGTGTATTCAACTGTCTATCTCAAGAATGAATATTTATATTAAATGCATAATAAATGAAATATACAAATTGGTCTACCGAAAAGTTACCTGCCGAACACTAGATATAATAGCAAATTACAAGAAAACGATGAGATATGTTTTTTGTTTGGAGAGTGATACGTTTTTATACGACATTCCCTTAACCCCAGCGCCAGCGCCTCATTACCATATAAATCTTGATAGAGAATATACCATGGGTTTCATAACTTTTTGCGGAATTTAACAATTTGAATTATGGTAGTTCTTACTTTGATTCTAATGTCCCCGATTCTTCTATACGGTATGTAGAAATTTTCTTTTTGATACAAATCCCATTCCATTCCGAATAAACATGCATGTTGAAGAAGTTGTAAATTACTAGAACGGCGGAGTGGCTTGCGCCTTCCAGTGATCTAAAGAGCCAAACTAGAGGTCCAACCAGGGACTTTAGTGAAAACCAGAGTCAAACAGGCCCCAGATAGAGGACAGCAGCTTTTTCGCTACTTGAGTGGCAGAGACCATAGGGGTCACATGACATTGTAAGAGACACACAACTGCGATGTGGAAGGAAACGGGAAAGCACCACATTACCTCCAAGTACACAGCGTACTTAAATTGTTATTAAAGATGATGGCATCCTCTGGGGTAAAAACTCCAAAGTGATAATAGTCACCCATTCGGATATCCGGAAGGGGACTACTTCGGGGGATATAATCGGAAACTATAAAAGAAAGAGGCGTGAACATTCTGCGAGTCGGAGCGTGGAATGCTAGAAGTATGAAGCAAGTAAATAAGCTAGAGAACTTGAAAATTGAATTGGATAGGTTGGCATGAAACATAGGTGGGACAAGCGAAGTTCGATAGACAGAGGCAGGGAATCTTTAGAGCTGAGACTTCAGGGTAATTCATACAAGATCAGGGGAAGGACATTCGGGTGTGTGAATAGTTATGCGAAAAAGATAGAAAAACGTGTAGAAAACTACTTACAAATGAACGAAAGAGTACTCATGGATAGATTAGAATCTAAACTGGTAAATACAGTAATAATACAAGTATTCATGTCCACCTCTAGCTACAGTGAGTAACAAGTAAAGGCGATCTACAAAGATATCAAAGACATACTAAGATACCTAAAAGGGCATGAAAATTAAAAAATTATGGGGGATTTTAATGCAGTGGTAGGTGAGGGTAGGGAAGGTGCGGTAGTAGGTTTATTTGGTTTAGGCTTGAAAAATGACAGGGGAAATAGGCCGGTAGAATTTTGTGATAAGAACAATTTAGCCATCACAAACACATTATTTCAACATCATGCTAGAATACAATACACGTGGAAGATGCCAGGAGATATAGGAATATATCAAATAGATTACATCCTTGTTAGACAACGGTTTAGGAATCAAGTAAAAGACTGTAGAAGCTACCCAAAAGCAGAATTGGGCACTGACCACAACATCGTAATTATGAAGGTCGCTTTTAAATTTTAAAATTTGAAGAAAAGGAACGGAAAAAGACACCTTGACTTTGAGAAACTAAAAGATAAAAATATCCACGAAACATTTGAAAAAAGTAAAATGAATTGCTGAAGGATATTGAGAAAATTTCTTATACTAAGGAAGTAGAAATGGAATGGAATAACATTAAATTCAGCTTAGACAAGGCGGCCAGAGATATTCTGGGGTATACACAAAAGGAAAATACGGAACTATGGATAACAAAGGATATCCTGAATTTAAAGAGAGGAAAAACGAAAATACAAAATACAAACAAGAAAACAGAGATACAAAGCCATAAAATAGTAAATTATTCGCAAACGTAGGAAAGCTAAAGAACAGTGGATTGCTGAAAAGTGCAAAAAGGTACAAACTAAAATGGAAATAGAAAAGACAGACGAAGCATACAAACTAATTAGAATGATTTTTAGGGAAATAAAACCGTATAGTAAAAATATACGGGATGCGGTAGGAAACGTCATTATAGAAAATGTAGATAAAGTGGATAGATATCAATAATATATAGGGAACTTATATGCAGGAGAGGAACTAACAGCATTAGAACAGAAAACAGACATTGAAAAGCAAAACTTGGGATATCCTATACTTAGAGATGAGTTTGAATTAGCACTAAAGGGTCTGACAATGGTATGGCACCGGGTACAGATAAGGTGCAAGCAGAAACTCTAAAAGCCGCTGGACAAGCAGTAACAGAACGACTCTTCCAACTTGTAAGCTGTTTGTATGAGATAGCCGAGATACTCAAAGATTTCAAACGTAATATCATACTCACTATACCAAAAAAGAGAGGTTCGGATAGATGTGAAAATTTTCGAACAATAAGTTTGACAGCACACGTGTCAAAAATATTAACTAGAATTGTACAAAGACGAATAGAAAAATGAGCTGAATAAGTACTAGGAGAAGATCAATTTGAGTTTAGACGAAACAGGTTAGCTCAGAGTAGAAATTAAAAGAGGTACGCGTCCAGCCAATTCGAAGATGGAAAACCTAATGACGAAAAAATAACTGTACTTAAACCTTATGATTATTATAATCAGCAACGAGTATTGGTTTTGCAATATTCTCAACTAATGTTAATTGTGAGAAAGGATTTATTGGAAAACTGTTAATTCGGAAAATGTCTAAGTGTTGGGTGATTCTTGCTATTCACAGGCTTGTTACGTTTATTTTCCGCATAAATAAATTACCCTATTTTTCTCTTTTGTTCATTTATTACTCGTTCGAATAAACTCCTTTCCAATCCTTAATTTCTTCAAACAACCCCCTACATAGTTTGCTTGTTACTTCATAAGCCCGTTGTACCATAAATCTCTTAAATTCTACGACAACATCCTGTTTACAGTAATAAATACGCTTTCTACAAATTTTCATTTTGAACCTATTTATTTCGAAACAACAAGTTTATGCTATAATTAAATAGTCTATGCCCTGGTTTAGGTAACCTTCAATTTGTTAAATTTTCCGATAGCGTATAATTGCTTCTTAAGTGTGTTCCATCTAAACCTTCGTCTACATAGTGTATTGAACTATTCGATAAAACCGTTTTTTCCAGTTTTACCGCTCTTCGATAAGCTAGGAGATGCAGTTCGTATTCGTGTGGTTTGAACCATTATTGAATTTGCTTCTACAGCTGTACGTCGACGTGTTTCCTACATTTTATTCGTCTCCGTATTGCAAAAAATGATGCACGTTTTTCTGTTCAACAACTAGGAGGTGTCTTGCGTGCATTCAGTGAGTTTCCCCGCGCGTACCCATTCTAATCAGATTCTCTTTTTAGCTTTTTTAGCTGGAGGCCAAATGGGTTCTTTCTTTATGTAGAACAACTGCTTTTGTCTGTAGACCAACTACGCCTATCCGTGGACCAGCTGCCTTTTGTCTCTGAATCGCTGCTAATAAACCCTGACGACCATGGCGTTGCTATGCTGACTCGGCCCCGGCGGCTTGCAAAATACGCATTCTGACGCATAGAGGTATATGACCCGTTTTCTCTTACGTACATCGAGGATCCTTATTTATCAGCGGTTGATGTAGTGAAACCAGTTCACCATCCATGTTTGGAAGCTAGCTTCGCTAGTTCTTCTGGTTATCCTTCTTTAATTCTTACTACACCTTGGTCTACACTTAATACTTTAATTTAACCCACTTTCTATTGAGAAAACCTACATTGAATACTTTAATTTAACATACTTGCTATTGAGAAAATCTAAGTAGTACTTTTTTAATGATTTTTATTACCTGTTAGCTGCGAAATGCTCACATCGTGGATCCTTTATAAAATATGTTCTGTGAAATATAACTTAAATTGAATACTTTTCTTTGTACCTGTGAATCAAGAAATTTTAGTTTATTCTCATTGTTAATAGATAGTCGTGTGCGATGTGTTTTTTTTGTTTCTGTTTGGTATGTAGGCGAATCACCCCACTCTCCGCGGTTGGTAGTTAGATTGGTATCTGCTTTTCTTCCGGCTACGTCTAGGTACGTAGCAGACTGCTTAATGCCCTTCACATACCACTGGTAAAATAGAGTATATAATTAGGAAACAACAAAAGGGGAACGAAGCTGTATCTGGGCTCTGGGAATTTCAGCGAACGGTGTAGGCTAGCTCGGAATATAAATAAGTGAAGATACGCGTCCAGTCAGTTTTAAGACGGAAAACCTAATGACGAAAAAATAATTGCACTTATATCTGATGATTATTATAAACAACTACAGATATTGGTTTTGAAATATTTCCAAATAATGTTGATTGTGCGAAAGCATATATACCGGAAAACTATTAATTCGGCAAATGCTCAAGAGTTGAGGGATCTAGGTCACCACAGGCTGCTTAACCCCCTTCACATACTACTGAATATCGGGGAAATATTGTATATATTTACAAACAATAGAAGGGGAACCGAATTGCATCTAACAAGAAAGAGCAGCAGGTATGTTCAAAGACAACAAACGTAGAAACAATGAGAAAATTGTTGAAAGTATATGTGTAGAGCACAGCACGGTACGTCTATGAAATCGGGACAGTAGGAGAACCCTTTTGGAATATTGTGCTTCAGATGTGTGAGGATGATAGCATGGACAGACAAAGTTAATAACAAAGAGGTCATAGAAATTGTAAAAGAATAAAGATATCTGTGGAAAACAAAAAAAAATAGGAGAAATAGAAGCGCGAGATACGTTCTAAGGAATTTTTGGGTACTTGTGCGGGATATATTACAAGCAGAGATAGGAAAAAAGAGGTAGAGATAGACCTATATCAGGGTATTGCAAATTTTAAGGAAATGTGTTAGCACAGAATAGGAAACAATGAGGGTACGCGTCTAACAGGCTCCGGGACTGAAGACCCGATAATGCTGACAATTCCCATTGCACCGAGTGTTTCACTTTACTTCAATGCATACATGTGTACGACAATATCGTATATAGCACGGAAGTAGCAATATTATTATTTCTTCAAGGTATAGTTATAAGCGTAGTCACCAATTCCCGAATGTTGACGCACTGAAATGTAGAAGTTGGCGCAAAAATCACGCTATTACGTGTAACACTTTTGATTATTAGGTAAATATATTATTCTGAGGTAGTTAGATTTGGTTTTTTTTCCGTTTTTGTATCGTAGAGTATGTCGATATGAACAAGTTTACTTAAATTGGGTATGCCCCGTTTTTGCGTGATAGAAACCGGAAACCGTTACCGATTAATGAAATGTGGTAAATACATCTCTGCAAGAACAGAACTAAAGTTAGAGATAAGCATGGAAAGGGTACTATGAAATCCATGTGAGGCAGTGCAACTAGTAGGCTACTTTAAAAGGACCGGTTTACATTAAAAAAAATTGCAATGGTCCCGAACGCAAAACTTACTAAAACTCCAAATGTTAATGCTTCTTGTCTTTAGTAGCCTATATAAGCAAAAGTACCATTTCTCTAATGTAATCAATCTATCTTTGTGTTAATCCTTTTAATACGTTTCCCGACTCATACTTAATTAACTAGTAAAGTTCAATCATGCAAAGCTTTATCATTAGCGGTTAGTTTGAAATCTATACCAATAAATAGAGCGTTAATTAGGCATTCATAAAAGCCATTTTTAACGTTTACTCCACGAAGTAAGAGTGAAAAAATCACTTGCACGGATCGAACAAATCACACGTCCAAAAAAATTCAAATTTGAAACATAAAGAAACATGTTAAACCTTTATGAGCCAGGTTGAAATCTATAAAAAATATCGAGGATTCAAAAAGCTTGCAATAACCGCTATTTTCAACGGGATCATATTACGCGTTCTAAAAATCAAATTTAAAACACTAAATTACGTGTTATGCCTTTTGAGCCAGGTTGAAATCTATACCAAGAAATATAGCGTTCACTAGGCTTTGATTAGCCGCCATTATCAACTTTTGCTCCACGAAGTACGAGTGAAAAGATTTACTTGCACGGATTGAACACATACGCTTTTTAAAAAAATTCAACTCTAAAAAATTAAAAAACGTGTTAAGCCGTTTTGGGACAGGTTGAAGTTTATAACAAAAATCGAGCGTTCAATAGGCTTGCATTAACCACCATTTTTAACGTTTGCTCCACGCAGTAAGAGTGAAAAAATCCATTTGCACCGATCGAACATATACTGCTAAAAAAAATTCAAGCTTGAAAAAGAAAAAAACGCGTTAAGCCTTTTCAGCCAGGTTGAAATCTATACAAAAAATCAAGCGTTTAATAGGCTTGTATTAGCCGCCATTTTCAACGTTTGCTCCACGAAGTAAGAGTAAAGAATTTTACTTGCAGAATCGAACATAACACGTGTTCTAAAAAAATTCAAATTTAAAACATTAAAAAACTTGTTAAGCCTTTTGAGACAGGTTGAAATTTATACCAAAAATATAGCGTTCACTAGGCTTTCAATAACTGCCATTTTCAACATTTGCTTCACAAAGTAAGAGTGAAAAGGCTTAACATGTTTTTTATGTCTTTAAAGTTAATTTTTTTTAGAACGCGTAATACATTCGATCTGTGCAAATGAATCTTTTCACTCTCACTCCGTGAAGTAAATGTTGAAAATGGCGGCTAATGAAAGCCTATTGAACGCTCAATTTTTTGGTATAGATTTCAACCTATCTCAAAAAAGCTTATCACGTTTTTTAATTTTTCAAAGTTAATTCTTTAAGACGCGTATATGTTCGATCCGTGCAATTTGCTCTTTCGACAAAGTTAATGATGGCGGCTGATCTATTGAACGCTCTAATTCAACCTGGTTCTAAAGACTTAACTTGTTTTTTAAAGTTGATTTTTAGAACGCGTAATATGTTCGATCGTCAAGTGAATTTGTTCAGTCTTACTTTGCGGAACAAGCGTTGAAAATGGCGGCTAATGAAAGCCTATTGAACGCTCAATTTTTTGGTATAGATTTCAACCTATCTCAAAAAAGCTTATCACGTTTTTTAATTTTTCAAAGTTTAATTCTTTTAAGACGCGTATATGTTCGATCCGTGCAAGTAAATTTTTTCGCTCTTACTTCGTGAAGTAAACGTTAATGATGGCGGCTGATTTAAGCCTATTGAACGCTCTAATTTCAACCTGGTTCTAAAAGACTTAACTTGCTTTTTAATTTTTTAAAGTTGATTTTTTTAGAACGCATAATATGTTCGATCCGTACAAGTGAATTTGTTCAGTCTTACTTTGCGGACAAGCGTTGAAAACGGCGGCTAATTAAAACCTATTTTTGGTATAGATTTCAACTTATCTCAAAAAGGCTTATCACGTTTTTTAATTTTTCAAAATTTAATTTTTTTAAGACGCGTATATGTTCGATCCGTGCAAGTGAATTTTTTCGCTCTTACTTCGTGAAGTAAACGTTAATGATGGCGGCTGATTTAAGCCTATTGAACGCTCTAATTTCAACCTGGTTCTAAAAGACTTAACTTGCTTTTTAATTTTTTAAAGTTGATTTTTTTAGAACGCGTAATATGTTCGATCCGTATAAGTAAATTTGTTCAGTCTTACTTTGCGGACAAGCGTTGAAAATGGCGGCTAATTAAAACCTATTGAACGCTAAATTTTTTGGTATAGATTTTAACCTATCTCAAAAAGGCTTATTACGTTTTTTAATTTTTCAAAATTTAATTTTTTTAAGACGCGTATATGTTCGATCCGTGCAAGTGAATTTTTTCGCTCTTACTTCGTAAAGTAAACGTTTATAATGGCGGCTGATTTAAGCCTATTGAACGCTCTAATTTCAACCTGGTTCTAAAAGACTTAACTTGCTTCTTAATTTTTTAAAGTTGATTTTTTTAGAACGCGTAATATGTTCGATCCGTACAAGTGAATTTGTTCAGTCTTACTTTGCGGACAAGCGTTGAAAATGGCGGCTAATTAAAGCCTATTGAACGCTCAATTTTTTGGTATAGATTTCAACCTATCTCAAAAAAACTTATAACGTTTTTTAATTTTTCAAAGTTTAATTTTTTTAAGACGCGTATATGTTCGATCCGTGCAAGTGAATTTTTTCGCTCTTACTTCGTAAAGTAAACGTTTATAATGGCGGCTGATTTAAGCCTATTGAACGCTCTAATTTCAACCTGGTTCTAAAAGACTTAACTTGCTTTTTAATTTTTTAAAGTTGATTTTTTTAGAACGCGTAATATGTTCGATCCGTATAAGTGAATTTGTTCAGTCTTACTTTGCGGACAAGCGTTGAAAATGGCGGCTAATTAAAGCCTATTGAACGCTCAATTTTTTGGCATAGATTTCAACGTGGTTGGAAAAGGCTTAATACGTTTTTTAATGCTTCAAAGTTGAATTTTTTAAGACGCGTAATTTTATTATCCTTGCAAGTGAATTTTTTCACTTTTACTTCGTGGAGCAAACGCTGAAAATGACGGCTAATTAAAGCCTATCGAACGGTCTATTTTTTGGTATAGATTTCAACGGGCTCAAAAAGGCTTAACACGTTTCTTAACGTTTTTAAAGTTGAATTTTGTTAGAACGCGAGTATATGTTAATCCCGTCATAATGAATTATATATATATATACTATATACATATATAAAATCATAATTAAAGTTATTAGTAAATTATTGAGCAAAATAATGTTCAACAATGTCATGAAAGGACAATTTAATTTCAGTTTATTAACGCTTCATGGAAACGGAAGCGCTACTTTGTAAGCACAGAGATAATTGATATCCTGCAGATGTCAGATAACAGGTGGTCACAGACAGTCACGTACCGGGATTACGTGGAGCAAGTAAGCTTGCAACAAAGTAGTTATGAATAGGTTAAAGCCTATCAGCAACATTGTATTTTATGGAATAGATGTCAACGTGTAAGCAGACATTAGGTCTTACAAGTTTCCTATAGACATGTGAGGGGGTAGGGATATTATAAAAGGCCCGGGAGCTCCACTCGCAGTCAGTTAATCCATCGTTCAGCTTTAACATTGTAGTTCGTTAGATAACTTACTCTGTACAATTAATTAATATATTTTCGACTTAGAATAATTCATTCAAGATTGTCAAAATTCAATGTTAATTTCTGTATAAACAAATAAATGTGTTAAGAAGTTCAAGAAGTCTTTTTAAAAGGGACCGCTCGCAGCCACGAACCTTAACTCGCGTAATATGTTTGATTCCTGCAAATGAATTTTTTTCACTTTTATTTCGTGGAGCAAACGTTGAAACGGCGGCCATTGAAGGCTTATTAAAAGCTTAGCTTAACACCTTTCTTAATGTTTCAAATTTGAATTTCTTTAGGACGAGTAATTTGTTCAATCCGTGCAAGTAAATTTTTTCACTCTTACTTCGTAAAGCAAACCTTGAAAATAATGGCTAATGCAAGCCTATTAAACTCTAGATTTTTTTTGTACAGACGTCAACCTGGCTCATTTAGGCTTAACATATTTTTAATGTTTCAAGAGTGAATATTTTTAGAACGCGTAATATGTTCGACCTGTGCAAGTAAACTTTTTCACTCTTACTTTGTGGAGTAAACGTAGAAAAAGGCGGCTAATAAAAGCCTTTTAGAACACTCGCTTTTTCGTATAAATTTCAATCTGGCTCAAAAAAGCTTAACACGTTTTTTAATGTTTCAAAATTGAATTTTTTGGACGCATAAATGATCGATCGGTGCAAATTAATTTTTTCAATCTTATTTCGTGGATAAAACGGTGAAAATGGCGTGTAATAAAAGCCTATTGAACGCTCTATTTTTTGGTGTAGATTTCAACCTGGCTCAAAAAGGCTTAACATGTTTTTTAATTTTTTAAAATTAAATTTTTTTAGAACGCGTAATTTATTCGATCTGTTCAAGTGCATTTTTCACTCTTTCTTCGTGGAGCAAACGTTGAAAATGGCGGCTAATGAAAGCTTATTAAACGCTCGATTTTCTTGGTATAGATTTTAACCTAGTTCAAAAAGGCTTAACACGTTTTTTAATTTTTCAAAGTTGAATTTTTTTACGACGCGAGTTAAGGTTCGGGTCTTTGGAGCGATGTTTTTAAAAAATGTTTCCAAACTCTTAACAATTTATTTTATCTTAAACAGAAATTATCGTGGAATTTTGAATAAGCTGTATTGAAAATAACTTTATAATCGAAAATAATTAATTAATTGAAATAGGGCGAGTAGTCTAGGCTAAACAACAATGCAAAAGCTGTAGTACTCAGACTGACTACCGGGCCTTTGAGCTCCCGGCTTTTATAATATCCTGCCCCTCACATGGCTGTGGGAACTTGCAGAATCATGATCTGCAATTAACTCTTAATTCTACACTTTATTACATTGTAACAATCTTATTTCTAAGCAATTGCGCGTAATGTTAAGCCGTCTGTGAACTGCCACCTGCCGTATCACTGTCGTCTCGGATATCAGAAGTTGCATATCCGTTCTCATGAACTGTTAATAACATGTTTGGTTTATCCTTGTAAAATTACATTGTTAGCAACTTGACTTATAATTTATTTAACAATTTCTAAGTGCAATTCCTATTAGATCTCTATTCATTCAGATGGAAGGCTAAACGTTGGGGATACATAACTTGCGTACCACTTGCATAAAATAGATATTAAGTGAACAATAACTTTAGGCATAATACAAATGTCACTTGGCTGAAAGGTATTTAACAAAACAATGAAAGAAGTCTAAAGTGAGTCACTCGAGACAACCCTTGTATATCTTAATATTATTGGCGTCGACCACCCTGTTTGAGGGTCCAATTTTGTTAGAAACTGTTCGGTTTGTACAAGTTATGAATAGGTATTTGGAAGATTGTGGAATATATTTAATGCCAGTGTCAATGGGAAATTGTTTTTAATATTGCTTATTGAAAGTAATTTATGACTGCAACAAATTTTTATAAGCAAAATCAATCCTAGCAATACAACCATTATTACAGTGGATCAAATTAAGTCGACACTAATTACTAATTTCTGTAAATCAAATAACCAAATACATGTCGCTTAGAAAGATATATGAATTAAAGCGCTATAAATATACTAAGCAGTTAAAATTTAAAAAATTAACAAATGACCGATTACCCACTTAACACTAGCGGACCTTCTAGGAAAGTACTACACCCATTGTTAAATGAGGAACTTTGTTAAGGGAAATTAATACGCTTCTAGCTAAATAGTAATGAATAATTTTATCTGACATTGGGAAAATAATTCAAGTATAGTGAACTAAAATGAACTTAATTGTTGGTTATTTTGCAAAAAGAAAAGCCATTGGTTCCTTCTCTTTGCAGCTCGTCAGACTGGCCACATTTTTTTTTTGCAAAACAACCGATCAAGTTTTGAATTATACACAAATCGTTATGTTTTAATAAGAACAATATGTTTGTCATGAACCTTCTATACTCGACTGTAAACAACTAACTATTGGTGACTTTTCAAGTCTCCGACATGATAGTAAAGATGGCATTGCTAGACAAAATTTTAACTAATAAAAGACAAGATGTAAAATGAGCAAATGACCGATTAACTACCTAACACTAGCGGACCTTCTAAAAAAGTACTGCATCCGAAGTAAAATGAGGAATTTGGCCAACCGAAACTAACACGTTTCCAGCTACATAGTAATGAATAAAATTAATTCAAGTATAGTAAACGAAAATTGATTTATATTGTTCGTTATTTGGTAAAGAAAAAAGCCAGTAACCCTTTCGCTGGAGTTGTAGCTCGTCAGACTGGCGCAGCTGTCTTTGCAAAACAACCAACCACGTGCTGTATTAATAAGTATAGGATGTTTCTAATAACACCCCCCCGACGCACCCACACTCTTGTGACTCTCATTGGGTGTCGCTTTTAAGACTTGCTGCATGAGCAAGGAGGAGTGAAGTAGGAATAGATATAGTGGGATAGGAAGTCAAACACACTGCCCATCAAAACAAACAAAGTTTTATTTTAAGTAAAATAAAAATTAATGTCGATCGAAATTACCCAATTTCTAGTAAGTCAACGAAACTAAATAGCTATATATATAGTATATATATATATATATATATATATATATATATATATATGTGTGTGTGTGTGTGTGTGTGTGTGTGTAATGCTATGATAAAAGGGTTATTTAGGGGTACATACAATCATAAGGGTCACACACTGCATATAAATAGTAATAATAGCTAGAAAACTAAACAATTTTATCATGGAAAGTACGTGATTCGCAAATTATGCAAAAAGCAAACATTTAACACGCTGTATAAGGATCACAATTGACTTTAATTAATGCCGGGAGGCACATTCTTCAATAATACAAACATATTCAGTAAAATAAATAATTCTGTACGCAATTAAATTCATTTAAATTAGAAAAGGATTCATAAATTCTAAACAAACACGCATTAAGAGCATTAAAAGCTAGAAATTATGACTAGAATTCTGGTAAAATAGGACATGGAATGGTACAAAGAAATAACAGAGCATCTTCAAAATAAACGCACATTTAAAAACAAATACGCTGGATGTAAACAAACGCATTTTAATTTACGTCGTTAAAGAAATTCGCGTACGTGATTTTTAACATGAATATAAATTCAAAACCCAAAACATAATCTGGACAAAAATAGAGCCATAAGTATGTGTACGTGTTAGGTCGAGTTAAGATTTCCTAGAACAACACCAAACAGACGGGTAAAAGTTCAAGAATTATAGAAATCCACTACATGGAACTAGTATACTACGTGACCACAGCGTTGTTCTGGCGAGCTATTATCAAAAGAATACCTGAGAAAGCCCAGAATGTTGGAAATATCTTAAAACATGCTTTAAACCTTGACCGTAGTACGCCGATAACCAATCCCGTCAGCTGAAGGCGTTGCTTTATATATTACTCAAATTTGATAAACAGACAATCTTCTTTCAACCTGGGCACACTCCGCATCCGTTTAAATTAAAAATTTACGTAAAAGTGAACATAGAAAATTAAATAATTATATTTAGTGAAAGTCGTGACAGAAAAATTTGAAACTAAAATAATAGTGAAAAATATACGAGAAAAGTTTTGCCGTAAACTGGAAAACGTATGTAAAAGCTTATTAAGTAAACGTAATTTTAATATTTATAATTTGGGGCTCTAAGTAATAAATAAGAAATCTAAGAAATGTAAGTGAAAATCTGTGAAATCTGGGAAATTTAGGAAAATCTAAGTAACTGGTAGAAATCTAAGTGACAGGTAGAAATCTAATTAATAAATGAGATATCTAAGAAATCTAAGTGAAAATCTGAAAACTCTGGGAACTCTGAGAAAACTCTAAGTAATAAATCCGAATTTAAATCAATCTAAAATTGCATAAAAATATTGGTTTGCATCGGAGCACAAAACGGAGGATTGTTTTAAGCAGTGAATGGGATTTGGACAAACGGTTCTATAAAATCAACAAGTGAATCACACTGATAAGCAGTCCAGTGAGTACTAGTCAATCAGCTACGCAGTAGCAGATCCAAACAATTAGGATCACGCACGCAAAACTACAGGTCAGAACATTATTTAATAGCATAAGGCATTATTTTTCTTTTCTTGAATATTTACAATTTTCATTTATGTAAAAAGTCACCAAAATTTTTTTTATACGTGAAAATTTACGTAAAAGAGAAAGGTCATTGGACGTTCGAGAGTGTTTCCAATAGATACAGTGTCATTTTTGCTGGCTTTAAACTAACTAAAGGGAGCTATAATTTTGGGGATAAACAAATTTGCATTATTATTATTTGTTATTCAGGGGTTTATTTTGTCGAATAGTACATCATATTAAGCGGTAAAGTGTATATATTTTTTTCTTTGTCATTATACAAATCTTGGTCAATTTCGTTTGTCTCATTCAAGTAGGAAAGTATTATATATAATTATAAAATATTATATATAAAGATTTTACAGGGTGTCTCAAAAACTAATAGGCCACACTATATATATATATATATATATATATATATATATAATCATAAGTAATTTATTAAAATATAAAATTATTTCAAAATATGACGCGTTTCGGTCTTATTGACCTTGATTACATATTAAAATTAACATATAGTATATATACGTGTATAGGTCAGTATATAATATTCCTAGTGACAACATCCTTTGAATGCAGGAACTGGCCCGTTAAAAGTTCAAGAAATTCAGAAATCCCACACGATTGGAACGTCAAGAATGACTGTGAAACCTCGTTGAATTACCTGGTCCATTGACTTTACTTCTGTTAATCGCCTCGGCTGCTCCTCTAGATAGCTTTGATCCTCATACATAAAAAACTTAAACACATTCCTACCACAAACATCAACGTCAAGCTCTTTATTTACATCAATATTTCACAATACATTAAAATTTCAAAATTAACTGGATTCAGCACTTAAATTTTAATATCGGAAAATATTCAAAATTAAATTTATTATCATTTTAAATGTGCATCCAGAATTAAAGTCCTTGTAGGATGCCTACTAATTACTATAACAATATATGCAGAGTACAAAGTGAGCATCTACCACCCTGTTACGTTAATTAACCAGGTTCGTCTAATTGAGCTCAAAGACATACCCATATTTTTATCATAATCCAGAACATCAATACTAAATACCCTTTCTACTTAAACAAGCAAATTTCACCTGTAAAATTGAAAATTATTATGGTTAGTACAATTTCACTAATGTCCATTTAAGAAATCAATTATAAAGTTATTCAACACACACAAAATGTCAAACAAAATAGTATAATTTACCTGAAGGTTACTGTCCTCGTAGAAACTTCAATGTACATCGTCCCTTTAGTTAATCACACCATTCCAACAGGATTATATTTACGGCTTCTAATTCTCAACGCTTTTAAAATTTTCTCCATCGACCATTTATTTAAAGCTGTTTCTGGGCTTTGTCAACGGTAAACTCATCTGTGTATATCTGACCCTTGTTTCGTGGATCCAGACACGTATTTGAACCATTTAATTATTAACACCCCCGAAAAATAGCAGAGAAATTCATGCGTCTTTCACCAATATACGCCAAAACTGCCTACTTTTGTGTATTTATTTGTCATAGTAAATTTTACCAATTGGTACAGTGATACTAAACTTTATTACCTTGTATCTTCTTTTCTAAGTGCACTAACGTACATACATTGTAGTACGTAAAGAACAAGCTGTTTAAATCACATAATATTCGAGCAAACTGTTTAAATTATTTAATATTAAAACCGGAAAACTAAAAAGCACTGTATAACGCGTTCAATCAAGTCGAAGATCAAGTCGAAGATCTAAGAGAGCTTTTAACGCATCGAATAGTCAAAAGTCTAAGAGAACGAAATTCATATTACCACCGGTATATATAGCGGATAGCCGGCACGTCGCTTTTGTCCTCAAAACAGACAATTCTTAAGAATTTCTCATGCTATGTTCCCATTCCGTCGCTCGCGCGTCGGTTTTTACGAATTTAGTACTCACCCCAGTTAAATCTCAGAAATTTCAACACGGCACGCAAAGTCTGGAAATAACCAATTGACTTTTATAAAAAAATGTTATTTTTACCTCTTAAATTTTGCATTTACTTTCAACCAATCGCAACCCCATGACGTTGCTCTACTCACGCCTTTACTATATGTGTCTCGGTCTTGCGCATATTATCTGTCTCTATCTAACCTGTTCTTATTGATGCAAATTGATATTCTTTATTATAGATTATTTTAGTCCATGTGGAGTGTGAAATAACCCACCTTTAGCATTTCTCGTAACTATTATGCGACGGTTTCTACAAGATTCTCTGAAACCATTTGTTATCTACAAAATTTTCGCCGTAAGTGATATTTAAACTACGCAGGTGTTCAAACATAATATTAATTCTCAGAGCTTTATTTCTGGTATTATAATCTTGGATTTTCACAGACTTTTATGCTTATTATTAATAATGGTTTAATTAACTCCAATTAAAATTGACTTCTATCCTTTCATTTTTAGCGAATACAAGTTAAATATTAATTATTATGTGTACACTTTGTTTAATACCGGTTACTTAAAATAGGGTTAATTAATATAAATCTTGCCCGTAATTTCCATTTGTTTCTTTCTTAGGAATAATTAAATTACACGCAGAGCTTTTTAATACTGTTTCTTTTGATATAAAGCGTCTTGTACATGATTTAAATCTCTGATTTTTACTGAAACGACCGAATTTATTTATGCTTCATGGTTTTAATAAAGCGTACTTTTTCCCAAAGCTTCTACACGGTGATGAAAATTATTTGATGTGCTTATTTAATTTTCTACCCTGGTCTAAATATGAGTAATATATATATATATATATATATATATATATATATTGCTGTGGATCTCTCTAAAGAAATTCTCGCCCCACGGATTGGGCGTCATAAGAATTGCTGTGGAACCTCAGAAAAATTCTTGAGCGAAGCTGGGACAAAGCTTTAACATTAGTCCTTTACTTAACTCATACAAGACCCACGAATTGGGCGTCATAAGATTGCTGTGGATCGGGGACTTAGCGTTTTAAGAATCGAGAGTGAGTCATTAAATACTTTTCAAAATAAAAAGTTCACAACAAAAAAAATTCTTACCCTGATTTCTGCTTCAAAATATCTTCAGCAGCTTCCCTAGCTAGCTCAGCTGTGCCTCTTCACGGATACCTAAATTTACAATCATTCTTCCTGCCCACTCACACACCATTCAATAAAATCACCAAATAATACAACAATCATACAATCTCTATTTACCGCTATTTACAAACAATTATTCACAGATATATACAGTTTGGTACACTAGTTACAACTCAATAAGTGATATTTTTGTAAAGTCCTTGTTTTAAATTTTTATTTGCAAACACATTTAATACAATTGGAGTAGATGGGCCCCAAATAATACCCTATATTTATTGCATATTGGAGTATGGTGAGCTCATAATAACCCAGTTTATTAATGTATGCCTTTTACCTTGCATATAATTACTTACAAAACTAATAAACCCAGGTACCCTTAACAATCCAATTTAAATTCATAATGAAATTTAGTAAGTTTTACATACGCCCTTTTCAATATTTAAAATAACCCAAATAATTGTCAAGTACACGTATCTTTTGCGATTCGTTATATCACCATAAATAACCCCAATGTTCACTCACACATCACCAAACAATTCCAAAAAGTTTATCATTTAACAGAAAATTCAAATGAGTTACCTGGAAAAGGCTTCAAGTTTCCATCTCCTTCGATGATGCTCTCCAAAACCATTTTTCTTCGTGACTATGCGCTTTGACCCTCCAGATATTTATAGATGATAACCAAGCGCCTTGCTACCAATTACCATTCCATCACAGCATACAAATTCACGTATATTATACTTTTGTTTATTAATTTATTAGTTTGTTATGGTATTAGTTGGACCTAGGTTAATTTAATTCAGTCGACACTACTCACCTTAATAACTATAAGGCCTCAACTTACCACGTTCTAAGTGCTAATACTACATTTACTGAATTATGAAATTTTTCAATACTCGCAAGACTACTATAACGTCGGTTTATTGTAATAAGTAGTCTAAAGCGATGAAAATACAAAGAGAATAAAAGAGAAAGAGCCCCATTCCCTCAGAGTATTTATATCATTCAAACCTGCCACCTCTAGGCCACACTTCACGCGAAAAACTTATTTTAAAATAATACTTCTGCAAATTTTAATCTAACTGACTTAAAGCTTCTAGAAATTCACCTCGTGAAAGCGCTATATAATCCGAAAAATCGCTTTCACCTGTCGTGTGTTCGTCCGTTGTAAAACTATCCGTTTCAACCAATGATACAGTCCTGTGTCGTCATAAAACTCCGCTTGTAATATTTTTATCCCTGTCTTATGCATATTTGATGTCGCGTTCAAAACCCCACTTAAGTTATAGAAAATTGATATTGCTGACAGCGTTTCTTGACTCCACGTGGATTGAGTACGTGCGTTTTGAAAACGAATGCTTTTATATCCGTCTCTATCTGTAGCACATTATTAATCGTGCTTCTCCTCTGCTCTTTAAGAAACTTCGTTAGTTTGTTATTTGAAGCAACTGACGGTTGGAAACTATATTCTATGAAGCCCGCTTTATTATGTTGATAATTTCAAAGAAGGTAACCTTTCAAACATGCAGGTGTTCTTAATTATTGATCGTTTAAAATAACAATTCTCGGAGTATATATTTCACGGTATCCGATACAACTGACGTTGGTTTGTTACAACGAACCTTTTGCCTTGGGATTATTGATTTTCTATACCCTGGTGCGTTTCTAATGCTATTACACGTTGAATTAAAATAAATTAAATTAATTATGCGTTTTTATTTGTTTTTAAAACTGGTTTTGTTTATGAACCTATTACTTTTCAATCATTAATTATAAAAATACGTCAATACTTGTTCGTTTAAATTAAATAAATGAAATAAATTTTGCGCGTAAATAAATTGTTCGTTTCTCTATACAGGGTGTAAATTGCATTGCTTACCCCAAATTTAACCCTTTGAATCCATAACAAAATATATATAAAAGACAAGTTTTTTGCAGTCCGCAATAAGAAATTGTGTAGAACAATATATAAAATAAGTTGTATCTGTAAACAAACTCTTATGAAAATAATAAAAACTTTTTGACGAATACAAATCGGGCTAGTAGTTATATAGTCATTAACAAAACATTAGCTTTATTACTTCACAGCGGAAGAAACATCCACTGACCGACGGTTTCGGCTTTGTTAAGTCTCATTAGAGCGAATTAGTTTCCAACCCTTTAAAGTAATCGAAGCTATTGTACTGATATAATTTCGAAACAATCTCTGTACCATGACAAAAGTAAATAAAACCGCCGTCAGGTAATAAACCACCAACACTACTAAGCGTGGAAGTACAGAATTAAATCGACACTACATAGTAGATTTATATATATATATATATATATATATATATATATATATATATATATATATATATAGTTATATATAGTTATGCATAGTCATATTTTGAAATAATTTTATATTTTAATAAATGACCTATATCCCAAGAATATTTTTATATATTTCTAAGAGAGAGAGAGAGAGAGAGAGAGAGAGAGCAAGAGAGACAAGTTATTTGCAGTCCGCAATTAGGAAAATTTGTGTATTCAAAAGTAAAACTAAAATCTATCTGTATTCACCTATACAAATCGAGCTAATAGTTGTATAGCCATTAACAAAACAATAACTTTATTATTTCCACTGGTCGGACAGAGTTGTTGGAGACTAATTTTCTCTGACAAGGCTTAAGAAAACCGGAAGCGGTCAGTGGATGCTTCGTCCCCTTCTGAAATATTAGAGTTATTGTTTTGTTAATGTGGCTATTAGATCGATTTGTATAGGTGAATAAGCTTTTATTATTTTCATAGGAGTTCATTTACAGATACATCTCAGTTTAACTTTTGTGTGTGTGTGTGTGTTATATATATATATATATATATATATATATATATATATATATATATATATATATATATACACACCCTATGAGCTTATTACGCATCTATCCTTACAAGTAGGCAAATATGTAACAATGAATTAATTTCTATTCTACTGGCAAAGGGCATAACTTTAGCGCTGTTTTTTAAGTTACATGTGCTGTTCTCACAGTTGTCACGCGAACTACGCTATCTTTCTCTATATGCAGTTGGAAGATCCTACCCAACCTTCATTGAAGAGAACTCGAATTATTATCTTTGACCAGCACTAAAATATTAAGCTGTACCGATTACACAGAGCCAGACCATTTAGATTTCTGTTTAAGCGTATGGAGGTATCCTTTGACTTTAAACGCTTCCAAAAGCTTTGCTGTAACCGCTACGTGTGACTTTTTCCAATGCGTCACCCGAAGGTACTACATTGGCCAGGAAGCGAGTTTTTCTACCTGAAAAATTTTGTATTTTGCCGAACCCTTGCTGTTCCAAGCAAGGTAGGAATCTTTAAAGTGTGTGACAACACTCACACACGGCCCTCCATTTTACCTCTCATCCGAACGAGGGCGGTTTTTTTGTGAAAAATACTTGCCTAACATTTTTCAAGTGAACCGTGTCAAGATTCGAACCCGGGACCTTGTGCGTAGTAGTCACACGCATACCAATTACGCCACGGAGCCTCCCTGGACCACTACCGCCAATTTAAAAGATTAGAAGAAATTTCAGTAGACTGTGAGCCTGGAATTACAGAAATAGGTTCGAAAGTTAAGAACTGACTCGGAGTCAAACACGATCGATTATTAGGATCCGAATTCAGCGACCCTAATAGATGAGAGTTCAAAAGTGCTTTGATCTGCACTATGGCGGTGTTCAATTCTCTGTAGGTTAAAATATGTTCCCCAACAACACGAGCTAAATGTTTTTCTGACGGATTTGATTCTCGCTTCTCAGAGTCTATCGAAGTGGAGAGATTGAATGACCACTCAATGTTTTTCGCTTTTGCAAATTGTTGTAAAAGTTTTCGTATTCTGGCGACAGCACCAACAAAGTTGGTGTCACAGTCGCTATACATGCGGGTGCATCATCTGCGTCGGGAAATGAATCGACGAAAGCCTCTAAAAATGTTTCTGCCGACAAATCTAAAACTAATTCTAGATGCTCTGCCTTAGTGCCGAAACAAGCACAAGGCCAAAGATATGCCTTTAATGTTTTTGCTGCTCGGACCCATCCAATTGTGATTTAAAAGGGGTCACCAAAACCTACACCAGTATGATGAAAAGCTTTTCCAGGCGTTACTCGCAGAGTAACTAAATCTCCCATGGAATGCACAACCGGAGTAAGATTAGTCTTAAAACAACGAATATACGAACGTGGGCACTGTCTTATAGCTCTACTAACAGACAAAATCCAAAAATGCTGTTGTAATAATGAATGGGTTATACGATTAGTGTAATGTAAATTTTTAGTGTGGCAATCATATATAATAAGAGTTGTTAAACGATGTAACCGAAAAAGAAGCAAATGATATCTCGCATCATAGGAGACGTTTGCATGTTTTAGTCGATCGCCCACACTGAGAAGCCCCCAGTAGTCAACGAATGGAGTAGGAGGACGAAGTTGTTTGCAAGTTGACCTACCCTTTCACAATTTTTCCAAATCTTCCGCAAATGTATTATTTTGAACATGTTTAAGTAATAATTCGAAAGCCGACGTTCTTTCACGAAGTGTAATCATGCTAGTCCATTTTTTGTGCGGTGATTTTGCATTGAACCCAAACCGACAGCATTAAACATTTATTCTCAAAATCTTTTAAAAACCCGACAATGTGTCTAACAAGTAATTCAATACATGTTCTGAGGGTTCGACGACGAGTAACGTGACTTTTGTTTCGAAAGAAACTTGCAAGAACATGTTTGATGCCAAATTATTCAGGAATGGTTGTTTAGGCCACTTCTGCAAATGGCGATTTTAACCATAGTGGACCTGCCCACCATAGTGGATGCTCGATAAGTCTAGTGGCAGAGAGACCTTTCGAAGCACAGTCTGCAAGGTTGTCTTGGGATCTAACATGATTCCAATGAGACGGAGCAATAGATTGAATGTGTGCAATCCCATTTGCAACAAAGGTTTTCCATTTATTGGAAGATGATTTTAACCATTCAAGCGTTATTGTAGAATATGACCAATCAAAGATGTAGGAAAAGTTTAACTTGGAGTAACTCTTTTTTATATACTCTACAAAATTTGCGAGCAGCACTGCTACACACAATCCTAGCCGCAGCAAATAAACTTTATTGATGTGTGCAACTTTACTTTTTGCACAAAGTAAACGAAAATATTACCAGTTTTATTGACGCAACGAAAATAGACAACAGATGCCTAACCTGCTTCTGATGCATCACAGAAAGCATGTAACTGGATTTTTTCAACTCGTTGCAAAGTAACTGACGAGAAATTTTTAAATCGGATAAAAATAGAAGTTGTAACAAATATTTGTCCCATTGACGAATAAGATTTTCTGGAGGCTGGCCATCCCAATGAATTTCCAAAACCCATAATGTTTTGCAAAAAATGTAACTGTAGTTACAAAGCCCAGGGGATCGAAAATTCGAGCCAGTGCTGACAGGACGCTCCTTTTTGTACAAGGCCGTTTGCTGACTTTTATATCATATAAGAAACTATCTGAATCTGAACATCATTTAAGTCGTAACACTTTCACTATAGGGATATGTTCCTGACTAAAAGTCATAGGTGGTTGTTGGATTTGTAAATTTGTTATATTTGACAATACCAAGGTAGAATTACTATTCCATTTTCTAAGTTCAAAACCACCAAGTTTACATAATTCAGTCACTTCTTAAACTAGCAGGTTGGCTTCTTTGATGGTTTCGCAACCAGTGATGATATGATCTACATATGAATTTGACGACAAAACAAATGAGGTGCTGGGGTTTCGAGGCACTTCCAATCTCGATGCTTCTTGGATTGTTCGAATAGCAAGAAAGGGTAAAGCTTTAATCCTATAAGAAATTGTATTTAATCAATAATCATTAATCAACAAGGGCATCGGATGAATCAAATCTGCACAACATACATTGGTAATCCCGGTGTTCTGGTATTACCTCGATCTGGCGATGCATCTGTTTGATATCTGCAGTTAATGCAATTTTATGGACCCGAAATTGCAATAGACGTTCAAAAATATCCTTTCGAAATAACTCATCCTCTTGTAACAACGTGTCATTTAGTGAAACACCGCTTGAGGTTTTGCACTTGCAACTAACACCACTCCTAATTTAGTTGTTGTGTTCTCTGACTCTATGACCGCTCGATGCAGAATGTAATAAAAGTTATTATTCAACGAATGAAGTGTTACAGGACTCATATGGCTTGTTTGCAAACTATATTTTATGAAAAGATTATAAAACGTTCGCAAATCCGAATCATTTTGCAAACGCCTTTCTAACTTCAAAAAACGACGTGAAGCGATCACACGAGAGTCACAGAAACCCGGTTCGGGTCCTGGAAAAAACCATGAAACCATGAAACGACCTGCTTCATTCCTAGAAGTTTCAACAAAGGTCTTTTCACACAATAAATTATCTGCATTTTCTTATGCTTTAGCATGATCGTCTTCCAACTCCCAAAAGCGAGTTAGAGTTTCATCCATCGACTCCACATGAACACACAACGAAATAGGAATGGTTTCTGAACAAACTACTTTTCCAGTCAGAATTCAACCAAATTTGGCGCGAATAGCAACCGGTTTGTCGGGTTGTCCAATCCAAGATTTATTCAATAAAATTTGAGCGAATATCTCTGTTCCAAACAAAAAATCAATTTTCGCAGATATAAAGAACTTTCGATCAGATAATTGTAATCCATCGATGTGATTCCAACAATGTTTCAACAAAGGCGTGGTCGGCAATTGACCACATTTCCGGTAACACAAAACATTGTAAATGGAAATCCGATTGGGTTTCATCCCGATTACAAGAAATAATACGACACGACGAACTACCACTGGTAGCCGAGGAACTCAATCTAAGCCCTTGAACCTATGTTAGACCTTTATGCTTCTGTAAAAAAAACATTTGATGACACTTTTCTATAATGAAATTTGACATACTTCCATTATCTAAGAGTGCCTTAACAGTTTGTGGTTTTTCGAAACCATCAACAATTACTACCTGTGCAGTAGCTAACCAAGTTGTAGTATTAACAACTGAATGAGAAAGGAATGCACTAACTCCAGGATTATGATTCGAAACCGAAGAAACGTGAGTCGCTTCATTCCTTTCAACTACATTTTTTGAGTGATCCGTGAATGTAGTAGAAGAAGCATTGGCATTACCAAAATGTAACAAGGTGGGATGTGTCTTACTGGCGGCTCCGTGGAGTAGTTGATATGCGTGTGACTACTACACGCAAGGTTCAGGATTCGAATTCCTACACGGTCAGCTTGAAAAATGTTAGGCGAGCATTTTTCACAAAAAACTGTCCTCATTCGGATGAGAGGTAAAATGGAGGTCCCGTGTGTGAATGTTGTCACGCACGTTAAAGATTCCTACCCTGCTTGGCACAGCAAGGGTTGGGCAAAATTCATAATTTTTTAGGTGAAAAAAATTCGCTTCCTGGCCAATGCAATATCTTCGGGTGAAGCATTGGAAAATCACATGTAGGGGTGTTGTTACGTTTATCAAGGCAGCCACGTTGGGCGCCAAATTTATGCTACGTTGGCTCGTAGCCGTGCGTAACACAAAGAAAATCAAAGAAATGACCGGGCTCAATCGGAGATTAAAGGGGGTTGTAGAAAGCAGACCAACATATAATGTACGCGGCTGTAAGGAGTTAGTAACAATACCTACAATAAAAAAAATTAGAATAGCAAACCTGCAATAAAAAAAATTAGTCCTGCAAACCTGAAATAAAGAAAAAGCATAGCATGCTGATCGAGCATAGATTGTTCAGTACTTTGTAGAATGTAAAAAAAGACTGTTTGGATAATCTATATAATATAACAACGGTAAAAGCAATACAAAAATTTTTAGTACAAAGTGAGGTAATATTGGGGATTAGCAGAAACGTTTCCTCACACACCAATTAAACATAAATCAGACAAAATTTTAACAAAAGATAAATAGGTAAGCACAATTGATATGAGTCATCCAGCATTGTTGATTCTTCTTTTTTTTTTTTTTTTAAATAGCATGCAAGTCTATGGTAAAAAGTATCAGAACGACAAAGATATGGCAAAACAACGGATAGATATTTAAAGTAAGAACAAGTAGGATATAGTTCAACTTACAAAAGGTCCTTCAGTAACGCTTCCTTGCAATTGAAGTGTGGAATTCACGATGTCCGGCACTAACGCAGCACTTTATCCTTGACTCGGAGGGTGTTGATGGAACTTATCACACGTTACCCTAATCACACCTACGTATTTCACTGGTGTTAGCAGCAGACATTATCATGCTGATGGAACTATGTAGCATTGATAAATTTCTTGTTAATTCTATTTCCTGAGACAATAATTTCGAAATATTTTGTAACACAAATCGTAAAAAGAATGGTAATAAAAATTTAGAATCACGGGCTTTCAAGGCACGATGTAATGCATTAAACTCACAGTAACGTGAGGTGTTTTATTTGCTACCTATGGTAACAAAGAAAAATCTAATGCTTTTGAATAACGAAATTTGCGCAAACAATGATCTATTTTAGATTCTTTGGGGTTAGAAAATTCAGAAACTACAGTATCAACTGTCTTTACATGTGAATGAGATACATGTTTATAAAAAGCAAACTTTTTTTTCAGATTTTTTTTGGAAATCTGATCTTCACGTCGACTAATGCCAACCAGCCCATCTACTAAACCTGCTACAACTGTATCATAATTTTTTTTTTTAGAAACACTCAAGCTTAAAACTGTATTTGGATAATCCAAAGTATGCACTACTTTGATAAAAAAAGGGACCACGAAAACTAGATCGCACACACAGTTCAAATATAAAAAGACAAATCAACTAAAAAAACACAATCAATAAAGCACGTGCAAACACTAAGCAAGTCCGTCAAATGCTCCGCACAACACGCGTGCAGGTCGAGTCCAACAAGTTCTACCACTTTTATTTCCAACAGAAAATCAACAAAAAACCACAATTAGTAAAGCAACGCGTATTACTAAAACCGTCCGTCAATGACCTTAAAACCGCACTTGTGGTCAATCAAACACGTTCGCCTATAAAGCATACTTCCTTCAAAAAGGAATTAGAACTACACACTCTACAGTTAATATACAACTTTTATTTCACAAGAAAAACAACTAAAATCGTGCCCTGCTTGTTTATGGACAATTCGAAAATTGATACCGCATTAATTCTCACTATTGTCAAAGCAAAGAAGAAACAGTATTTTCAACGTAATTAATATATAGGAACCAAGAACAAACTACAACTACTCATCTGTTTATTCAACTCGTTGCTATTACAACCTCTTATCGTCTATTATCTAGACTTGTATATCCACATAAGGAACAAAATTTATACGAACGGCAAGACAAGAACGATGCAATCCACTCATTATAATACGATGCATTCGCCTAAGGAGTTAATAAATATAAAATATAGAAATAGTAGTTACAGAAATGTATTTACTAATTGGGAAAAAGCGTAAAATGTTAAGCTATAAAAATGCACGTTACAGTGTGCCTTACTACATTTTCTGCAAGCAACTTATGAAGGACAATTTTTAACTCTACGCGAACCACACACACAATTTAAACAGATATTGTTCTTTTTTAACGAAATCAAATCGTCTTTGGTTGAATCTACCAAGGAACTCCTTGCAGCAATAAATCAAGTGTGAGTCATCACACACTAAGCATTCTTTAGGCGACGTTGTAGATAAAAACGTCACCCGTGTTGAGTTTTGTTTATTCTAATATGATGATTCAGTTATGCTTTTGGTGGCGGAATTGACCGATTTCTGTAGCTTTTGAGATATCAAATCGTTAATCTCTAAAGCCTTACATGATTGATCTAAGAATTTTCCAAATCTTCAAACTTTGCTATTTTAGATACATTTTGCATTTCAAAGTGTTTGGCGGTATCTAAATGTAATCTTTGTAATAACAAATTAAAAATAATAAAATCAAACAAATCAACATTTTTGAAAGTTTTTAATGTGCTTGAGCTTTCCACGAATACATTTAGCAAACAACGCAGATTGTCTGATGTAACAGAGTTCAGTTCTAAAGCCTTTTCCATACAACCTAAATAATTTCTAAGAATCAGTCTTTTATTTTCATATCTGTTTACAATAATTTGTAGTGCAATGTCATAGTTCTCGAAACAAACTAATAAATGTTTAATGAGTTGTTAAGATTTGTCATCTAAACTGTTCAACAAAAATAGTATTTTTCAATTGGAGTAATATTCTGATTTCAATTAAAGTACGAAAGGAATTGCAGCAACTATCAAAGTATTCAATTTGTCTATTGAAATTATTTATTTGGATCGGCGGAAGTCGTCACTGAATATATCGTGTCTTAATCTGCAAGAAATGTTTATCTAAATCAATTCTTAGGAGCAATCTCCTGAATACAATCATCCTCTAAGATGCAATATGCACACAATTTGTCAAATTCCGATATAATTTGAGAAAAAAACATTCCACTGCCGTTTCGCTTACTACTGCCAAACTGGTTTGACATCTCCGACAAGGAATTTTGAATAGCGGCCAACCTGCACAACGCCTTTAAAAATAAGCCTGTCACTACTGACGGGCATCATAAACGATTGTATTCGCGGAACACCAATAATAACAAAAGAGGGTCTGGGACTTTTAAAATTCCATAAGTGCTGCTGAAAAGGTTGTTTTTACAGATGTGATGAGCAATAAAACTCAGGTACCGTTTTCTACACAAGCGGTGTAAATCTCCAGATGTAGGAAGTTCAAATTGAAACACGTGTATATAATGAAGCTAAGGATTAACTCAGGATGTGGAAAGCCAGCCAAAGCAAACGAACAAAGACTAAAAGCGCCGCTATACCATAAATCAAATGTTTCTAACAAAACCTTTTCCAATAAGCTACTCTGCTGTATACTTGTATATTATAAAGCTTAATCCAATACACTATTTTAGTAACATTATCTCTATTTTAAATGCACCTTTAATAAAAAATAAAACGCATTTCAAACCGAAAATTTGCTTAGATTGTGTAGGGAAAAATATTGAATTGCTAGTTCATAATTAATGTATTGTATAAAGGTAGCAAAGTGAATTATTAAAATATAAGGTATGTCTAAAGTGACCATAATTATTTTATTGAAAAATGGGACGAGTTTCTAAATTCTATTAAAAATTAATAAAAGTAGATAATACTCTACGAACAAATTTTATTGGCTTTATTATAAGTAAAATAGTAAAAAATACATTTTTGTTAATGCTTTGTACTAAACGGAAAACTGGTAAAAGTATTAATTAATTGTTTTATATTTCTCTGACGAAGATATTTTTTTAATAGTTCAGGAAAAGACTTTAAATAAGCGTAAAACATTCACTTGTAACTGAGTTTTTTCAGCTGTCCATATTTTATTCATTAAAGAGAATATTCTCTCAACTGGAGCATTGGTTCCAGGTAGACATCATATACAGGGTGTCCTATTTCTTACACGTTGTATGGGTAGCTCTGTTATTTGTGACATTAGAGAAAAGGTTAAATAGGGAAAGTAGTGAAGTTTTTAATGCCGAGTTCAGCCATGAAGCGATAATTAACATACAGGGTGTAGCAAAAGCGTTATACCAAAATAACAAAATTTTGATCGTTTTTTTTTGCTTCGTGGTTCATTTATTGTGATAGATACAGTAAAACGTTGTAAATGTTTTTTACATTATTTTAAAAGGAGAATAAGATAAACTTATTTATTTTTACATGACTTTGGTCATGTTCGAGTAAATAAGTGAGGTTATGTTTTTTTAAATGGAAACCATAATTAGCGGTAGTTCTGATAGAAAGGCATTTTTTTCTCTTTTCAGTGATGTACTACAGTGTACATGTTCAACATAAAAATTTTTGAAAAAATTTTGTTTTTATGAAGTACGAAACCTGGTATTAAATAATAAAATACTTATGCATGACCTAACAAAAATATCAAAAACAAATTATGTTAAAAATTTTAAATATAATATCACTTCATAAGGTGTTCAAAGTGCCCACCATTTTGTTGAAGGCACAGCTCATATCGTTTTTTAACATTACGAAGTGCTTTTTCTATTCTTTGTGCATCATTGCTTGCAATTGCTGTTTGGATTCTAGCTATTAAATCGTCAAGCGTTTGAGGAGTAGTAGAATACACTTTATTTTTTAAATCACCCCACAAATAAAAATCTAATGGCGTAAGTTGTGGTGAACGAGCAGGCCAATCAATTTCCATTTTGTTACCAATCACGTGCTCAAAACTATCAGATAAATATTGCTTCGCTGATGTACCACTGTGTGCAGGGGCACAATCGTGTTGAAAATACTTTAGTCTGTAATGAATGTTAAGAGGTAATTCATCCAAATATTCTTCCAGTTGCTGTTTTAAGAAATTTAAGTAATTCGCAGCGGTCAAATTGTCGTTATAAAAAAAAGGTAAAATAATTTTTCCACAAAATATTCCACACCAACAATTAATACCAAATTGATGTTGATCTCTGGATTCACGCACAAGTTTAGGAATTCCTTGAGAATAAAATAGTTTGTTATGCCGATTAAATATTCCGTTATTTGTAAATTTAGTCTCGTCAGTAAACATAATGGTTCTCCAAAAATATGAATCCTCTTCACATTTATTAAGGTACCAACGACAAAATGTTATCCGTCTTTGATTATCCACTGGATACAATGTATTCGAAATAGAATAGTGATAGGGATGATATTTCCGACTTTTCAGAATACACCTTACAGTTTCCTTATAAGTTGCACAGTGATTTGCAATTCTGGTTTATAGTTAACAAACGCCAACACATTCGTTTCAACAGTTTCTTTATATTTTCGTAAGAATTTAGTTTTGGTAAATGCACCATATGCCTTAAGATTATTTTCAAGTTTGCTAAATGTCTGACAGTGTGTTTGCTTACTATCCATGTATCTTTCAAAGTACAAATCCGCTGCTGCACGTGAGTTACGATTCGAAGACTAGTAGCAAAAGAGCATGTCATTTTTATTTTCATTTGTATAGGACATTCTAAATTAGAAGAAAATAATGTACGTATAAACACAAAATAACAGTACTATCTAATTTCTGTTATTCAAACAAGCGACATCTATTGTTATGTGTCATATGGCTACTTGATTCTTAAAATCAGCTCAAATATTCACATATTATTTAATACAAAGTTTCGTATTTCATAAAAACAAAATCTTTTCAAAAATTTTTATGTTGAACATATACACTGTAGTACATTACTGAAAAGAGAAAAAAATGCCTTTCTATCAGAACTACCGCCAATTATGGTTTCCAATTTAAAAAACATAACCTCACTTATTTACTCGAACATGACCAAAACCATGTAAAAAAAAATAAGTTTATCATATTCTCCTTTTAAAATAATGAAAAAGTATCTACAACGTTTTACTGTATCTATCACAATAAATGAACCACGAAGCAAAACAAAAAAGATCAAAATTTCGTTATTATGGTACAACGCTTTTGCTACACCCTGTATGTTAATGATCTCTTTATGGCTGAACTCGGCATTAGAAACTGCACTACTTTCCCTATTTAACCTTTTCTCTAATGCCACAAATAACAGGGTTACCCATACAACGTGTAAGAAATAGGGCACCCTGTATATTCAATAAGTATGCAAAGGTTTATGTGATTTATATTATTATTTTTAAAGTGATTAAACAATTCAACCCATTGGTTTTCTACTGGTAGATTAGCATTTTTCCATTCTAAAAATTTTTGTTCAGTTATATAATTTGTAATAAGCGAAAACTCATTAAATATTTCCGAATCTTTATCGCGTTCTATAAATCGTTTGTTAATCAATAGGTCGATTACCGATTTAATATCGTTCCATTCTGGTATTTTCGTCAAACAAGCTCAATCGAAAATGTTCAAATCTTGATAATGAGATGTCCATTGTTCTAGGTAATCAAGATAAGTTTGATAAAAATCAGAAGCAATTTTCCTTACATATTTTTTGTCGGTTTCACCTTTTTCTTATAACTCAGCCACTAAATTTCTAACAGCGTGTGGAAGAAATTAAGTCTTTTGTTTTAAAATTAAATTTTCTTTCAATTGATGTATTTGTTTTGCAACTTCAGGAGCGGAAATATTCTCAGACACAATTTTAAAAATAGCCTGATTAAATGTAGCTGCTTGTGCGTGGATAAAAAACAGTAATAGTTCAGACTTTGGATCTTTGAAAATCGTTTGCAAAATACTGGGACACTTATCAACACTCAAAAATAACCCTGAAGAGGTTTAAACCTTTTTTGAACACGTTCCAGCGGAAGGCATAAGCGCAAGCCACTTGTTTTACTATATCCTAATAACTTTTTATATTCAGTACCTACATCATCACAAAACTCTTTTAAACTTTGCACCCTAACGGTGTAAATACAAAAAAAAGAACATATTTTTACAATAATACATTCGACGTCAAATGGAAGGCAATCTGCTGCAGTTTTAACAGCGTTGTGAAGTATATGCGCACCACGTCCAATGCCGATGAATTTACGATTAAGAATCGAATTTAGTTTACTAAAAACATTATTTACACCACATCTTTGAGAACCACCGCAGTTACAGTTTGTGTTGTCCCCACAAAAAACTACTAATTTCTCAGATATCTTATATTCCTGTAAAACATTTACTAAATATTGCACAATGATTTCCGATGTTTCACAATGCGGTTCTTGAAGGTCTAATATTTTAACTTGTACACCTGTATACGGCTGAAAGTAGCGGACCAAAATAGGAAATATTTTGATAGATCCGTGATTTGATGCGTCAGTGAAATGGAAATACACTTAGCTTCAGTTAAATCCACTTTTAGATCTTCAGTTGCTGTGTGCATAAAAAATGTTAGTGATAATTGCTTCCGTTTTTGTACGGGCGCATCGGAATTTCGGTTCAAAACGTAACTGAATCAATTTAGATGTACAATCATTTGAGCGGAAGCTGTGATTCTCTGTAATGGTGTCTTCAACATCCATATCTTTCGTAGTTGGCTGATTGCTATTCTTAAAAAAAGTTTAATATCGTTGAACTTGACGCTGCCCCACGGTCGGAATTTTTATGTTTTTCCGATCTCAAATGTTGTTCAATATCACTGGCGCCACCATGAGACACATTAAATTCTGTTCTTTTATAAATGAATATTTTGTTTGTAGATTAATATTGAATGTACATTTGCGTTTGGGCATTTTAAAATAGAATCTGTAACCTACTTTACAATATACCATTCACACCCGCTAACACAACCACCGGACACGAGTTACTAAATACAGCTACTGCATAAAATACCCTGAACTGCTGTTTGATCACCTTCTAGTCAGTACTCATAACAAGTTTTAACTTGTAGGCATTGACAATGCCGCATTGAATGTGGAAAACCATAATAGTACTGATGGTTTCCCTATTGAAAACAGAAGTATTCATTTATTTACGGTTAGGATCTTTAAAACGGAACATTTTTGAGTCCCGAGCGATATGTCGGGGACAACGGGATATCATATTAAAAAAGGGGACTGCCCCGTTGAAAACGGGACGCATTGTCAGTATAGGTATGTCAGAATTTGCGGCCGGGAAGAGGGTTGCTGATCTGGATGGCTTGCTGGTGGGTGGTCACCGTATGTATATATATATATATATATATATATATATATATATATATATATATATATATATATATATAAAATAGTATGAGAGTACAATGCCCAAACATATTGCACGTTAAGCTTAAGTATATACAAATAAACAGTTACTTGAATTAGGTCAGTGTTGAACAGAATTAATACTCAGGCACTTTATAGACAAAGAGATACAACACGCATTGTCTAAACAAATAACAGATCTTACAAGGGTAGCGAGTCGTGCAATGGCTCAAAGTGATACAACACGCAATGAACCGACTCCAACTACCGCCAGAACGCAAAGGGATACAACTCGCAATGCGTTCAACAAATTAATAGTGAGAAGTGCAATGAACTCAAAGGGATAGATTAACACGCAATAGGTTCATCTTCATCTATTAATTTAGGTATATACCATTCATTTACATTTTTACTGGAATCACCTGGTTACAGGCGGATACAACACGCAATGTAACTTCCCAAGAACTGTTAAATGGCCTTCATTATAGTTAAAGAATCATTTTACTAATTTCAACACTTAATAAGTTCCCATGCAAATTACTTTTACTTCAATATCAATGTAGCTTTAAATTTATTCAAATACATACAGACAAATCGCTCAGTGATAACTCACCAATTTGGAATTTAATCCGTTTGGAGCACACACGCACACCTAAAACGACCTGTTTACACAACCACTAAAAGAAGTCAACTAACCCATTGTCCTCGTTTCTAAAGGAATTTTCTTATGGACCCAACTAATAGGAATGTAACTACCACCCATTGGTTTAACCCCACAAAATAACAAGTACCTGCAGCCTTGAAAGGCGACTAACTAGAGCACATTCCTTGCATTTTTATTTCACGTTACCTGCAATTTTTCTAACGTACCTCACATTCGGCCATCCTGGTTTTCGCCTCGTCCCGAGGTGTCAAACTCCTCTGTATCGCTCCCATCAGAATCTAAAGATACACCATCTTCGCCACTTTCGCTGTCGGTGACGTCTGAAACTCCTCCTGGTACTATCCATGGTTTAATTTTATCCACAGCAACAATGTTTTCATATTTTCTGGACTTTGATGTTCGATGAGAGTGTGGCATGACGGTGACTAGATATCGGTCATGCGGAAGTATTGCTTTGATGATCATAGAACCGGCATAAGGAAGTACTAGTTTGCGACTCGTTTCGTGGGTGCTGTCTTGTTTCTCTATTAGTACAAGGTCTCCGATTTTATATACTTTGGCCTTCTTTCGCTTTTTGTCATAATGAAATTTTTGTTTGCTCTGTTCTGCAGCCATTTTAACAGCAAGATCTCTCCGAAGTGTTTCGAGATTTTCGATCATTTTTGGCAGTTGGCTTATTTCAACCATCAAAGGTAAATCATCCCCACTCCTTAATTTGAACCCATATAACAATTCGGATAGGGCTTTTCCGGTGGGGAAGTTGTGGAGTTAATAGCTACTTGAACATCTTTTGAATGTTCATCCCAACGATCTTCGTCAGTTGTCACAGCTATGAGGCATCCTTTAATCGTGCGATTTAATCTTTCTATTTGGCCATTTGCTCTCGGAGTAGCAACTGCATTCTTCACGTGTTTAAGGTTGTTGGAGTTACAATACTTTTGCAATTTTGAAAAAGTAAAGATGCTTCCTTGGTCTGTAACAATAGTATTGGGGTGTCCATAATACCTGCAGATTTCCTGTAGATAATTAATTACGAGTTTGGTTTTAGTTGATTTGACAGGTTTGAGAAAGATAAATTTTGTAAAAGCGTCAATGACGACCAACAAACGGATGTTGCCTTTACGACTTTTAGGAAATGGTCCGGCGTGGTCTATGTGCAGTATATGAAAGGAGATGGAATGCATAAAACCTTCCTTTTTTCCACTGGGGCGTTTATTGTACAAGTAAGCAATGCAACACGCTATGTATTTTTTGACGTATTCTTTCATACGGGGAAACCTATAGTGTTCGCAAAGTCGTTTGAGTGTCTTTTCGGCACCAAAATAGCCTTTGTGGTCATGAGCCATTCTGACTATCTGATGTCTCATTTCACATGGCACTATCAGAAGTAAGTCCCTAACAGTAATGAGACATAATCGTCTCAGGCGTAGGGCACAATTTTTATATATTTTGCATTCATAGTCGGTTTCGGGTGTTTTCATGTGTCGAATCAATTTTAATTTCTTATCTGTTAGTTGGCTGTCTAGAACACAATCAGCTTGCTCTATCCTTAGCACTTCCTCGGGCGACGTTTCACTAGTCGCCGGATTTCTACTTAAGGCATCCACGTGCCTTAACCTATTTCCAAGTCTATAAATCGCTTGAAAATCAAAGTGTTGTAGTTGTAACCACCATCGAGCAATTTTAGGTACAATATCTTTTTTTGTGCTAGATGCTTTTAGTGCATTGCAATCTGTTAAGACAGTGAAATGAATCCTTAAAAGGTATATTTTAAATTATTTTAAACTTTCAACTACTGTCAAGGCCTTTAATTCAAAGAAATGGTATTTGCTTTCAGCTTTAGTAGTCTGCTTGCTGTAAATTGCAACTGGATATATTCGTCCGTCTATTTACTTTTGGAGTATCATTCCAGCAATTCCATGTGCACTAGCATCTGTGTGCACTTCGGTGGTAGCAGCTGGATTGTATATGACTAAAATTGGTTTTTGAATGAGTCTCTTGCGTAAGCTGTTAAAAGAGCTTTGTTCATTCGCTTGTCACTTAAACTTTTCATTTTTCTTTAATAAATTGATTAATGGTATTGGAATAACTGCATAACCTTCAACAAAGTGTCTAAAATAACCCGTGAGGCCTAAAAACTGATGAATATGGTGAACTGATTTCGGAATCGGAAATTCCTCTATTGCTCTAATCTTGTCGGAACCAGGTTGTACTTGTCCATTGGATATTTCAAAACCCAAATAAGAAATAGATGTCTGCAGGAGATAGCACTTCTCCAGATTTAATTTCAGACCTTCTTCACGTAAAAGCTGAAGAATAGTTTCCAGATTTCGCATGGCTTCTTCAATGGTATGAGCATGAATCAGTACATCGTCTAAATAAACAAATGCAAAATCTTTTGTAAGAGCTAGGAGTCTGTTCATGAATCTTTGAAAAACTCTGGGAGCATCAGTAAGGCAAAAAGGGATTTAATTAAACTCATACTGCCCACCGGGTGTCACAAATTCAGTGAATTTCTTTAAGCCTTTTTTTACAGGAATTTGATGGTAGCCAGAACGTAAGTTTAAACCTATAAAGTATTTACTACCATGCAGTCTATCAATTTGATCGGAAATTCGATGCAAAAGATGCTGTTCCTTTACTGTTTGAGAGTTTAGTTTCCTATAATCAAAGCACAGTCGTTCCTCACCATTTTTCTTTCTAACTAGTAGAACGGGCGAAGAACATGGTGAAATAGATTCGCGAATAACTTCATTTTCTAGTAATTCGTTAATCATTTTCTTAAGTGTCTCTTGTTGAGTTATTGCCATGTGATAGGGCCTGTACGTAAATGGAGTATCGTTTCCTAATGATATTTCTAACTCGGCCGATTTTGCGCAACCTACATCCACGGTATTTCGAGAGAGACAATCTCCATAATTTTCAAGTAATTTAATAAGGGCTTCTCGCTGTTGGTTAGTGACGGGACCTATGTTAATATGTTCTTTTGAGAGTGGCATGAATTCGGTCGATTTGATTCCTCCTAAAATTTGATTATCAGTATGGACGGGTTGTTCACCCACAGGAATAGGACCAAGCTCTAACGAAAAGTTTATCTGATTCAATTTCAAAGTCGTCGTCTGACAAATTTATTATAGGCATAACTGCTTCATTATTAGGGCCCAAGGTAATTATCGTTCGTGGAATGCAATATTCGTTTCCTTCTTTCAAACGCAAGCTAGCTTCAACAAATAAATCTGTAAAATAATTGTTATCTTTAGACAACAATAATATTAACTAGATTATCTCGAGGAACCAAAGTGGAGCTTTTGGTGTACAAAGCAACTTTCTGGTATTTCTGAAACACATCTACTATCTTAACTATCTCCCCGTCGGTGATAAGTAACTGTATACAATCCCTAATCAAGATCACTCCGGGTAACTCGGTAAATAGATGTCCTATTAACACGGGCACATCTTGTTTTGAATTTGGTACTACATGTACGGTAACCTGTGCCTTAACACTTTCTACTTCTAATAAAAAGGTTGTCTTCCCCAACGACCAACATTTCCCGTTACCATACCCCTTTATTAAAATTTTGTTATTGGTATCGATGCTTAATCCTAATTTCTCTACTTTACTAATTTTTATGCTATTATTGTACTACCTAAGTCTAAGTAAGCCCTGGACAAATGCCCATTAATACAAACGTCCTTAAAATACTTTTCGTTGGGTTTTACATCATTTTCCACGCCTAGTCATTTCACGGTTCTTGTACTATCGGGTACCTTTTTGTTGTTAAAATAGCAGTCTTTCCCTTCATAACCTGTATTGCGACTAAAGTCACAGCTCTTCATCTGGCAGTAACGCATCTGATGACACATTTTTTTACACTTGTAACACCTTGACGAGTTTTCCTATAACTATTGGTTTCTGTGTTTTATTACTGGAATATGGAGTAACAAATGGTTTAGGCGATGGACCTGCTTGTAGATAGTGTAAAGTGCTTACATACTAAAATAGCTCTTCCGGAGTAGAATAATAATCGGCTTTAGCAGACGTTTTAACCACAAAGTCGTCGATTCCACTAAGAATACATGATACCGCGGCACTACCCGTAATCTTACATTGATTTAGGAGAGTTAATTTTTCGTAGTAATATTTTTGGTAACTTTCATTAGGGAGTTTCCGCCGGCGCATCATACTAGAGAGGACCTCGTAATGATCCCGGTTAGGGGGAAAAGCCATTATAATTTTTTGCTTCCATTCTTCCTATGTAAATTTTATAGTCTGTAAATCCTTATACCAGACTTCTGCCAAGCCTGTTAATTTAGACAATGCCACGAGAATGGTAGCTTCCTCGGATCATTTGAAAATTTCTTTTAGTTCTTCTACCTTTGTAAGCCAAATTTCAGTAGTCTGTTTCCTGTCTTCTGGGTTAAATTCTGGTACCATGCACATTCCCTCAGCCGTGCCCGTATTTGAATCTTTATTCACATTTTGTATCAAATTCATCATAATTTCCGCCAGTCACTCGACTGAATCACCACCACTAGTACTGCTACCGCTACTAACAGTTCCAGGTAAGAGTGCCTGATAAGGCTCCGATTCAGATTGTTTTCGCTTTAAACCCTTACCACTCATTTTGTCGGAAAGTACTCGATTATCACCTTTAACTATAATTATCAAATAAAAAGTATCTCCTTTATGTTGAATCAAATATTTAAAACTTTTTGCAGGGCCACTCAGATCAGCATCCCCTAAAGCACGTGAAAGAAAAGATCCCACTGCTGAAAAACTGTAGGGAAAAATATCGAAATGCTAGTTCATAATTAATGTATTGTATAAAGGTACCAAAGTGAATTATTAAAATATAAGGTATGTCAGAATTTGCGGCCGGGAGGAGGGTTGCTGATCTGGATGGATTTTTAGTGGGTGGTCATCGTACCTATATATATATAAAACTAGTACGAGCGTACAATGCCCAAACATATTGCACGTTAAGCTAAAATATATACAAATAAACAGTTACTTGAATTAGGTCAGTGTTGAACAGAATTAAAACTCAGGCACTTTATAAACAAAGGGATACAACACGCATTGTCCAAACAAATAACAAATCTTACAAGAGTAGCGAGTCGTGCAATAGCTCAAAGGGATACAACACGCAATGAACCGACTTCAACTACCGCGAGCACGCAAAGAGATACAACTCTCAATGCGTTCAACAAATTAATAGTGAGAAGTGCAATGAACTCAAAGGGATAGATTAACACGCAATGGGTTCATCTCCATCTATTAACTTAGGTATATACCATTTATTTACATTTATACTGAGATCACCTGGTTACAAGGATACAACACGCAATGTTACCTCTCAAGAACTGTTAAATGGCCTTCATTACAATTAAAGAATCATCTTACTAACTTCAACACTTAATAAGTTCTCATGCGAATTACTTTTACTTCAATATCAATGTAGCTTTAAATTCATGCAAATACATACAGACAAATCGCTCAGTGATAACTCACCAATTTAGAATTTAATCCGTTTGGAGCACACATACACACTTAAAACAACCTGTTTACACAACCACTGAAAGAAGTCAACTAACCCCTTGTCCTCGTTTCTAAAAGAATTTTTCTACGGACCCGACTAACAGGAATATAACTACCACCCATTGGTTTAACCCTACCAAATAACAAGTACCTGCAGCCTTGAAAGGCGACTAACTATAGCACATTCCTTGACCTTTATTTCACATTACCTGCAATTTTTCTAACATTCCTTACAATTGCAACGAAATCAACCAATTATGGACTGACAAGACAATGTCCGTTGTGCGTTCTTCCTTGACGACTGGGATATCCGGCTGCCGATGGTCCTGGTCTTAGAGGGGGAACGTAACACGGACCAACATCACACACATAACACACATACACACAACCATCCCCCCCACACACATAACACATGACGGTTACTTTCTGAAGGGAAGCCAGGTCTGCTTAAATTTCAGGTAGCAGACTACTGAAACGTTGGTACAAATAAACAAAATTATGTAGCAAATGTCTATACAGTTTAAACAATCATAAATTTATGACACCCTCCCAATCAAATCCAAATAATTAAAGATTATTGGGAATGGGAATTGCAATTTCTAAAAGAATTAATCCGAAACAATGACTAAAATGGGGATTCTAAAGGATGTATTATGCGAGCATAAATAGCATAAACACTTACTTGAATTATTCTTTGCTAACAATGTGGATTGTAGTGGAACAAGCATAAACTGTAAAGTGGTACTTAAATGGCACTGTGTTCACTCACAACAACAATAATTGTTTGGCCCTTTCGGTTGTTCCCACATAACACACAAACTTTTAACCCTTGTTGGATGTTGTTTTTAAGACTCGCTGCATGAGCAAGGAAGGGCCAACTAGGAATAGAGTGGGATAGGAGGTCAAAAAAGTATATCTAAAAATGAGTTCATAATACGGAAGCTGCCTTTCAAATCCAGGAAAATGCTTTTAATTATAAACTGGCTATCATAAACTACTCAGATTGTGGACAGCGATGGGAATTGTTTGCGAATCTTGATGATTTATATTACAATTTTCATGTTCTGGTCCTTTGTAATTGTTAGTGGGTATTAAATGGTCATGGTTATGCACTTTTGTAACATCTATAGTAAATAGTTTTTCACAAATATAACACTGGGTGGCAGCTTCAAAACTGGTGTGTTGTTTACACATCAATGGTGTCATATCATATGGAAAAATAAATGTAGTTTCAACATGTTCTGCAAGTTACCGAAACTCCATAATAAACCATTTTATACAATCTTAACCCCAAATGATCGATAAAATGATAAAGAACCATCATAGTCAAATTGCACATAATACCCGACACTATATGGAACATGCTCTTACTATTTCTTCTCACTCCAGTAGGCTTCAGTATACACTTCATATCTGCATATAACGTAAATGCTACTTTAACTTTAGCCTTGAAATTTTTGAAACAAAGTATCTTATCTTTTTCCTTAGGTAGTCGAGGTAGGCATAATGCAAGTTTATGTTTCTTGTTTATAGGTTTACTTAAAGCGTTCGTTGTCAATACTAATTATATATCAGCAGGAGATTCACGTGGGTATTTTTTCTATTTTCTGACATCAAAATAGGAGCTGCAGTAAACTTGCGACTGTTCAGCTTTAAGGTGTAGACATTAACGGATATATGCTTGCTTAACATTTTTTAAGTTATCCGCGTCGGGAATCAAACCCGGAAGCTTGGGCTTCGTAGTCATTTGCATACGAACTAAACGACAGATTCGCCCGTCTTCGGAGACACCGATCTTGACAAATAGTTTAAAGGAAAATGTGTTAGAACCAGTAGTGATGAAATTAGAAGATTTTCAAGAGCGAGCTAGTGGATGGAGCTTGAAGTATATGGTTAACTTAGGCGTCAAGAGCAACAGATACAATCCTGTGTGTGGGTCTTTGTATATTGAGCGACTGCTTAAGATTTAACTTAAACATGCACATGTCTAGGTAAGGAATAAAGATCAAGCTTGCTTTGCATGGAGCATTATGGTTACGTTGCATACTATTAAAAAGCATAGTGATAGGATGACATCTTACCCGTATTACTCTTCAGTTTTGAATCTAAGAGGTATTCGGTTTCCAATGACTCTTAATTAAATCAAGAACTTGAATCATAAAATGATATCTCCGATAATGTATACACTTTAAAACTGAACAAGCGCAAGTTTACTACAGTTCCTGTTTCGATGTCAGAAAATAGAAAAAATATCCATGTGAATACCTACTACTGATACATAATCAGCAAGGACGTACTGGTTCGAACTAACTGGCACAGGATATTTGACCATCCGGTGCATTGCAAAATAGTATATACATTACCGACTTAATTAATAATACAGTCAATTACAGGTACTTGTTTATACGATTTTCTTTCTGAACTTTGACTCATGACAAGGAATATCTCAAAAGTACACGCTTTTTGTCTAAGTGTAGTAAGCTGTAAAACTTATATTTTTTGAAACATTTACTTTCTAGACCTTCTCAAATTGCATATCCAAAATTTATCGAAGAAATGGAATGGCTATTTATATACCTAAATGCTTATAAAGTTTTTATCATTTAAAGTATTGTAACAAATTTTATTTTTTTATATTTCTTTGCTGCAACTGGACGTCGGTTTAAAAGGGATCTGTATAGGTACGATTGTATTTAAAGATAGGTTGGCCAAATGCACCCTCTGCTAAAGTCATAACCTAATAAAGATAAAATTTTAATCTGTAATAAAAGACTTTGAGGAGACTTTTGAACTAACTTGGAACTCTAACTTTATCGGAGTTTGACGAGACTAACAGAGAAAGTCGTTAGGGACTGCCTTTAAGCGTCACTACTCGTAACAAGTGTTTACCAGAAATACAGCCCAGAAAGTGCAGGAACTAAATGGCAAATAACGAATCTAGACCTAAATACTTAAGTTGAATTACTCTCGTTAAGAAACCTGAAAGAAATAGGTACTCATAGGTTTATAAACCGTATTCTATAAATGTTAAATAACAAGGTATTGGTACAAAAGAAAAAGAATATAAAACGTAAACAAACTGTCATGTATACTTAAACTCGCAGCTACATGGACGCTCTACTTATTATGAGAAAAATTACTCGTCACCTTTAGTATAACCTTTTATCATTAACCTTTTAACCATTGTTAGAAATCTTATCGACAGGTATTCATAAAACTTTTAGCATAATCACCTACTAAAATCATAGGATTGAATAATGAAGATCATATTTCTATTTCTCTTTAAATAATGACAATTAACATTGCTTTGGGATATTTACAAAAAATCAAGTATTTTACTAGAATGAAAATAAGTTACGCATTTGTTATCAACTTTAAGTTACTTGATAGTAAAAAAGTCTTACAGCAATTGTTGAAGAAAATTTGTGTATCTTTCAGATTTGAACTAAAAGCATTACATATTACTTAACTGTATTGGTTAATTAAGAAGGGTTTCAATAAGAATTTTATTAGATCTTTAGAATCGGTAGTCTACTATATTACCCACACTTCAGTATGACATTAAATAAAACTAGATCTTTTTATCATAATATAATTAATATTTATAGTATTAGATAAAAATTTCTGCATACAGTTTCATATTTAGTACTAACAAATTGTAGAATAAGAAACCATGCATAGTTGAAAGTTGGAACGTAGTTTTCTCATTAAAAACCCATTAGCACAAATTGCTTTTTAATGAGGTTAGATAAAAGGAAAAATTGATAGGTAATATCTATTTTTCCTTTTATCTAACCTAAGTCCACACTTGGGTTTTAATGAGAAAACTCATTAAAAAGCAATTAGTGTTAATGGGTTTTTAATGAGAAAACTCATTGAAAAACCGTTAAAAAGCAATTAGTGGAGGTCATAAGTGGGCAATTTTTTTGTATTCAATTTAGTATTCGACAGTAGCTAAAACAGTAAACATGAGCGTCTCCAAGGTGATTAGTGTTTCTCAACTTCTTGGGAATAATATGAAACCGACAAATGAGCGATTTGAATTATGGCTGTTGGCAGAAAATATGTGCAACAATAATCTGGTGACATATTGGAAATATATGTTATGTCGAAGGCGAACAGATGCTGACTGGCAGACTACACACACCAATTACAGAACCATTTTGTGACAATATAATGTTGGTTAAAATTTGCAACCTTTCTGACGCCGAACAAACATCTGCAAACAGAAGGATGTTTATCCTAAAAAAAGAAATTTGTGGTGCATTTAACAGCTATCTACGAAGAAAGTTCGAAGGATTTGTTTCCGCTAGGCATGGTGTTAAAGCCAAACTTCCGTTTTCTCTGGAAAGCACTTACAAGATGGGTCAGAGAGTAAAAGAAATTATCAGAAAAGAAGACCTCGAATGCATTAATAAAAAATTCCAAAATCCTATATGTGTTCCATACAAAGTGGAACTAGCAGATGTTAAGTTGGGAACTTTATTAGAGAAACTACCAGATATATTAGACGGGCTCAAAAAAGATTATTACTATCTTTTTGACATGGATGTAACCCAAGACTTTGCGGGCATATTTAGCAAGATGGAGATGTGTAATTATTTAACTACAAACCATAACTTTTGCTATAAGGGCGAATACGAAGGAAAGTGTAATATTTTTAATAAAATTGTATACAATCTATGTTGTTTTAATATTAATAAGATTTTTGGTGATTCAACGCAGTTTCTCACGCATTCCGGTGTACGCCTAAGAACGCTTATAGGAAGATAGTAAGTTATACTTCCTAAAGGCACCAATGTACTCGGTACCACTTGCCAAAATGTGGAGTAAGCTATCGGACAAGTTACAAAATAGCTACTGTTTAGTGTATAATAACCTACTACAGTACGTGTATTGGGGGAATGGCAATACAAAGAAATTGACGGGCTTGCAAATTAAGTTGTCCGAAAAACCAGAGGAAAAGGAAAAATTGATAAAGTATGTGCTTTCGGCTTTTAGTTTTAACTATTTACTTGTAAATTATTTGGAGATAGTAGAGAAGAAAGATAGCCAAGATAAAATAAAATCTTACACAAGTGCTACATTAAAGCAGGTAGTACATATTTTACACAATGTGCAACACCATATTCCACAATTCCAAAAGAAATAGTCATTTCGATATTGGGGTTGATAGATACGCCTAACATTCGTCCAGAGGTTGTGCGACAACGCGTAAATATTGGCAGTAAACTCTATCCGTTTACGCTAAAGGAAATTGCCCCATTATGCACGCCATACGCTGTAAGTGGAAGAAAAAGGCAACTGGAATTAGAGGAAATGGGTGCAAGAAAGCGAAAGTTGGAGTACATGGAAAACACTGCGACAATACGCGAACAATACAAAATGTGTTAGACAAAGAACATCTTATTAGAGAAAATGAGGACGAATTAAAAGATTATTTTATGTGCCGATGGACTGACTTAGATACATCCGGTTTCAACAAGCTGTATGCATTTGTGGTTAGTTAAGCGTAATTATTTAAATATAGTCTTCAAAAGGTTATTGTAAAGATATTAACCTTGTTGCGCACTTGATTTGACGGTTCAAACTTGCCGTGTCTGCTAATTCAGTCACCCACACAAAATATATTTAGAGTGAGCCTCAAGACGCTAGTGGCTATTTTTTTGCCATGTTAACTAGATAAAGGATAACGGCAACTGCTTAATTAAAATTACAATCATAGGTCGCAAAGCAAGGACAGAACAAGCATGCACCAGATGTTGTTTTTGTACTCATATAGTGTAACAAAGGCCACTAAATATAGCTGGAAATACATCAAGTTTGTTAAAAGGCTAAAAGTTTGTGTACCTTGTTTTCAATAAATTCAACTACGAAAACCAAACATTTGTTTTGCAATATGCATTAGCTTGTAACTTCAACTTGATAGAATGCAACAAAATATAATACAGGGAATGTCGTGTCTAAAACAGCTTGAAGTCAATTATATATGCGGTTTTATACGTAGGGATATTAAAAACATTACAGTAATTCTTAAACGATTTTTTTAGATTAAATAAACAAATGACCTGTTACCTACCTAGCACTGGCGGACCTTCTAAGTGCTTCTGCCTTCTAAGTGCTAATCGAGGAAGTTGGTCGACGGAAACCAATCCGTTTCCAATTAAACATTAACGAATAATTTTGCCTGGCATGGAGAAAGTAATTCGAGCATAGGGGAACGAAATCAATATATAAATTGTTGGTTATTTTGCAAAAAGACAAGCCCGTGACCGGTTTTACTGTTCTTGCAGATCATCAGACGGACGCATATCTTTTTGCAAAACAACCAACTAAGTTCTAAAATAATACACAAATTAAAGTGTATCTATTGTGCAAATATTTCTCATGCGCCCTCTATATTCGAGAATAAGCAACTAACTATTGAAGACTGTTTCCAGTCTCCGACGTGATAGTGTAGATGGCATTGCCAGACAAAATTTAAATAGCTAGTCAAAAGACAAGATGAAAATTAAATAAACAAATGACCTGTTACCTACCTAGCACTGGCGGACCTTCTAAGGTCGACCAACTTGCTCGATTAGCACTGGGTGTAGTACCTTCTAGTAGTACTAGGACAACAGAAAAAGAGAAAAAAAAGAAGAAGGAAGGGACGATGGGTAATAAGCAAGTAACGAGGACTACGATGGAAGGCATCGACTCTGCAGAGTCGTCAACGGTCTGATGTTTCTCAGAAGAAACGGTAAGGGTATCAATTTCCAGAACAGGATTGGTTTCCCGCGAAGAAACCAAAAAAGCAAAAAAGAAATTGAGACTGAAACCGAGCAGTAATATCCAAAACAGTACCCAAGGGTCAAGCCTCAAGTAAACAAAGGGAGAACAAGAGGAAGAGACGGAAAGCGCTGGTAAAAGTAAACGATGTACTACTAACTGTGGTAACCAAAACTGAAGAACCAAAGAAAAAAATGCTAGGCAGTCCTAAAGTCGACTAAGTCGTGGTTTCTGGAGAAAGAAAAACGGGCTAGAAAGCACCTACCACAGGAGCGGATGGACGAAACACATATGTACCGACAGCAAAGAAGACCAGCAACAGGAAAACGGTGAGGAATGTGGAACGAAAGGAACGAGAACCAAAAAGAATAACACCAAGCACCAAATACAAAACAAAAAAAGCAGAATCCTACAAAAGAAAATAAGAGAATTCCAGTGTAGTTATATATGAGTAGGTGTGTGCGTGTGCGTGCGTGTGTGTGTATGTGTGTGTGTGGGTGTGTAGGAAGTGTGTGTGTGTGTGTGTGTGTTGTGCGTGTGCGTATGTGTTGTGTTGGATCGCTGTAGTTGCCTCTTACGACAGCCAGGTCGTACCATGGGGTTATTCTATTCCCGGACCCACACGGGTTCAAGAAAGAAGAAAAAAAAAGAAAAAAAACCCAGCAAACAGGCCAGTAAAAAAAAAGGTCGTAAGTCCAAGAATCAAAACTTAAGTAGAGCAAAGTCGGCATAAGAGCTGTGGCACTAGAACTAGGTATTGCGCTTAAGACGTCTACGCCGCCAGAAGGAAAACAGAGCGAGATCGGGAGCATTAGGATGGTCCGGATGGGCAGATTTCAAATTTTTAACATGCCAAATGGATTTGTGACCGGACGGATCAGTAAGTTCATAGGTCCAAGGAGAAACGACTTTAGAAATGGGAAAAGGACCGATGAATCTAGGAGCAAGTTTAGCGTTAAAATGACGTGAAGCGTAGGACAGAGCGAAATTGCGACACCAAACAGAATCGCCTAGTTGATAAGAGAAAAGACGACGGCGAAGATTATAGCGGCTGTGAAATATTCAATAACCGGCAGAAAGTTTTTTAAGAATGTGGGAACGGATATTCTTAAAGTGGCCAGGATCTGGTGAAAGATGTTCGGGATCAGGAATGTACATGTCGTTTATTTCGGACAGCTGTCCAAAATAATTGCCGGAAAGGATATGCTCACGACCAAATAGAGCGAAAAACGGAGTGCAGCCTATGATTTTGTGTTTGGTGGTGCGGATTGCACAAGAAATTTTCGGGAGTTTAGATCCCAATGACGTTGATTGTCGCGCACATAGGAAGCAATCATGGTTTTTAAGACACGGTTAACCTGTTCAGCAGAATTAGGTTGGGGATGGTAGCGGGTGGTGAAAAGGATTTTGGAGTGATAACGGGCACACAAGGAGTCAAGATGATGGCTACGGAATTGTACACCATTATCTGTGATACGGTATTGTGGAACACCGAAAATAAGAAAGACTTGATCTTCTAGGACTTTGGTGACCGACTCTGCAGTGGCTGAACGTAAAGGAAAGAAAAGGGAAATCTTAGTAAAATAATCAGCCACTACAAGAATATAGGAGTGACCACGAGTGGAACGAGGAAGAGGGCCTACGATGTCACAGGAAAGGACTTGCCAGGGATAGGAGGGTTTGGCTCTAGGAGCGAAAAAACCAGGAGGAGGTAACTGTTCGACTTTGTGAGCAGCACAAATCGGACAACGTCGGATATAACGAACAACGTCACCTCTGAGACAGGGCTAGTAATGATTGTGCTTAAATAGTTGAATCTTTTCATCTGTTCCACTTACTTTCCTTCTATTTTTATACTATGTATTCTTTCTTTCCCCGCTATTATTGTTTTTGTATTATCTGTATTCATTTTCATATTTACTTACTTCAATTTTTCATTGCATATGCAATTTTTCTTCTATCTCCGCCACTAATACCATATCATCTGCAAACAGTAGTTCTATTTCTACTATTCTCACTGTAGCATATCTTCATCCCTATACTTCTCTCCTTGCTTTTCTTTATTGCACTATCAATAATTGCTGCAAATATTAAGGAACTTAGTACGCATTCTTCTTTTAGCCCGGTTCTTGTTTCAAATTTTCCTGACTAAAAATTTTCCCGTTCTTACTATATTCCAGCTGCTCTTGTATAATACTTTGATCAAATCTATTATTTGTTTCTCTATGTCTTCTTTCCTTAAACTTTTCCAGATACCCTTCCTTTCTATTCTGTCAAAGGCTTGTTTAATATCTATCTGAGGTACATGCAGTTCTTTTTTTTCCTAATTGCTTTTTCTTCCATTTGTCTCATGAAAATTAGATCTTGCATATTTCTTTTTTCTTGAATCCATATTGCGATCTTCTATTGCCTTCTCTACTTTTCCTCTTATTTTGTTTGCGATTAATCTTGTTAAAACTTCTCCTGGTATACTCGAGAGGGTTATCCCTCTATAGTTTTCACATTCCTTTCTTGTATATCGCTATAATTATACCTATGTTCCATTCTTATGGTATATTTCTCTGTTCTATCACTTTGCTTGAGATTTCCAGTAGTTTTGCATTCCCTGTAGCACACATGTATCTTATTTTTTCTGTTATCTTTTCTTCTTTCGATGCACTTCCTAGTTTTAACTTATTTATTATTGATTTTATTTCCTCTTCTGTGATTTTTCTATTTCTGTATCTTCTTCCGTTGTTTCAATTTCTTCTTCGTTCTGCTGCTGTTCTATGGTTAGTAGTTCCTTAAAGTATTGTTTCCACCTTGTTATTATTTCCTCTTCTTTTGTTAGCACCTGGCCGTTTTTGTTTTTTATCGTCAATTGCTTCGACCCACTGTCCCTTTTAAGCTGTTTTATTTGGCTGTAGAATTATTTGTTTTTTTTTTATAATTTTTACTCGTTTTTACAAACTGTTCCCATGCTTTCTGCCTCTCATGCTTGATCAGTATGTTTATTTCATTTTTTGCCTTGCTGTTAGCATTGCAATCTTCTTCAACCACTGTATGTATATATCTTCTTCATTTCTCTTTCTTTTCCCTTTTATGTTGCACTTCTTCCATCCACCACCTGCTGTTTTTTTGTTTTAATGTTTGAGATTCTAGTTACCCCGCAGCTTTCTGAAGCTGCTGTTATTATATTTTTCTTAAATTGTCTCTATTCCTCCTCTATTTCTCGATCGTTACCTTCTTCTTCCATCCTTTTCTTTATATTATTTTAGTATGCTTTTCTGATTTCCATATTTTTCAGCACATAGCTTTTTACCTTTTCTGTAATTGTCTCTTTTTTCTCCTAGCTTTTTATTCTCTTCTGTGTACATTTTCATTCTCACCAGGTAGTGGTTACTCCCGAGTTTAATCTGCCTTAGTACTTTTACATATTTAATTTTTTCAAGTTTCTCGAATTCACTAAAAAATAGTCGATAATTGATTTTTCATTTCTTGATTTGACCTCCCTTGTGTATTAATGTATATCTTTGTGTTCGAATTTTGTATTTGCTATCACTAAATCATTTGCTATACATATTTCTAGTACTATTTTTCCATTCTCCTACCTTATCCTTTCTCCAAATATTCTTATGTATTTTTCGTTCCCTATGTTTTCCTTACCTACTCTACCATTTATATCCCTTATCACTATTATAATTCCTTCACTTTGTCTAGTTCCACTTGCAACCCCTCAAAAAGATTCATATTTCTCTTTTTTCTATCTTTACTTTTTGATATTATTTTTTTAATTTAACTAATTCTTCTTTGTCTCTTTTCTTTCCTCCTTGTGTTTCCTATTAAATTCCGTGTTAATTTCTTTCTGTTTCCGTTTTGCCGGGTATTTTACTTTTTTCGCACTTTGTGCAAATTTGTATTACCCTTTCCTCTTTCTCTTTCTCATGTTCCTCTGGTATTACTTCTTTTTTTTTCTTTTAAAATATTCCGCCATGCTTTCCATGCTATTTACTCTTCCTCCGTTTCGGCTCATGTATTACGTTCGTGAGTATAGCTGTATTTGGGTCTACCTCTCAGAAACAGTTGCTATAGTATGTCTATTTCTCTATTGCTACGGGCGGTCTATAATTCTATTACTGTTTGACTATCACCGTTTTATAAGTACGGTATGACTGTAATTTAGTTTAGTTTTGCTTTTACTACTTTATTGGGTAGGGCTATAATTTAGTTTGACCTGTCAATTACTATTCTACTTAACCTTCCTACTTTGTTGTTTTTCCACACTCTTGTTTGTTTCTTCTTGTTTTTTGCTGCACTATTCGGTTTCACTTCATTTGTGCATGTGCTTTAGTACTTTGTTCTGCACCTTTCTATTCCCAGGTGAGGCTCTATACGGTACCATCTTTATTTGAGTATTTGCTGTGGCTTATCCATACACATCGGGTTAAACCGTCAGCACAACACCATGTCAAAGATATATCAATCGTAAATGGAAGGAGGGGTAAAATGTAAAGAAATGGTAACACAGAAGGTATTAGAGAATTTTGTGAAGATACTTTGAATATTTAAGAAGTTAAAAAGATAAAAATTAAAGGTGTATTGTACAGATGAAAAATCAATGTTATGGAAAGAAAAAATTTGGGCAATTTACCAAAAGAATAAAAATTCAGAAAACACAAGTGTTATAATACAAGATATATTTACAAATGTAGATAAAAGATATTAATTATTGTCAAGGAGTATTATCGGCAAAAGGTTTAAGATCCTTTGTATGTCACTTTCTTTGTGGTGTACCGTCGTTATCTTCAAGTTGATAGATAGGTGGACTAACAAATCATATCACTTCAAATAAAATACATTTTGGAGCTAATTTAGCAGAAAAATTTTAGGTTTATAACAAACTTCTTTCGTTTTTAAATGTAGATAGTAGGGTAAAATCAAGAATCCTCCCGCCTCATTTGCACCAGCATCCTCATTTGCACCCACATCTGGACCAAATAGTTTTCTTCGACTAGCCATTGCATCTTTCGAGATAAACCTATCTTGTTTGAAATCAATTAATATTAGATTTTTCTCGGCTACCTGAATCTTTAGGAATTTTTCAGATAGCATTACCCCCCAGAAAGCTACCCTAATTTTAAGATTTCTTACCGCTAACATTCTGAACCAAATAGTTTTCTTCGACTAGCCATTGCATTTTTCGAGATAAACCTATCTTGTTTGGTATCAATTAATATTAGAATTTTCTCAGCTACCCGAATCTCTTTAGATTTTTCAGATAGCATCACCCCCAAGGGAGCTACCCTCAGTTTAAGATTTTTTTACCGCTAACATTCTGAACCAAATAGTTTTCTTCGTCTAACCAATGCATCTTTCGAGATAAACCTATCTTGTTTAGTATCAATTAATATTAGAATTTTTTCAACTACCCAAATCTCTAAGAATTTTTAGATATCATCATCCTTGAGGGAGCTACCCCAATTTTAAGATTTCTTACCTGTAGCGACTTTTGAGCGTTCTTATAAATTTTTATACATGCGATACATTAAATTAGCTTAGAATTTTACGCAGAATTCAAATCTGTAAACAGATTTAAATCGGACCACGCCCTGCAAAATTACACACATACCCTCTGCGAGATAAATCTTTCTCCACACTTCCACTCACGAGATAAATGTACATTGTTTCGTATCAATTAATATTAGAATTTTCTCAGCTATCCGAATTTCTAGGAATTTTTTAGATAGCTCCATTCCATAGGGAGCTACCCGAATTTTAAGATTTTTTTTATCAATGTCGATTTCTAATCAGCTATCCTTTTTAATATCTACAATCCTTTAACCAAACACGTAGCAGTATTAACATAAATTAAGCACGCAAAAATTTAATAATTTATTTTATCCGATTTACAGTTTAATAAACTAATTACAATTTTTACAAAGTATAACATTTATTTTCTTCGTTTAACCAACTCCAAGCAGGTTAAAGTAACCTGTAACAAAAAATAGAAATTAATGTGCTGTTTAAATAGACCTATAACAAAAAGAGATTAATGTATAAAAGAGGAGACGTGTTTTCGGTCAATAAGACATATTGTTGTTAACCTAACAATATGAGAATAATGTAAAAACATTCCAATGTAATGTGTTTTAAATATGTAAAGGTGAAAGTCGACTTTTACGTAATCATCCTCCGAATTACATGTGAAAGCTGTATATAATTTCTTTTTAAAAGTGTATATCTTCTCCAAACAAATACGGTTATTACAGTAGGAAAGTACGCTAAATGCGAGTCAATTAATAGCAATTTAATACTGCTTACTGACCTACCTTAATTAGGTTGCTGTACTATTAGGAATTATGCACTTTTTGTTGTCCTCGCCCGGCAAACTGATTTTATTAATTAATTGGGTATAAAGTTGGTGTTTACATGGTTTCGTTTAAGACCTCGTACATATTTTCCGGATTACTAGAAGACGTTATAACCATACTTTTTGTGTTAAAGGATTTCACATCGGTAGTCTCTTCTCCCATTTTGGTGTAAACGCCGTAGAGTTCGCAATAGACTTTTATTGCTGTATGTTGTATTCTTTTTTTTATTAAGTAATCGAATAAACCGTTCCTTCTGCTTCCAAAGAAACTCGGACACTCCATCGCCGACACGGGCATTCTTTATGCGATAGCTAGCCATACGGTTGTGAAACGCTGTGCTATCCATTTCTACACCATCGTCGTTAGTAGCGGTAACTGATGCAATTTTTATGTTTGTTGCTCCGTAGATGACCAGGATATGCAAACTTTAACACCTCCATGTCGCACACTTTACACATAATTCGTGGTTGTTTCGTACAAGACCCTTTAACGGCTGGCGGAGCTGAACATTTACTGCTTAATGACATACCGTGCTGTTTTTCCTTGTATCGCTGTAAGCTATTCTTGTAAAAGCGATACTGCAAGACCCACAGTTTAAGTACTTTGCTGCCGACGGATGTATAAGCTTAACCGTGGACGATGTTACACCACGACATTTGTTCTGGTGCCGTTTGAGAGCATCCCTCCTGGTAATGTAGACGTGACAGGGCTCGCATTTAAAAACGTTTAGTACAAAACAAAATCCGCACTATAAGACTTTGGTTAAACTTGTAATCGAACTAACTTATAACTAAAAAGCTTACTCTAGCGTACCTGATTTATGTTCCTTATAGAATGCATACCGAAGGTTACCGAAGACGACCGAACGATGTTGAGGATTCAGCGGGGAACTAAATGACGTCATAATCCCTGCTGCTCGTCCAATACATTTAGCGCCAATGCATGCACCCGGTTCGCATCGTCGATGGTGCGAATGCCGTTAGTAGAAACATCGGAAACGTTTTCCATGTTATACGGATCGCGTGCATATTAAAAATCCAAAAGGGTGATAGCACACGCACACAAATTGTGTGCAAGTCGTGCTGTAGAAGATGCAGTGCTACTATAGCCAAAAACTTAATAAAAACACTTTAAACCATTACTAAGGGAATACCAACTTGTTGGCTACAGGATACTTACTAATAAAGCAATTTAATTTTAAATAACTTCTACGTCATACTTTAGGAAATGGTAGGCTTGAATATTTTCTAAATAAATCACCAAGCGAAAGTATATGCCTAGCGGTATTAAAATTAACCATTAATTTCCCATTTTTACGACCGTGGTTAATTATAGATTAAAATTTAATTTGTTCACGTTCGAGCTTCCCGTAAACTAACATATTTTATAGTAACAATGCGCTGTATAATACATGCATACCCCTTCGCCGCGCTACTGCTATTCTTGTAATTGCTAGAAAAAGTCACTCTCCTTTTACTGTTAGGACCGATGCAAAGCACCATTTTTTATACTTTCTATAGCACATCGAGCACTTTTTCGTCTGATAATTAAATTTTGCTTCAGTAGGCTTTTACACTTTCGCATAGCGGTCGGCCGCACGTAATGATTTCTAGAACTGGTAAGTACTCGATATCGCCCAAATAGAGAATTAGATGCTCGATGTCTGTCAACTTCCGATTCCCTCGTAAAAGGTAGAAAAAACTCGATCAATCATCCATCTAACTTAAACTTCGACCCGCTCCTGTTCTGATAATTTCCAAACCTTTTTCAAACGATAATGGGCTCAGAATTTTTTAAACCTTCGAGGGATCTATAAGTGGATATGTACGAGAATATGTAACCATATACATTAATCAGTCTAAGCTATTTTATTTAGTCCACGAAAACTACTATTTTTCTAAACCACAATTAATAATCGCCTTTATAGGTTTAACATTTCTACCATTACCCAATGACTGGTGCTACGTACATGGAAACTTTAATTTCTTATTGGAGAGAATCCTTATCCTCCCACGCACTGTTGCGTAGCTGCATGCCCACCCCTTTTGGGAATATATGCTCGTTATAGGTTGTAGCACCCGCGGTTTTACTTAACTACACTTCGTGAGACCCCTTTAATCTTTTTAATCGTATCTTTCTCGCCTACAGTACAGTAGGACTTAGCCCTACTACCAACAAATTCTAATACAGGACTTTTTTGTCGACAAGTTGTATATTGTGTTTATTATCCGCGGGGTAGTCACTCTTTTAAGATAAATATATCTTTTTTTGATATCAACTAATATTAGATTTTTGTAGGGACCCCAAACCTGTAAATGGATTTTAAATAGAACCACCTCTTACAAAGTTACACTTTATAAACCCCAAACCTCTAATTTTTGCACCATCTTTATTTAACTCCATCTTTAAAACCCTTTTTTTCGCTACCCAAGACATATGCTTTGACCAGCGCCGCAACGCTGACCTAACCTATCAATTTTTCCTTTTATGTATTATGTATTATACAGCGCATTGTTAGTTTATGGGTAGCTCAAACGTGTAATTGATTACGACTTATAGATCCCTCGAAGGTTTAAAAAATTCTGAGCCCATTATCGTTTGAAAAAGGTTTGGAAATTATCAGAACAGGAGCGGGTCGAAGTTTAAGTTAGATGGATGATTGATCGAGTTTTTTCTACCTTTTACGAGGGAATCGAAGTTGACAGACATCGAGCATCTAATTCTCTATTTGGGCGATATCGAGTACTTACCAGTTCTAGAAATCATTACGTGCGGCCGACCGCTATGCGAAAGTGTAAAAGCCTACAGAAGCAAAATTTAATTATCAGACGAAAAAGTGCTCGATGTGCTATAGAAAGTATAAAAAATGGTGCTTTGCATCGGTCCTAACAGTAAAAAGGAGAGTGACTTTTTCTAGCAATTACAAGAATAGCAGTAGCGCGGCGAAGGGGTATGCATGTATTATACAGCGCATTGTTACTATAAAATATGTTAGTTTACGGGAAGCTCGAACGTGAACAAATTAAATTTTAATCTATAATTAACCACGGTCGTAAAAATGGGAAATTAATGATTAATTTTAATACCGCTAGGCATATACTTTCGCTTGGTGATTTATTTAGAAAATATTCAAGCCTACCATTTCCTAAAGTATGACGTAGAAGTTATTTAAAATTAAATTGCTTTATTAGTAAGTATCCTGTAGACAACAAGTTGGTATTCCCTTAGTAATGGTTTAAAGTGTTTTTATTAAGTTTTTGGTTATAGTAGCACTGCATCTTCTACAGCACGAACTGCACACAATTTGTGTGCGTGTGCTATCACCCTTTTGGATTTTTAATATGCACGCGATCCGTATAACATGGAAGACGTTTCCGATGTTTCTACTAACGGCATTCGCACCATCGACGATGCGAACCGGGTGCATGCATTGGCGCTAAATGTATTGGACGAGCAGCAGGGATTATGACGTCATTTAGTTCCCCGCTGAATCCTCAACATCGTTCGGTCGTCTTCGGTAACCTTCGGTATGCATTCTATAAGGAACATAAATCAGGTACGCTAGAGTAAGCTTTTTAGTTATAAGTTAGTTCGATTACAAGTTTAACCAAAGTCTTATAGTGCGGATTTTGTTTTGTACTAAACGTTTTTAAATGCGAGCCCTGTCACGTCTACTTTACCAGGAGGGATGCTCTCAAACGGCACCAGAACAAATGTCGTGGTGTAACATCGTCCACGGTTAAGCTTATACATCCGTCGGCAGCAAAGTACTTAAACTGTGAGTCTTGCAGTATCGCTTTTACAAGAATAACTTACAGCGACACAAGGAAAAACAGCACGGTATGTCATTAAGCAGTAAACGAATTATGTGTAAAGTGTGCGACATGGAGGTGTTAAAGTCCGCATACCCTGGTCATCTACGGAGCAACAAACATAAAAATTGCATCAGTTACCGCTACTAACGACGATGGTGTAGAAATGGATAGCACAGCGTTTAACAACCGTATGGCTAGCTATCGCATAAAGAATGCCCGTGTCGGCGATGGAGTGTCCGAGTTTCTTTGGAAGCAGAAGGAACGATTTATTCGATTACTTAATAAAAAAAGAATACAACATACAGCAATAAAAGTCTATTGCGAACTCTACGGCGTTTACACCAAAATGGGAGAAGAGACTACCGATGTGAAATCCTTTAACACAAAAAGTATGGTTATAACGTCTTCTAGTAATCCGGAAAATATGTACGAGGTCTTAAACGAAACCATGTAAACACCAACTTTATACCTAATTAATTAATAAAATCAGTTTGTCGGGCGAGGACAACAAAAAGTACATCATTCCTAATAGTACAGCAACCTAATTAAGGTAGGTCAGTAAGCAGTATTAAATTGCTATTAATTGACTCGCATTTAGCGTACTTTCCTACTGTAATAACCGTATTTGTTTGGAGAAGATATACACTTTTAAAAAGAAATTATATACATCTTTCACATGTAATTCGGAGGATGATTACGTAAAAGTCGACCTTCACATTTACATATTTAAAACACATTACATCGGAATGTTTTTACATTATTCTCATATTGTTAGGTTAACAACAATATGTCTTATTGACCGAAAACACGTCTCCTCTTTTATACATTAATCTCTTTTTGTTATAGGTCTATTTAAACAGCACATTAATTTCTATTTTTTGTTACAGGTTACTTTAACCTGCTTGGATTTGGTTAAACGAAGAAGATCAATGTTATACTTTGTAAAAATTGTAATTAGTTTATTAAACTGTAAATCGGATAAAATAAATTATTAAATTTTTGCGTGCTTAATTTATGTTAATACTGCTACGTGTTTGGTTAAAGGATTGTAGATATTAAAAAGGATAGCTGATTAGAAATCGACATTGATAAAAAAAATTTTAAAATTCGGGTAGCTCCCTATGGAATGGAGCTATCTAAAAAATTCCTAGAAATTCAGATAGCTGAGAAAATTTTAATATTAATTGATACGAAACAATGTACATTTATCTCGTGGGTGGAAGTGTGGAGAAAGATTTATCTCGCAGAGGGTATGTGTGTAATTTTGCAGGGCGTGGTCCGATTTTAAATCTGTTTACAGATTCGAATTCTGCGTAAAATTCTAAGCTAATTTAATGTATCGCATGTATAAAAAAATTTATAAGAACGCTCAAAAGTCGCTACAGGTAAGAAATCTTAAAATTGGGGTAGCTCCCTCAAGGATGATGATATCTAAAAAAATTCTTAGAGATTTGGGTAGCTGAGAAAATTCTAATATTAATTGATACCAAACAAGATAGGTTTATCTCGAAAGATGCATTGGTTAGACGAAGAAAACTATTTGGTTCAGAATGTTAGCGGTAAAAAAATCTTAAATTGAGGGTAGCTCCTTTGGGGGTGATGCTATCTAAAAAATCTAAAGAAATTCGGGTAGCTGAGAAAATTCTAATATTAATTGATACCAAACAAGATAGGTTTATCTCGAAAAATGCAATGGCTAGTCAAAGAAAACTATTTGGTTCAGAATGTTAGCGGTAAGAAATCTTAAAATGAGGGTAGCTCCCTGGGGGATAATGCTATCTAAAAATTCCTAAAGATTTAGGTAGCCGAGAAAATCTAATATTAATTGATATCAAACAAGATAGGTTTATCTCGAAAGATGCAATGGCTAGTCGAAGAAAACTATTTGGTCCAGATGTGGGTGCAAATGAGGATGCTGGTGCAAATGAGGCGGGAGGATTCTTGATTTTACCCTACTGTAGATAATTCATTTTAATATCTTAAATATAATTTATAAAAAAAATCCCTAAAAAGTTACATTACAAGTTTTTATTAGTAACTCAGCGAATAAAAGTTATCAAAAAATAAGTTAACGCAATAAGTAGGAAAATGAAATATTTAACAAGGAAAAGTCTACTTAAATAGAAAACTTCAGCAATCAAACGGGAAAAGAATGTTTATTAAGCGTCGAAACATTAAATGAATAAGTCAAAATCACTGCAATGTACAGGGCTATTCACAGTATACGCTTCGGAACATTGTAGGTGAACTAATAACAAATATTTAAAAGTTTTCTTTCACATATGAATGGAGGTATATTAGAGGTATATTCTAAACTTATTTTGAAATTATACAGGATGTTCCAAACAATAAATAACAAAGCTATGTTTTTAAATAAAAGCCCCTGTATATTATTACATTTTGAACTCCCCGTTCCAAATAAAGGTCTTTTTTATTTAGGTTTGTTATACTTACACCTTAAGACTTTTAAAGTAATTAAATTTTTTTCAAGAAACTTCATTGGGTCTTCAGTCCTGGAACTGGTTAGACGCGTATCCTCATTGTTTCCTATTAAATTACACATTTCGCTGAAATTTCCAGTGTGCATCTTTCACTATCTGCGTGCCATAGTCTGATGTAGGTCTACCTCTATCTCTTTTTATTTTATCTCTGTTTGTAATATATCGCGGATTATTCTTCAAATACTTTAGCACGTATACTGCCCCCTATTTCTTCAATTTTTTTTTTATTTTCACAGATATCTTCGTTGTCCTACTATTTCTATAACCTATTTGTTATTAAGTTTGTCTGTCCATGCTACCAGCTTCATACACCTAAATTACAAAATTTCAAAAAGCTTCTATTTCTTTCTGTCTGCTTTTCCTTCTGCCCCTATTTCATAGACGTACTGTGTTGGGCTTCACACATATGCTTGCAACAATTTTCTTCTTGTTTCTATTTTGTTGTCTTTGAACATAGCTACTGTTCTTACTTGTTACATGCAGTTCGGTCTCCTTCTATTGTATTACAATTATATACCCTATTTCATCGTTATTCAGTGGTATGTGAATGTGGAGGGGCTGCGTGGTGTAGTTGGTATGCGTGTGACTACTATACTTAAGGTTCCGGGTTTAAATCTCGACAGGGTCTGCTTGAAAAACGTTAGGCGAGCATTTTTCACAAAAATACGCCCTCGTTCGGACGAAAGATAAAATGGAGGTCTTGGATATGGGTGTTGTCACGCACGTAAAAGATCCCTACCTTGCTTGCAGCAGCAGCAATGTAGGGATCCTTAACGTGCTTATCACATAAAAGCGATGCTCCTTCATTCTGAATTACTGACTCCGTTTTGGCAAGTTGAGTAGCACTTTTCTACGCACATTGCCCACCATCTTTCGCTCAATGCAAGCTCTTCTTCTTTTCTCTTTGCCTCGAAAGCTACTATGGTAATCAACTGATTCCAATCTTCTTCCTTTAATATCTTTTCCCAATCTATCTAACTTTTCGTTTCTGTTAGTCGCCATATAGTCTGAGACCAGGCAACCCAGAGCACTGACCATGTTGTGCAAATCTCGTTTTCAGCCATGCGTCGCTACTGTACCTGCCTTAAATGGAGGAAGTGTTCTTGTTAATTTGTTTGCCATGGCATATCTTATCGACTACACAGCTGGGGCACAGGCAATCTTTTACCAACGTTCAGCTGATCCCTTGTGCATTTGTTCAACACAACAGGCATCGCTTCTCAAACTTCCATTTTGGTAACAAGAAAACTCCCCTTTTAGGTTCTATGGAACCACTCTCTGAATTTAGTTTTAAGCATATCTATGACTTCATCTTATAATGGTAGGTTTATCTTAGGGATATTTTGAAAATTAACTATTACCTTTATCTTTGGGTTATCTAGAAAATTATCATAGAATTTTATATTTATCGTAAGATTACCTTTGGAAATTATCTTGAAATTTTACTTTTATCTCGGAGTTATTTTTGGATTGTATCGCTATCTTGAGTTTATCTTAGGAAATTATCCTTTGTTTTTATAATTGGACAAAATTGTTAGAAAATTTAATTAACTAATATTTTAAAACCAAGATTTATACAGCTTAGGTGAAAAGTAAAAGTTGAAAGAAAGAACCTAACTTTACAATTTTTAGGCAAATTTATTAAAAATTTGTTTGACTCAGATGTCAAATAGGCAAGATAAGATTTAGATGATTATTTGTAACTTTGTATATATTTTTACAAACTATTCTGTATCTTAAAACGTTTATATTAAAAAAAACTTTTTTGATAAAACTTGCTACGTGAATTAACTCGTAACATGCTTTTCAATTATTGGATAACCAGTTTCCGGTCTTTATATTTATTAAATTTACGGTATTTAGTTTAAATTAAAGAAATTCTCTTTGTTTCCTAAATCCTGTCCTGTACATTTTATAAATTATTAATTACATTGTAGGTTTAGAATGATCTAATAAGTGCGAGGCTTGTTCAATTAAGACCCATCTTTGGTCAGGAAACAATTGTAATCAGTCAACTGACGTTTTGCAACGTTAGTGGGGTTTGTAAACCTCCCACTGGTCAGTTCCTCTCGTATATATTTGACATTATAATTTAATTAAGGGGCCGCTATGCTTGCGGCCACGTCCCCAATGCTCCATCCGAAGGTACTACACTGGGTTCAAACGCGAAAATATAAACGTGCTCCTAATTATTCTAACTTCAAAATTAACACATCCTAAATAAAAATCTAACAATTGAAACAAAAACTTAAAATAGGGTTTGACTGATGGTATCCCTAGCGTTGATTTGGAGTGCCCGATCAACAAGACACAAACAAAATGAATGGGGAGGGATCCGTAATGACGAATAGCAGCCGCCAGCTCTGCTTACCGGTGCGAACTGAAGGGTCGAATTAAAACTATCCAAATCTATCTAGCTAATTTAAAATGGATTCAAATTTTCTAATAATATGCCAAATATATTAATAGTGAATCCAGCTATTTTACCTGCCCTATAAATTTACACATTTGTTTCCCTGGTCTAAGTAATTTGTTAGCATAAGTCCGTCCCTAGCTTTCCCTATCATTCCCTAACTGATTTATATTGTAATTACAATCTTCTCAGACAATCTTCTTTCCTATATATAAGCTGCCACCAAAAATGGCGGCAGAACGTCAAACAAATAATATCAAACCACAAACAATAAAAGCAGGCAAAAATATAATTATAAAAATAAATATAAATATTCATGTAAATATATAAATAAACATCTATAAGCATTAAGCGTTGAGCAGTGCATAAAATTGCAAAAAGCATGACCCAAATTATCAGGTGAACTCGCATAAGCATTATACCGGCTAGCGCCATTACGCACAAAATGTGCTCGTTAAATTATTTCAAATCTACTAATTATCATAAATCAATGTTTATGCGAGCACAACCGCCACAATTTTGTTCTTACCTCGTTAATATATTTCTCCAGCATCCGAAGATCTGGTCGTCTGGATACATTTAAACTTACTGCTAGAGGGAAATGGATATGCACTGCTAAAGTTCTGGTGGGTATGCACTAATCGTCCTGGGGGATCACAATCACTATCACTTCACTTTTAAGTCCTGGAGGGATGCGCGGTTCACTCTATTTTATTAATTATTTTATTCCTTTGTTTATTTCATTGATTTAATTTAATGAGGGTTTTTGATTTATATATTCTTATTTATTTATTTGCCCGGATTAAGTTTTAAGTTTTTATTTATTCTCGATTTCCGCGCGTATAAGGTTAGATAGTGGTCATACTGGGGTTGTCGTGCATATGGACTTTTATAAATATTATGATAATTTTTTTTTGTTTTTAGTTTTTGTTTTATTTTTTTAAAATTTTTTTTTTAGTTTGTTTTTATTTTTTCCCTGTTTTTTAATTATTTAAATACAGGTTTTGGTTACCAAACTCATATCATTTAACGCCAGGTCAAAATCTAAAATTTCCAATCCTGCCCCCCTTCCGATTTACGCCCGGTTATCGCTGTCTAATCTCGCGACCCTTCCCGCGAACTCTTTAAAAGCTGTCCAGAACGCCTTCTGGTTAGCCACTTCCCCAACTTCCTCTAGGCTCTTTGGCCATGCTAGACCTAGGGTAGCTAATTTGTTATCAGCTAACCCTCGATTTGCCGCCTCAAGTGGGCAGTCGAAAAGCACGTGCTCTGCGCTTTCAGCGCCCTCACCGCATTCGCAGCGGTCGTTGTCGGTTAAACCGAATCTTTGTAAATACGCTTTTAGGGCACCGTGCCCTGTTATCAGTTGCACCATTTTATGATCGAGTTCTACCTCAATATTATCTCTAGCTTCTAAGCTCGGTATGAATTTGTAGGTCAACCTGCCTGTGGTAGCGTTGTTCCACCTCTCTTCCCATTGTCTGATTGACTTTTCGCGCAGCTTTCTTTTAATTAGAGACCTCGGTATCGACGAATGTGATATCTGAAAGTCGCCCGTCGCGGCCTCTTTAGCTAATTCATCAGCCCTATCGTTCCCTACGTTACCATTGTGCGACCTAACCCAACAGAACTTTAAACGTCGAAACTCGAGCGCCGTATGTGCAGACGTCCTGCAGACGTCCTCCTGGAGGTTTGTTAAGGTGTTCATGTTTGTCAAAGCCGTCAGTGCTGATTTGCTGTCGCTGATTATATAATATTCATCTCTGCCCGTGTGGTTTATGACGTAATCTATTGCCTCTCGTATAGCTACCAATTCGCACTGGAAGATAGTGCTCCAGTTTGCGAGTTTCGTTTGATACCGAAACACCTCCCTTTCCTGCTTAAACACAACAAACGCCGCGCCTGCTTGCCCGTCATCCATACGTGAACCGTCTGTATAAATTCTGATACCCGTCGCGTCCCTATCGCCTTCGACAAACTCGATTTCTCTAATATCGGCCGGGTGCCCTAACTCTGATACGACAATCTTTTTCTCTACCTCCCTATTGCCAAGATAAATATCTTCGATAATTTCACGTCCCTTCCCTATATCTATTAACCTTCTATTTCGAAACTCTCTAACGACATATTCGATAGGATGAGTCCTACCGATAATCAGCACCGCCTCCGTGGAGGTGGTCCTATACGCCCTCGCCGCCTTCACCGCAGTAATGCGTTGAACGCTTGTAATAGTAATAGTTTTAAAATAAAAAAACGGGGGTAATTAAAACTTTTGTAAGTTTATTACCCTTTATCCTCGTGACTATCAGCTATATACTAAAACTCTCTATTTTTAATCTGATGTCACTAGGTCGAGATTTTCTTCTTTAGACTCCAAGCCCAGGGTAATGTCAGATGGAAAACGGCTTTAGACAAAGAAAACTCTTAGGGGTTAAACGGCTAGTAGAGTGTTAGCTCTGGGTAGATCATGAGCATGGGTCATGGGTGGATAATCGACCAAAATATTTTTAATAGGCGCCACCGTATTTTTAATACAAGTGCCAACAAAATTTAACTGTGTTTGTATAAGGGAAATGCGGAAACCTTATCTTAACACCACTATCATAGCCATAAAATTTGAATTTCACTCTTTATCACACACTTACCAAAACCTCAACCACCAGATGTCAAACAGTTGTCTCAGCTTTACCTGTGAACAAACAAAAACACCACATGGACACTATTTGTGTCTTCAAAAGCATATGCCAAAAATAGAATAAATAAATTTAAACATCTGTGAAATACTAAAGGGATTCATTTTCATTATTTTGTCTTTTTACTTAATGAGGGTTTGCTCTAGTTTTCTTTTTCTTAATTTAAATGTAGAATAATAAAACTTCATTCAAATGAAACAAAATGAATTCTATTCATATGTAGAAATCGGATATATATACATGTGACTGCAATATATATGCTTACTATCTTGTCATTAATTTTTTTTTTATAAAAAGAATTTTAGTGAAGTTTAACCTTCTAAACAAATATTTATAAATTAATCATTTCTATAAAATTTTAGTTTAAGCAAACATATCATAATTTATTTGTTCATATCACAAGATTTTATTTTTACTATAATCATTGAAGCGCTTCCTTGACCATTTACAACAAAGATTGATCATCAGAAAAATAACGATCATAAAATGCAACTACTCAAATTTAACTGTTGTCTACATAAAAAAATATACACGAATATCAGCACCAATAAAAAGCTTTTACATGACCTTAATTGTTTTTAAGCAAAATGTGAAAATTAAATCAAGACTGCATCTGGCGTCTAGATTAGGAAACAGAATCTATACTATTTTTTATCTGACACAAGTTGTCATTCTAAATATCTTGACACACATTGAATGCGTGTACAAATAACTGATAAACTAAATATTTATTCGGTGTGTTATTAACTTAAAAAAACTACTTTAAATTTGTGTTATACTAATAATCAACGTAGGAAATCTCATAATAATTTATAATACTTTCAAAGTTACGGAAAGTTTCAAACACTCACGTGTATCCAAATAAATTGCAGGTGCAAAATCATGACGTCAATTGTTGTATTTTTCCAGCGTATTAATCATCTGTAAGTTTGAAGTACCAAGATTCTTTGTATAATAAACCATTTCTATACGGCGTATTAAATAGATAGAACGAAACCATAACTGCCTGTTTTAAATTACTGCGACGAAAATTTATTATAATTTAACATTGAAAATTGTTGTTGTAGATATGTCCATAAGATATTGCACTAAAGTGAAAGTATTAGTTTAATTTATTGTATTAATCTATACCAACTGTCTTAAATGATGTATATTATCGTTCCATGTTCTCAACTCAAGCTCTTCTTCCTGACTCTATTAGACGCCTCGTGTTTTAGTCGGGACATCTTGACTTTTATCTCTAGTCTACAAAAAGCGACTTCACTCTTCGACGTTGGGAACAAAAGTGCTGATAATTAACTGAACAACGCTTGGTAACAAGCCACAGAATATAAATCTCCTAGATTCTATGTGTTATTGGGAATATTATACTTTACTTTTTATTGGCTGAATATTTACGAATTAAATGCTTTAAAATTTATCTGTTTTATTATTAATTTATTAGGCTTGGTGCAACAAGAAAAAAAATACGTTACACAGCCTCTTCCCAAGAGAAAAATTCGAGGTATGGAAGAATTTTTCTAAAAAAATTTTGACTGAAACTTCAAAATTACTCTTATTAACTGTATAAACCTCTAACAACTCACAACAAAACAGCACAAACTTTAACTATAACTAACGATGAGTTTAACAAAAAATCAGAATCATTCACTAATTGATATGGGGAATATTAATGCATGGGATTGAGTGATTAGTAACTGCGCGTACTACACGCCTATAAAGGGACAAATTCGGGAAGTCATAATCAGTATATACGTCAATCAGTTAAGAATATTTAGGGGAATCTAACACTCAGTGGATGCATATCATCTATAGTTACAAACGCAACAACCATATCAAAGTAAAAATTTTACCTGAAGCGAAAAATATTTTTCTATAAATTAGAACTGTAATAAACAAAATCGAATGTATAACAAAATTACTATTAAACAAAAATCTGTACAACGAATACTCTTCTCTAATTTACTATATCTGTGTTAAGGATTTATGTACATAACTTTCCAAGTGCTAATTACATTTAAACTAATCGATGAATTTAACAAGTACCAAAAGCTGTTATTTACGAAGTCCATTCACGAAACAAATCTCTAACACTCGAGAAACAGACAAAGTATTAACAATACTTATTCATCAACAAGATACCTTTGATCTTTGAGTGAGCACCTCACAACATTATCTGTACGACTACTATGCTACAGACTCAACTATATCTCTCAAAAATTCTACAACATCAGTGATTCATCACCAAAGAACTCCAAAACCACTAATAAATTATACGTTGAGCCTACTGGGAGACATCCACCAGCAACTCACAAAAAAAACTCTTCATGAACTCTCTTAGCTCATGTACACTCTCAATAAAAAATAAGCACATCAGGCCTAGTCTCAAACTACTAAACCAAAACTCAAGCATTCCTTTAATGCTTAATACTCTATCACACTCTAACTATATAACTATACTCAACACTTTACTAAACACTCTCTATAATCTCTATCATGTACCTCATAACTGAATACGCACCTCTTCACCGAATGCATATTCTTCTCTATATACTTGCAACATTTCTCAACATATGCTGCACTCTCAAACACCTCAAAAAAAACCATATCATCATTCAAAATCCATAAACATATCCTTGTCGTCATCAAAAATTATCATTTAACACATCCTTGTCGTCCTTTAACACATCTTTGTCGTCATCAAAAATTATCATTTAACATATCCTTATCGTCATCAAGAATTATCATTTAACACATCCTTGTCGTCATTTAACACATCTTTGTCGTCATTTAACACATCTTTGTCGTCATTTAACACATCTTTGTCGTCATTTAACACATGCAATATCTAAATCAACAAACATATTAAGCTCTATTACTACTAAAACAAAAATTACTTTAAACAAACCAAAAAAATTTCACTAACTTTAATCTTGTCCTACTTAAGAGTTTAAAACATGGACCAAAAGGAATTACTACTGACATCAACTATAATTAGAAGTGCTTAAGGATCAGAAACATTCTTATCATCTTCATTTTCACATTCATCTGTCGCTGAATATGGCTTTAAGTCTTTGACATGCCATCGACCCGCCTTAGAACCATCTATATTACTCAACTCATAAACTAAATTAGTAATCTTTCTCCTAACCACACATAAAACAAACTTTGGTGCGAGTTTAGCAGTGAATTTATCGCCTGCACTCGATAAAACCTTGTTCACTCTCCACACCTTATCACCAACCTCAAAGCACACATTTCTTCTTCTCAAATTATACTGGCGACTTGCTCGCTCATAAGCTGCATGTAAGTTGCCATGCACCTCTTTAAAGATATCGAAGAGCCCTTGTCGATCCGAGACATATAATGGTCGGCTACCTGGAATAAATTCAATATCGTCTTTGGGTATATAACCACCACTGTAGAATCTTCCGCTTACTGGAACACTACGACCAAAAGTAAAAATTAGGGTGTAACCTGTAGAGTGATGTTTTGATGAATTAATAGCATATTGAATTTGAGGTAGTTCTGAATCCCATGAATCGTGTGTATCGACATACGAACGAATAGCAGTACCCACAGTCTTGTTAATCCTCTCCACAAAATTACACTGCGGAGAATAAACTGTATTATACCATATTTTCTGAATATCGTATTTATTACAAAGGGTTTTAAAGATTCTACCTGACAATTGAGGTCCATTGTCACATATAACGAATTGTGGGACGCCAAATACTAGAAAAACTTTTTCTTCCATAAAACGTTGTATGCTGTGAGCTTTTGCACTTCGTAGAGGATGTAACAATGTATATTTGGTGAACCAATCACCCACTACTAGTAACCATTTATGTCCAAGTTTCGAGCGTGAAACGGACCCATCAAATCTAGTGCTATTGTCTGAAAGGAAACTTTACTTCTTTCTCTTTACCCATTAAACCAAGGGGACCAACATTCGATGACTTTTGAGCGCCACATGTTAAACACTTCTTACAAAATCGGTACATCTATATTCATTTTAGGCCAATAATAACGTTCCTGTATTCTCGAATTAGTCTTAGCAAAACCAAAGTGCCCTGCTACTGAAGGAACATGACAAGAGCGAATGATTTCCTCTCGTTGTGCTATAGGTACCAAATATTTCCATTCATTTAAATTTGAAGATACGGGAAGATTGGAGGGAAGAAATTTAAATACAAAATTATTTTCTACTTTCCATTGAGGATAACTTTCTGGAGAAGACAAAATTTTATTCCTCAACGAAACGTACCACGGGTCTAATTTCTCTAAATTAACTTCGATTAAGTCGACAATAGGATTGTCCGGAGGGTTGCACGACTAAGACAATCGGGCACAACATTAAATTTACCTTTCTATGAACCAAATCGAACGTATGTTGTTTCAAACGTACTGCCCACCTGGCTAATTTACCAGTCGGATTTTGAATATTATTTAACCACAACAAAGAAAAGTGATCTGTCACTACTGTAAAGCGGGTACCTTCAACCCATGGTCTAAATTTCTCAATCGCAAAGATTACTGCCAGACATTCTCTTTCAGTAACCGAATAATTCCTTTCAGCTCGATTTAGCGTTTTACTCGCATACGAAATCACATGTTCAATATCATCAATTTTCTGAATCAAAACAGCTCCTAATCCGGTGTCACTGGCATCACATTCGATAATGAATGGGAGCGAATAATCCGGCTGCGATAATAACGGAGCAGAAACTAGAGCTTGTTTAATCTGTATAAACGACGCTTCAGCCTCAGGATTCCAAATAACTCCTTGTCCTTTCTTTTTCTTCTTAATAAGATCATTGATAGACGACACTAACGAAGAGAAGTTTCGGATGAACCGACGGTACCAACTGCACATACCCAAAAATCGTTTAACTTCTGTCGTAGTCTTCGGACGTGGAAAGTTTACCATAGCTGAGATCTTATCAGGATCAGCACGAAGAGAGTTAGAGCCAACTATGTGACCAAGGAACTTTAAAGATTTTTGAAAACTCACATTTCTTTAAATTAATCGTCAGATTTGCTTCCTTGAGACGTTCTCTAACATCTGCAAGAAGTTCTAAGTGTTCTTCAAATGTAGAAGACACTAGTATCACATCGTCAAGGTAGCAAAAAACATGAGGTTCATAACGTGGTCCAAATATAGCATCCACAAGCCTTTGTTGGGTTTGAGCTGCATTTCGAAGTCCAAAAGGTACACAAGTGAAACGATATTGACCTCTAGAAACAATGCTGAAAGCAGTTTTGTCTTTAGAACTTTCCGAAAGAGGGATTTGCCAAAAACTTTTTCTCATATCTAAACTAGAAATATAGTTAGCACCCCGTAATAAATTAAGAATCCTATCTATGTTTGCCATAGGGTAACTATCATGCTTAGTGACATCATTTAACATTCGTCCATCGAAGCAAAATCTATACTCGTCACTGGACTTCTTTTTAACCAATAATACTGGAGAACAATACGGACTAACGCAAGGTTCTACCACTCCTAACTTTAACATATCATCTAGTTCTCTATTCAATATTTCGTTCATATATGGCGACATAACGTACGGCTTCCTACGAACTGGCTTGGAGTCGCCTGTATCAATGAACATCTCGATTTTATTAGTACGGCCCAATCTATTCTCACTACTTATCTCATTATACGTATCTATAACTGCTTGAGCTTGCTTTCGACGCTCAGTCGACAATTCTTCTAAACTAAATAAACTATCTTTATAATTTAAAGGCAAGGACGACTGTCCAACATAAGAGATATGATTTCCCATATCATCGCCAATATACCAAGAATTGTTTTAAAGTCAGCAACTAGACCAAACAATTTAGCAAAATCAGTCCCAAAGATGAAGGCATGAGGCAACGAAGGCACAACTAACGCGTTCAAAATACGACATTCCGATCCGATACGGATAGGTAAATCAACTGAACCTTCTACCAATTTTAACGAACCATCTGCAGTCGATACTCCTTTCTTTTCAGATATAAAAACATTCAACTTCATTTTTTCAATCACTGGAACGGCGAGGGAACCTATTATCGATGTAGTACATCCAGAATCAAATAAACCTGTAATATCCATGTCGAATAACTTTACCATCACATATGGGCGATTATCATAAGGCTTTTTCTCAAACAATGCATTAGCTTTAGGTGGAACTCTACTCCTGCAAAAATTTCTAACTACCTGAAGCCATCGCGACCACTCCTCTTTACAACATAGACCTTCTCGAGCACACAACATATCTGTAGCCTCTTGTCTAAACCCAGGGGAATCGTTATTCAACTTCTGTTCCTTTACTCGTTGAGTTGGACACGACGGACAAGTGATACTAGTCACTCCTTTACGACCACAACCATAACAAAATAATCTCTTGAAAGATCTACAGACACTGAAAGTATGTCCATAACGTGAACAATTCCAACATACCAATTTATGCTTAATAAATGAGTTACCTACTCCACTCTTTTCTGTCATTGGGGTAGCAGAATTAAGAACTTGTACTGGGGAATGTGAAGATGTAGGGGTATAAACACGACTTGAAGCATTCTGAAATGAACTAGGGGTTTTGTTTCTAACACGTGGATTAAAATAATTAATAGGCTGCTTGTGACTATATGGTGCAACTGAAACAGACTTATGTTTACTTAAAGAAGCTTCTTCTAACTTCTTACACAGTTTAACTAACGTACTAATATCCTCTATCTCTGTAAGAGCAAGATGCTGAATGAAATATGGCAATAAATTTTTCTTGACTATTCTAACTTTAGTGTGTTCCGCAGGAATAATAGGTAATCGGTTAAACAAATTTTCCATATTAGCAATGAACAATACAACTGATTCACCATTCCTCTGTAATCTATTTTTGATTTTTTCCCAAATATCGTCTTCAGGATGTGCTGGCAAGAAATCCTCCTTCAGTCTACTAACCAACGAACTCCAATCTGTTAATGAACCACGAACGCAACGATACCATACCAAGGCATCACCGGTAAACAATTCAACTGCAGAATTAAACAATTCCATCTCAGATACCTTTCGAGACTGTGCAATGTCACTAATGTTTTCTAAAAATTGATATAAGAGAGATGGGTTTCCTGAATATTTTATCGACCAAGATCCAATAGGGACTGACTGTGTGACATATGTAACCGTTGGAATGGGCACATTAGATGCAGCAATAGGATTTATATTAATATCTTTATGATTTGAACTCGTATCCTTATTTAATTTCTCATGCAGATCTGCTTCCACAACAAGAATAGTAGCCAAACTTTCATTTTTAAATAACACAATTTCCTCAAAATTTTCTTTAGGGAGCTTTAACCGTTGAATTCTACCTGTAAGATGTACTAATCTTGACCTTATCCTTTTAAAAATTGACTCAGCGGGATCATCCATAAATTCTAACAAAACATTTTTAACTGACTCTATACTAGACTCAATCTCTTCTTTCTCTACTTTGAAATCTACTTTATAACTTGAAGGATCTATCAAACAACCGGGTTTATCTGTTTCTTTGGCTAACAACCTTGCTAAAATTTTCCTTTTATCTGAAACTGGTCTTGAATTTTCAATGCCTCTAATGTTCAATTCATATTCTAACTCATTTTTAAGTAAATGTACGATGCTATAAGTTTCTGCCATAATTAAATATCTGAATACCTCTAACGTAACTCAATTATAAAATTTTTGAAGATGAAATCTCAAACAAACGAATGTCCTAACTATATAAAGAAGAACTCACTATAAACTGTAACAAACTTTAACAAAAATGAAACTAAAAGAAGACGTTACTAATATCAAAGCAAACCTCAGTCGGTGAATATAAGTGTGATGAAAATAACTACTAAATGTTCCAGCCTCTAAGTGAAATTCCAGCCCCACGTTGCGAGCGCAAGTGTAATAGTAATAGTTTTAAAATAAAAAACGGGGGTAATTAAAACTTTTGTAAGTTTATTACCCTTTATCCTCGTGACTATCAGCTATATACTAAAACTCTCTATTTTTAATCTGATGTCACTAGGTCGAGATTTTCTTCTTTAGACTCCAAGCCCAGGGTAATGTCAGATGGAAAACGGCTTTAGACAAAGAAAACTCTTAGGGGTTAAACGGCTAGTAGAGTGTTAGCTCTGGGTAGATCATGAGCATGGGTCATGGGTGGATAATCGACCAAAAATATTTTTAATAGGCGCCACCGTATTTTTTAATACAAGTGCCAACAAAATTTAACTGTGTTTGTATAAGGGAAATGCGGAAACCTTATCTTAACACCACTATCATAGCCATAAAATTTGAATTTCACTCTTTATCACACACTTACCAAAACCTCAACCACCAGATGTCAAACAGTTGTCTCAGCTTTACCTGTGAACAAACAAAAACACCACATGGACACTATTTGTGTCTTCAAAAGCATATGCCAAAAATAGAATAAATAAATTTAAACATCTGTGAAATACTAAAGGATTCATTTTCATTATTTTGTCTTTTACTTAATGAGGGTTTGCTCTAGTTTTCTTTTCTTAATTTAAATGTAGAATAATAAAACTTCATTCAAATGAAACAAAATGAATTCTATTCATATGTAGAAATCGGATATATATACATGTGACTGCAATATATATGCTTACTATCTTGTCATTAATTTTTTTTTATAAAAAGAATTTTAGTGAAGTTTAACCTTCTAAACAAATATTTATAAATTAATCATTTCTATAAAATTTTAGTTTAAGCAAACGTATCATAATTTATTTGTTCATATCACAAGATTTTATTTTTACTATAATCATTGAAGCGCTTCCTTGACCATTTACAACAAAGATTGATCATCAGAAAAATAACGATCATAAAATGCAACTACTCAAATTTAACTGTTGTCTACATAAAAAAATATACACGAATATCAGCACCAATAAAAGCTTTTACATGACCTTAATTGTTTTAAGCAAAATGTGAAAATTAAATCAAGACTGCATCTGGCGTCTAGATTAGGAAACAGAATCTATACTATTTTTATCTGACACAAGTTGTCATTCTAAATATCTTGACACACATTGAATGCGTGTACAAATAACTGATAAACTAAATATTTATTCGGTGTGTTATTAACTTAAAAAAACTACTTTAAATTTGTGTTATACTAATAATCAACGTAGGAAATCTCATAATAATTTATAATACTTTCAAAGTTACGGAAAGTTTCAAACACTCACGTGTATCCAAATAAATTGCAGGTGCAAAATCATGACGTCAGCTGTTGTATTTTTCCAGCGTATTAATCATCTGTAAGTTTGAAGTACCAAGATTCTTTGTATAATAAACCATTTCTATACGGCGTATTAAATAGATAGAACGAAACCATAACTGCCTGTTTTAAATTACTGCGACGAAAATTTATTATAATTTAACATTGAAAATTGTTGTTGTAGATATGTCCATAAGATATTGCACTAAAGTGAAAGTATTAGTTTAATTTATTGTATTAATCTATACCAACTGTCTTAAATGATGTATATTATCGTTCCATGTTCTCAACTCAAGCTCTTCTTCCTGACTCTATTAGACGCCTCGTGTTTTAGTCGGGACATCTTGACTTTTATCTCTAGTCTACAAAAAGCGACTTCACTCTTCGACGTTGGGAACAAAAGTGCTGATAATTAACTGAACAACGCTTGGTAACAAGCCACAGAATATAAATCTCCTAGATTCTATGTGTTATTGGGAATATTATACTTTACTTTTTATTGGCTGAATATTTACGAATTAAATGCTTTAAAATTTATCTGTTTTATTATTAATTTATTAGGCTTGGTGCAACAAGAAAAAAAATACGTTACACGCTCGCCAATTGACGCATTTCCCGGACTTTGCAACCTTCCGCCCATACAGATGCTGCGTACAGCATTGCCGGCTCTATCGCTCCGGCATAGACCGTCCTCAGCGATTTGCCCCTGAAACCCCAGTTTATTTTCGCCGCCGCCATCATTTTGTTTGATATTTCGCTGCCTTTGCTTTTAACGTACTGCACGTGAGCTTTCCAATTTAACTTATTGTCAATCTTTACCCCGAGGTATGTCCTAGCACTAGCCTAGGAGGTCGCTGTCCAGGTTTCATTCCGAAATAAAGCGCCTCTGACTTCGCCGTGTTAAATCTTAATTTTACCGCCTGCGACCATTCCTGTAGTTTATTAAGCGCCTCGTTCGGTTTTGTACGCATATCCATTAACAATCGCGATCTGACAATTAAAAGCATATCATCCGCAAACCCAACGATTGAGCATCCTGTGGGCAACTTGACCCTAAAGATGCTCTCATACAACAACTTCCAAAATGTGGGACCAGAGCAGGACCCCTGCGGACATCCCCTTTCCACCTCATGCGACAAAACTTCACCCGGAATTTCAACCTGTGCCAATCGCCCCGAGAAATAACTCTTGACCAAAGACATCAAGTTTCGCGGACAACCCCTATTTTCCAACTCGCAAACAATCAATGGCCACCAGGCAGCATCAAATGCTCCTGAAATGTCTAAAGCAACAACAACACAGTACTCTTTAGCATCTCTCGCCTGCTTAATTTCCCCGACAACGAACTCTAATGCGTCGATAGTCGACTTACCCTCCACGAAACCAAACTGTCGGTTATTAAAACCGCCGCTGTCACGCACTAAGTGCTCAACTCGGGTAGTCATAACGCGATCCAAAGCTTTCCCCAGCACCGGCAGCAAGCTAATTGGACGATAGCTGCCCGGGTTTGACGCATCCGCTTTTTTAGGTTTAGGTATGAATTTTACGTTCTGGACTTTCCAGCAACGCGGAAAGACGCCTCTCTCTAGACAAAGATTAAACAACCCGACAAAGACGCACGGGGCTAACAGGCACGCCTCCAGAGCTGCGTCTGAAGTGATTCCGTCGTGCAACGGTGCCTTCTTAGGGTTCATTCTCCTAAGAGCCCTGACGACCTCGTGAACTAGGATTGCCTTATCGGCACCAGTTCCTTGCGCTTCTGTAGCTTCCCGACGTACTAAATCGTGTGACCCCTCATCCTCCTCGGGATCATCCGAAGGGAAGAATTTCTCTAATAAATATTCTGCCGTAGTTTTAAAACCTTCCGTATTATCGCCATTTGTCTTTCTTATGTTACCGAGCGCGATTTTCTGTTGTTTACCCCTTATTACGCGGTGTGCGGTTCCCCAAGGTTCTTTCTGTGAGTTTCGCGTGCAGAATTCTTTGAATTTATTTTTCGCGTTTCTTCTATTAATATCTTATATTCGCGGTAACTTTGATTGTATTCTATTCTCCGTTGTTCTCTTATATTTCCCGAGGCGCGTTGATAGCGGCGCCTTAGGTTACACGTTTCTGACCGCTTGGTGGTTAGTTCCCGGGTCCGCCAGGGTACGCTGTGTTTAAATGTTTTCTTTCGCGGCATGGAGTACGACAATGCGTCTACCACTGCGTCGTTTAAATTTTCCGCGAGTGTTTCTATTTGGTCTGCCTCTCGGCAGTTAAATAGCTCGTTTTCGAGCGCTGGGATACTTTCGCCAAATTTTTGTTTAAACCGCTCCCAATTTGCTTTTTTATTACAGAACCGCGGAAATATAGTTAGCTGCTCGTTTGCGCTTGTTTTGGTTTCAACGTCCCATGTTATTAATTTATGGTCAGAGAGCGTTTCCTCGTCCGACCTTAATTTCCAATCACAAATGATTTCTAACATCTCGTGCGAGGCTGCAGTAATATCAATAAAACTGCTGCCTCTATGCCCCTCAAAAGTAGGTGAATCATTAGTGTTTACCACACTAAGATCCCATTCCGTTAAAAGATCAGCAACCTGCGAACCCCTATCGTCTTCTATAGGGCTACCCCATAACGGTGACTTAGCATTAAAGTCTCCCCCGATTATTAGTTTCTTATTTCTTCCAATTTGGCGAAAAATGCCTTCGATGTGATTTATTATCGGATTTATTATCCTCGGTTTGAGGATTTTCCCGACGGGAGTCGACTGGTGGAAGATACGCGCTTATCACGTAGAAAGTGTTTGTCCTGTTTTTATTTCCGCGGTGGTTATAAACTCGTTGGTCAAATTGTTTAATATTATCCCGGCGCACGTCCCATTATTTATTATTATTCCGCTGCGCGGTCGTTCGCTGTTTGCGTTTAAGACGGTAACCCCCCTCCCAAAACCTGTTATTTTATGGCCATACAGGTGCGGTTCCTGTATAAACCCGATGTCGATTTCATTTTCTTTTATTATTTTGACGAAATTATTGGTGGCCCCTTTGCCCTTGCCTAAATTAATCTGCGCGCATTTAATTTTCGAGCTCCTCAAAACATCATCTAATGGCCTAGGATCCATAGTCAATGTTCCTGGTGATGACTGTTTTCAACCGCTGCATCGTGGGGCACTGGCTGGACTTCGCATGTGACGAGTGTCGACCCTGACGCTACCAACCCTATCGTTCGACCTCACACAGACAACACAACAAGAAACTGCCCGCCTACAGCTCTTGAACTCATGCCCCACTTCGGCGCAGTTACCGCAAAACTGCACCCGCTCCTTACACTCTGTGGACCTGTGGCCGAACTCGTAGCAACGGAAGCACTGGATCATTGAGAAACGATCACGAGCCCAAACCCTACGCCAACCCAAACAAACTGCCTCCGACAAAAAACATCTCCTAGCCACCGACAAAACCTCAAAAACGACGCTGACCAACGGATCTCTGGGTCCCCTGCCACCGAATCGGAACTTCTCCTTCATCTCCGCCTCGAACCTAATCCCCCTGAAGCGGGGGTTTTGAGCAATCAACCTCTGCAGGAGCTCTTCTTGCTTCATCTCCCTCTCTACCCCAGGGAGCACGATGCGCGGCCTCCTCTTCTCGATGGTCCTAGCTGTAAGACCCTGGTATATATTTGACAGCGATTTTAAGTATTGTGACTTTGAAATGACGTTTGTTGTTAAATCCGACCAAATGTGATCAGCGTGCGGTCATTCAATTTCTGTGTGCTCAAGGTTTGCAACCATTGGAAATTCATACACGAATGCAAGCAGTGTATGAAAACGCATGTTTTGCGTATCCAACTGTCAAGGAATGATGTCGAAAATTTAAGAATGGACGCAAAGGACGAATGATAAGCCGCGACCAGGTGCAATGTGTACTGCGTCAACAAACAGGAATATGGCATGTGTGGAAGGCCTGTTGACATTTATTTTCGACCATGACGGACCCTTGTTGATAGAATTTACAGAACCTCGGGTACATATCAACGCAAACCTGTATAATGAAACGTTGAACAAGCTCCATCAAGCAATAAGACGAAAACGTCCAGGGAAGCTTTCACGTGGTGTCAATCTGCTTCACGACAATGCTCGACCTCATGTTGCTAACGTAATGAAAGAAAATCTACAGCAAAAGAAATGGAGGACATTAAAGCATCCACTCTATAGTCCCGATTTATCGCCTTGCGATTTTCACATCTTTGGGCCACTGAAAAAAGCGTAAAAAGGCAACCGTTTTCAGTCGGACGAAGAAGTACAAAACGCCGTGAGAGAATTCTTCGAGCAGCAGCCACAAGTTTTTTTAGGCAAAGTATACATAGGTTGACGAAACAATGGAATATGTGTCTTCATCGTAGTGGTAATTATTTGTAAATTTAGTTGTCAATAAATTTTTCCTGAACCAAAGATGGGTTTCAATTGAACAAACCTTGTATAAATATGCGAAGCTAATCTCGGGGATCTTTTTCATCGTTCTTGAGGAATGAACTGTAAACATGCATTATCAAAGTGTATAAGTCTCTACTCCAATCAGTTGTAGGACATCAGTGAATTTGAATGAGTCAATCCCAGAGTGATAAACACAATGTTGAAACGAGTGAGATGATTTACACGAACAATCACGTCAGTACCAAAATCAACTGAAGCGGTTTATTTAATTAAAGGGGTATATAATCACATAATTTGTTCGACTTTAATTTAAATAAAATAAAAATGTCTTCGTTTTAATACAGTTATGCTAGTCCTCTCTTAATAACAGAAGATGTCGGTACGGTTATAAATTTCAATGTAATTTAAAATACTCGAACATTAACTAACATAACTAACATAAAACTAACATAAAACTAACTATCTAACATAAAACATTCATTTAGTGGTTGCTATGTAATCGTAATAAGGTTGTTGTCTATGGAACTTTAAATAATTGAATCCAAGAATATTGTGTTCTATCGAATCAATTTCTAAAGGGTGGCATAGTTTTAAGGCTTGGAGACAAACAAGATGGATAAAGCCAATGTGTAGGTTTGTTCATTGCTGTAAAATATGACAATCATATATCTTGTTAAGAAACCTGCAAAGAGAAATGTGATCTGCATGTCATGTCCATAAAACAAAACATTTAGGGCAATGCCAGGTAGTTGTTTCGTAGTCAAAGCACTACACATTAAATGGTTACTGTTGCATTAGAGTTGTTATAATATGGTAAATCTTCTTATGAAACATGACTTTTTAATTGCAATTAGATAATACAAAGATTTAACATGCACGTCTACCTTGAATGCACTAACAACCAGTAGGGCATGCCACAACAGACGTGTTAAATTTACATTGGAAGTAATAGCTATTAATGAGAATAATTACGACACAGCTCAACTTTAGTAACTAAACCATTTTTGAAATTCTTTCTATTAATTCCTACAATTTTTATATTCAACTTTGTCAACTGTATCTCCAAACTGATATACTTTTAGAAGAATGTTTAAGTTGTTGTCACGCATTTTAATGAAAGATCATTATGTACGTTAAAAATGATCGTATCAAAAGCTTTGCATATATAACAAACTGGAGAAGTCGTTATATACTTAAAACAATAATTATCTAGGTTTTGAAATAAGCTGTGATAATACATATAATACGATATTTCTGATTTGTTGTTATATTTCAGTATACTGCTTTAGTATTTTGTATAATCACATCACATTGCTAATTTAGTTGTATTCTGTTATATATTTTTAATAGATCCAAAGACTATATTAAAAACTACACAATAATAAGTGGTTATAATTTTCAAATTTAATTTTATAACGACAACATTATAATTAGTATAAGGCACAGTTCATGTATAATACTTACTGCAGAATTTCCATAATTGCAATCTATAGCACTTTCTTGCTCATACAACTCCTTTAATTTTGCATGAATATTAAATGCAGGTTTAGAAGTCTGTGGTTTTGTTTGTTCGGCTTCTAAGGAACTTGTCGTATGACTGGAAAACGACACAATTTCGCCCTTTTAGATGCATGCTTCAAAAATCATTTTAATAATTTATAACAAGAAAGGCACACACTTACTTCATTCTCATTACTACTCATTACTACTCGCTCTAATATTAGTTCAATTAATTATTTTATTTTGACTTAGTATAATTTAGAGCAGTTTGTCCAAATTTCATAATTAATGTCTGTTTAAATTCGAAGAACTGGTGGTCTGGAATTTCAAATCCCAATTTGGGAGAACCCAAACAAAGTTGGACCAGGTACAAGCATCGACCGAATCCAGCAAAACAAACAAACTTGGAGGAGATACAAGCATCGATCGAATCCAAACCAAACTAACGTGGACAAAGTACAAAATCGACCAGAGTCCATGAAAGCGACGAGAAAATTAATGTAAAATCATTTTCCATAAAATCAATTGATTTTTACAAATTTTCTGGTATTCGCTAGTAATAGTAATTTTTTTTTAATTTTTTTTTATTTTATTACTTAATGTATGTACAGATTTCTTTTATAGCATTTTATGCCATTGTATGAAACTAATTTCCTAAGGGAATTATTTTCAAACGAGAACTATTTTAAGAGAATTGACTTTTAAAGAAGAATTTCTAAACAAGAGGTTAGTCTTCCTGTGGCGATTAATTTAGCTGTTATTGGTAACGTCATTGGTTAATTCAAATATCGTATATTATAAATTCATTAATTCCAATTGATTATATTGAGCGCATTATCAATTCAGGTTTAGCATTTGTTTTCTGTCATTCTGTCTACTTCGATCCTGGTTGTTGCTTTATGCGGTTTAGTCGTCTGCCATTTTTGAGATTTGTAACTCCAGGAATTTTTGAAGCAATCTATTTGATGTTAAATTATTGACTACGTATTCTTGGTTATGATTGTTCAATAAACTCATTTGCGAGGATTTATATATCAAAGTAAAGGTAATTATTGTATTATTCGAGTTCATTGATTTGTTATGCAGGTGTTTTAGGTATCACCTGTAGTTGCCGTCCGTATTGATCATCAACTGATCGTTAGATTATTTCATAGTTTATTGCCCGTTGCACGGTAGTTGTATATATGAGTTATTAAAGATTACTAATATTAGAAATTGTAGTGCTTCTAGTGTTACTATAGGTGTACCGTTTACATTCAGGTCTCCTAGTGCAGTTTAGGTGTTCACGTACAACCTAGTTTTAGTCGTGTGATGAAGATTATTGGGAATTCCGTCAATGCAGCATTTGGTTTGGCGCAAGATTCACTTGATGGATATTGTCATTACATACCTATCTTATAAAATTTATTTTTCATTTATATAAATTAAATGCCAGTGTAGTATAAGTTTTGGCATTGAGTTCTTAACGATTTTTGTATACAATTTTATAGTACTTTTGTTGTTATAATTTGGTGATATTGAAATGACTGTCACACATAAATATTCATTCCATAGCGATCAATAATTAAAAAATCTTTATTTACATATAGGTGCACCATTATATAATTTATTATATCAAAGTGAATATTTTTGTAACTGATATCGGTGCACCAATATCCCCGTTACATACCGTACATTAGTAATATTATTTGTTGCATTAAGTTCCACATATATAAAATAGTAGAGTAATAATTTGCATAAATTTTTGGTCCAATAAGAATTATTTATTGATGCTGTATACTACTAATAATTTAGTAAACATTGTTATTTTGTATTTGGTATTTAATTTGGTACGTTTCGTGACTGTGTGTGTGATTAAGGTTCTATTTATTGTAGGAAATCTTAATATCATTTTGACGGGAGAACGTCTCAATTGGGTTCGCGGAGATTCAGGTTATTTCAATTGAGTGACGTTTATTATTATTCGATCTAAGACTTACTTTAGGGATGGATTTGTGAGACCCACTCCCTCCTCCACTGGTCTAGTTATGGCAACGTTCCTAGTAGTTTTCGCTGTTCGTTTATATCTATTGGTCCTTGTTTGTGTAAGTATTTTGTCTTTAGGCATCAGCGCCTTGCGGTTCTTACTAGCCAACGTTTAAACGGTACAAGTGGTAGCAGTTGGACGATTCTAACGAGTTGTCTTTCAACATGCCGCCACTGTAACAATAAGTATGCGAGAGTGTATGTGTTAAACCACTTTGTCGCCTCTTACGACAAGCAGGTCGTACCATAGAGCTAGTCTAATCTCGGATTCGCACGGGGTGAGGTACAAAAAGAGGACAAAAGAAAAGGGAACCAAGCAGAAATGTATGTTTTTATAAAGTGTGTGCGTGTGTGTGTGTGTATGAAATGTGTGTGTGTGCATGTGTTGGACCGCTTTAGTTGCCTCTTACGACAGGCAGGTCGTACCGTGGGACTATTTTATTCCCGAACCCACACTGGGTGAGCGAAAGAAATTCCAGCAAAACAGGAAAAGTAAATACATGAATCATAAAATCCAAAAGTCAAATCCTAAGGAGAGCAAAATCGACATAAGAATATGGGGGCGCGAGAACTAGATATTGAGCTTAAGAGGTTTACGCCGCCTGCAAGAAAACTAAACGAGGTCGAGAACATTAGGATTTCGCCAATATACATCTTTATGTTCTGCATCAGCATTGACCAATGTCTGCCTCTTATGGACAGTTTTCTGCAAAACAGGAACAGCAGGGGGTTGTAGTAGTTGTGGCACGCGGTTCTGGAGGTGGCGACGAGGGTGGTTTAGGAAACTCAAAACGCGTTATGGAAGAAAGTTCTTTGTTTTTAGAATTGGTTGCAAATGGTAAAAAAAGAAACATCAGAATATCAACTGTAGAAAAAGGAAAAGTATTATCTATAAGAGAATCAACCTTACAAAAAGAAACACAAGCAGAGCACACTTCAGTTACGTTAGTTAAAGGGACAAGCAGTTAAAATTTCATTGACGTTAGATAAAGGACTAGCAGGATCACACTTAGAAAAAGGATCAGAATCCGACAACACTTCAGCAACATTACATAAGGGAACAGAATCAGGTATAACTTCATCCTCCTTACAAGAACAAACAGCATCAAGTAAAACTTCGTCAATGTTAGATAAAGGAGTAGAAAAAAGTTTATCAACATTAAAGAAAGGAGCAGAGCCAGTCAGAATTTCATCAACCGTACAAGAGCAAACAGCATCAGGTAGACATTCGTCAACATTAGAAAAAGAGACACCAGCTAGAATTTCAGGAACTGTAGCTAAAAGAACAGAAGCAGGTATAATTTTGTCAGCATTAGATAAAGAAACACAATCAAAAAGAATTTCGTCAACATTAGAAAAATGAGTAAGAGCAGGTAACATTTTATCAACGGCCGATAAAGGAGAAGAATCAAGTAAGACTTCATCGATGTTAGACAACGGAGTAGGAACAGACAAAACTTTAGCCACAATAGGAACTGATTCCTTGACAATAGTAAATAAAGAAACAGGATCAGATAAAACTTTGACGACAACAGCACCAGGCTTTATAGCTACGGGTTTAATAACCTCAGCAAAACTTTCTCTATCCATATTAAAAGTTATCATCACTTCAACTACAGCTGTTATTGTAGACACGGCAGAAATTTCTTAAGTAAAATTATTTTAAGAAAGTAGGAACAGGTAAAACTTTGACAACAACAGCAACAGGCATTAAAGATACAGGTTCAAGAACTTCAACGGGACCTTCTCTATCCATATTAGGAGTTATCGTCACTTCAGCTACAGCTGTTATTGCAGACACGACAGAAATTTTTTGAGTAGATTCATTTAAGAAAGCAGGAACATGTAAAATTTTGACAATAACAGCAGCAGGCATTAAAGATACAGGTTCATGAACTTCAACAGGACCTTCTCTGACTGAATTAAAAGTTACCGTCACTTCAGCGACATTTGTGCTTGCAGGCACGACAGAAATTTTTTGGGTAGAATCTCTTGAAACTCTTGAGACGCTAACTGTAAATGACTAATTCTAAGTATGGGTTGCAATGGTGGTGGAGGCATAGTTTTGGGTGGAAGTGAAAACGTAGGATCCATATGATCATCGTTTGAATCGCAAGGGACAGAAGAAATTTGTTTCCTGGTAGTAGAGGTTCGGTTAGTAGAGACGTGATAGCCGTAACAGACAATATTATAATTTGAAGACACATATGGTTGTAAAGGGTATGATGTGATGGTAGTAGGGCGAGCAGAAGAAGGTGCGGTAAAGGATGTAGAACTAGAGACGAAAGAAATTTTGTTCGAAGCTATATTTGCCGAAGAAAGGTATGTTTTGATAACAGTAGCAGGATGACCTGTATGAGGTACAGAAGAGAACGTAGAGTTAGAAGCAGAACAAAATTGGCTCCTAGAGTTGAGAACAGAATTTGGAGTATTATTCGAGGACCTATTAGTAGTAGGATGACAGTTTGGACAGTTGCGGCGAGAAACTCCAATATATCTGCAACCATAGCAATGGAGTACTTAAGGACGAGTATAACGTGTCGAAACATGGCCAGGTTTGTCGCAATTAGAGCATATGAGCTGATGAGTAGAAGCAGAACTAGGAATTAAAAGAGTAAAAAGTACTCGGTCATGCCAAGTAAAAGTATTTTCCTCAACTATAGCAGACTCATAATTAAAATCCGGTTCAGCAGTAACAGTATATAGCAGGGGATACGACATCATCAGCCAAAATCTTTTCCGGTTCTAACTTCAAACATTCGTTTTTTAATTCTTGTAAGGAGCGGACGGTAGGCAAATGGGCTCTATAGAATAGAGCGAGGTTACGGAGTACAATGGACAATTGATCATCCGCCTTGAAAAATCCATAAAACTTGAAACAGAGTCGTCATACATGTGAAATAGTCTGCGATGCTTTCTGAGGACTCGTGCTGTCTATTGCAGATACATCAAACAGTCTTATTCCCATATGTCATTTTGAATACGAATAAATTGAAAGGGTAGAAAGTAACTAAATAAAGGTTAACCGTAATTCCATAACAGCTCAAAAAAATTATCGCGAGTACAGGACAATTTAAACCATATCTGACGGACAAACTTCAGGAACACTAATAGGAGGGAAGCAACAAAATAGAAATTAGGGATAACAATAGGGCGCCAGCATAATCAACGAACTAGAATTATCGACGAAAACACAATTCCGATAATCTGATATGAGCCAACCAAAGATATTGAGCAACCAAGAAAGAAAACAAGACTAGAATGTAAGAAGATCGAACCCACACAAGAAATAAAGAGAATCGATCCCCATGTGAGAAACACCAAACGCTCGAAGGAAAAAATAAATACCAGTTCAAACGTAAGGGAAAAAGAATAAGTAGCATCAGGCTGAGAAATGCGAGTAATGTAGAAAATTAGGCAGTAACAACACAAAAATCGGAGCAAAAGTTAAACCATACAATATCGGAGCCAAAGTTTAACATAACAAAATCGGAGCAAAAGTTACTCAAAACAAAATTGGAGCCCCCCGGCAGAACGTCAAAATTTATGCTACATACATCGACGTAGCTGGACGGACACTACAAGGATGACGGGGTTTAATTGGCGAGTAGGCGGAGTTTTATAATTACCAATAATAAAGGGAAGGCCTGGGTTAAACCAAAGAAATTAACAGTGCTTATTAATACACATAATTACACTAAATGACATTTTGGGGAGATATAAAAGCGTAGTATATCCAAAAACGAAAAATCAATAACTACAGTTGTTCATATAGCAGAAAAAACCCAAAGAAAAAATACTGTTTAACATGGCAAGCTGCGGGTTTTAGATCACTACATATCTTAATTAACGAAACAAAAAAAAATTACTACTCTAAAGAAACAACTCTAAATTGTCATCGTAAACATAAAGGTACATATATATCGTTGCTAGAATCTTTCTATTACTCTGTACATCTCTTTTATTAATTATTCCCCTAATTCTTAACTTATTATCTAATTTATCTTTTTTTAAAGAACCACTTAGAACGTATCAGCCATTTTTATCAAGGGTATCTTACAAGTTAATATCAAACTTAAATTGCATTAATTAAGTGAACGATAAAGTGCAAGTTTCAACTTAGCAACAAATTAATCGCAAAAGTTTTTCGCAAATAAATTCCGTTCAGCAAGAATACTTAAAGTATTTAACTACAAGTCGGTATAAGAAAAAAATCGATTAAAATGATCGAATCGATAGATCGAGTGAATCGACAATATAATCAATCAGGTTACAAGCACTGAACTACAATAAACAATTTCGGCTTAAAAGAATCTAAATAATCAAGATCATGAAAGAATCACATCTATAGAATCAAAAACTATTCGCATTAAACATAAAACTCTACACGTTGATTGTCTGTGTAATTTTTGTCGAGTCTCACGTTTGCGGTGCCAATGCGAACTCCTTAAATTATACCGGGTAGATGATCATAAGGGTAAAATCGAGTCTGACATACACCCCTGTAATATGTAGACTGAAGGTCAATATTAGTGGGTGTTGGTTTTAAAATTCTAGGTCCAAGGTTCGGAATGTTGGAGGGTAACCAGAAGTGACTAACAACTCACTGAGACGAAAGCTAACCGGCGTTTAGGCCTGCAGAGGCATGAGAGCGGGATGGGTTTTAACACTAGATAGTAAGGGGTCAAATCAAAGATGGATATATTTTAATAGGCGCCACTATATCCTAGCTTAGATAGAAATAATACACAATCAATTTTTTAAAAGAACGAAATCTACGCAGCGACAGATAAGTCTGAGGGAGGATATAGAAAACCTCAAAACAACCACTGCTATTAAACGAAACCAAATATACACAATATTACTTACTTGGATGTCTGTGCTGCCTGTAGTTGGACTGATAGGATTCTCCTGTAAATATATACAATACCAAATGCAAAAGGAAGACACTCTTTGTATCCCATAAAACAGTAAAAAGTTATTAATGTAATTTTAATCAAGCACTAACATCAGGCACTAATGTCACTAATATTGTGAACTATCTGTAATACATTTTTGGACGATTTAAATTATTATTTTTTCTTATATTCACCTTAGCTGTTTAGTTGAAAAAATAATAAGAATTTATAAAAAGAATAAAATATAATGAAATTTGTTTGGTAAATATTTTAGTATAATATTGTATAACTTCAAATAGATTTTATTTGGAGCACTTACTGCTCATGCAATATCCTTGTTAATTATGCTTGTAGTGTACTCTAATGAAGCCAGACGTAGACTGCCCTTATTAAAGATGAACTATCATGCCATACAGGCGCTAGTGAAGATGTTAGGCAACCCAACTCACAAAAGATCTTATTGGTGTTGTCTACCTAACATCTCCCCAATTAAATAAAATAAACAATTATGGTTTTTCGTTTTTTAACTAAATAATCACTTGCTAATAAGTAACACAGTCATGAAATTTTCGAGGTAATTTTATTTCACGTTTGTAGCGCACTTCACTTTTACAACTTTCTTCAGGATACACTGTGACACTGTCGATATTCACTTCATACGGACTAATGACATAATCTGCTGTATAGTTAGGTGAAAAGTGCATATCATGGTTACTACTGTTTCTGATTTTTATGTAAATTTCATTTCTAATTACGCATTTTCCATCTTTCTTGACAATTTTAAATGTGTTATCCCTGATTTTCTCTACAATTTTACCTTTTCGCCATGTACTTTTTTAAAACATTCGAAACCATACCAAAACCTTTTTGAAAAATTTTAGTCTGAAACCTACACATCTTTTATCATACTTATTTTTAGCAATTGTTTGTTGAACGTCTAGTTGTTTGTTATAAAGTTTTTTGTTTAATGGTTTTGATGCGAAGTTTTCATTTTCAAATATTAGGTGATCTCTTAGATATCTAGACATTAGAATTTGCGCAGACGAGAAGCCACTGTTTAAAACAGGAGTATACAAGAAGTGCAAGATATATGTCTTCATCATTGTCTAAGCATTTTTAAGCAATTTTTTAACGGTTTGTACATTTCGTTCTGTGAATCCATTGAATTGTTGATGATGCGGGGAACTATTGATAATATTGAAATTCCAAATGTTTATAAATTCATTAAGTTTTTCAATTCGACATTGAGTTGCACTATCACTTACGATTATTTTGAGAATCCCATGTCTTGACAAAACCGATTTTAATTAATTATTTATATTTTTGATGTTAAATTGTTATTCCAATCCATAACTTCAGGATATTTTAAATAATAATCAACCATTATTAAATAACTCTTACCATGAGTTTCAAATATATCCATTCCTAATTTTTGCCAAGGTTTCTTTATTATGTTGTGTGGTGTTATGGGGTATTATCTTTTTGAATTTGCGTATTTATTGCACATTTCACATTTTTCTATAAGTACCTCAATATCATTTTTGATTTTTAGCTAATAAACTGTATTTTTTGCTCTTGCTATACACTTTCGAACTCCTAAATGACCTCTGTGTATATCTGATAAAATTTTGTTTCTCCAAGTGTTTAGAATAATTAGTCTGTTACCAACATATATCAACCCTTGTGCCGATGAGTAATAGTTTCTTTTAATTTATAAAATGGTTTTAGACTACTAGGTACTTGTTTAATTTTTTGTGGCCAATTATTTTGTGTGTACATTTTAATTTGGCATAACTATTCATCATTTTGTGTTGCTTTTATTAATTGCTTGAATCCTTCGTCAGTCATTTTGATATTATTTTGTATTAGGCAAACCTGCAATTCTCAATCTAAGTTACCTTTTAGTTCTTTGCTCATATTTAGTATTGAAAGGGTATCTGCCACTTACAGATCCTTTTCCACTTCTGTAAATTATTTTGATATTATATTTTTGAAGAGATAATCTCATTTGTTGTAGCCTGGGCGGACAAAAATTTAATGATTTTTTAAAAATACATAGAAATCTCGACCATAAACGTATTGGTAAAATTTGTTAACACCAAAGCAAATCGCTAGGAGTTCTTTTTCTATTTGTGCATAGTTCTTTTGCGTGTCTGTTAAAGAACATGAAGCATATGCACTTGGTTTATTATTTTGTAACAAAAGAGCTCCTAATGCGTAATGTGAAACATCTACTGAAATTGTTACAGTTTCTTTTGAATTGAAATATTTTAAAATTGGTTCAAAAATAACCATTTCTTTTAATGTTTTGAATGCAATAGCTTGATACTCATTCCATTGAAACATACCCTTTTGTTTTAATAAATCTCTGAAGGGTTTGGTTATTTGAGACAAGTTATTTATAAATCTACCTAGATATTGTTGCGAGCTACTATTAGGCAACCCGTCAAACATACACGAACACTGCATATTCTACAGGGATCAAGAAGCTTCTGGCAATTACTGGAGGATAAGTCATCCTTTTTAATTCACGGTATAAATAAGAGCGATGATGAAGTACAGAGTTAGTCTATATCAGAATGTCGAATATAAATTATATCATGTAAAGTAAAAATATTTGAGCTTTTGGAAGCCCAAGAGTATACATAAATGTTATATTATGTGTCTAATGTACATGCAGCTTGTAGAATACATAAATAGACAAAAGTGTAATAAATAATAGTTGTGTTAGTGTTGTTAATGGACCTATGGTTAAGAAGTTAGTTTAAGAAGATATTAGTGCTTGTAAATTCATTAGTGTAATATGTCTTCATTGTTAATTGGACTGAAAGCATCTATAAATAAGGCATATACTGTTAATTAGACTTGTGGACCGTGAGTAATAAAGACCTTTGTTATTACTTGTTTTAAATAAAGTGAAACGCGGTAGTAGTAGACCGCAACAATATGTAATCATACCTAAAAATCATTGGAGATCCCTTATATTTTAGGGCTCTGACATATATTTTACAGCTTCAATTTTCTTTTCGTCTATACTTATACCTTCTTTTGAAAATTTGTGCCCTAAATATGATACTTCTTGTAAACCAAATTGACATTTAGAAAATCTAAATTTTGTGTTGTTTTGTAATGCAATTTCAAATACTTTGCATAGCCGTTCATCGTGTTCCTTTTTTGTTTTACCATGAATTAAAATATCGTCTATATAGAATTCAACACCTTCTGACTGAAATATTTCAGTAAAATATTCCTAAAATACTTTGTTAGCTGTTTTTATACCAAATGGCATACCTAAGAATTTAAATCGACCAAATGGAGTACCAAACTCTGTACTTCCTTGTACTCTTTCAATAATTTTTAATGTAACTAATTCATCAAGGCAACTTTTGAATTTTTTGTGTAATGCAAATGGTACATTTCTGGCTGGATTTACTACTGGAGTGACATTTTCTCTTAATTCAATGTGATGTGGTTTGTAAATCTTTCCAATTCCTTTAAAAATTTCACCATACTTATTAATTAATTGGTTACAATCATTGTCAGTAATAAAATCGATTGTTCTAATCTTTACTTCTTTATGTAATTTAATAATCCCTAAATCTGAACATGTGCTTAAACCTAAAATCGGTTCGGATTTACTTTCTGTGACATGTAATTCTACATTTTTAATAAATATGTCATTGAATTTTAAATCTAAATAACATTTACCAATAATTAGAATATTTTCACCTGTATAGGTTGATAAAGTTTGATGTGTTCTAACAATTTTCTTTTTTGTATCTAACTCCTGCTCTCTTAAATTAAGAAAGAAATTAAATTTGTACTAGAACCTGAGTCTACTCTAAACCTAATAGGTATATTGATATTTGAGGTTATGGGTATATTAATTGTATAATGTTAGTGAACATTTGATGAACTGATACTATAAATTACCAAATCGCTTTCTAAATTAATTTCATTGATATTATATCTATTAGTTTTATTTCTACAAACATTTGCAAAATGATTTGTTTTTTTACAAATGTTGCAGTGCTTTCCATATGCATAATATTTATTAATTCTATGTGTACGAAAACATTTTGTACAATTGTTGATAATTTTACATGTATTAATTACGTTCGGTACATTTCTTACAGCTGAAGGATAACGATTGTTTGACCTTGACCTCAAGCGATTAATTTTATTGCTCGTTCTGTCATAGAGAATATACCGTAAGAGAGTCACCAAAGCAATGCAAAAAGTGGAGACAACAATGGCGGTTAAAACCGGTGGCGCCTCTAGGGACTAATGATGAAAACATGAGCTAATAGCGGGAAATTCAAAATAGTGACACTATAAGATTTATCTAAAAACTTATTCTCAAAACTCAACAATATGTGTATCAACAGGTTGAATAAAAATGCATTTAAGCATATAGATGGTAAATAAATGAATTTTAATTCAATCTGTTTCATACATATTGTTGAGTTTTGAAAATAAGTTTTTTAAATAAATTTATTGATGGGAGCTAAACAGAAAAATTAATAATAATAATAATAGTTTATTAATGTAAATATTCTTTATTATACATTACACTTACCAACAGTACAATATAACAACTCAATAAATAATCGTAATGTATCACAGATATAATACAGAGATACACTTGATATCAAATTTAACTAAATAAGTAATTAAACACAAATAATTGCAATATAAGGAAATTCTATTCGTTAATTAATTAAATTTATTACAACCATGCGAGTTATGTAATCCCCCATTTGTTATATATATAAAGAAAGTATAATTATAAAATTATTAGAAATATTAGAAAATGCGCTAAGTGATATGCAACAATGTAAATAAAGGACAAATCATACAGTTTATTAACGTTCACAGGAACGGAAGCAGTAGCACAGACGATAAGTGACACTGCAGATGCCAGGTCACAGGCGGTCACAGACAGTCAAGTACCAAGAATACCTAGAAAGTAAGCTCGCAACAAAGTAATTATGAATAGAATTAAGATCGCAACCTAGTATTATGACTAGAGTCAAGTATAAGCAGACATTAGGTCTGCAAGTTCCCACAGCCATGTGAGGGGGTAGGGATATTATAAAAGGCCCGGGAGCCCCACTCGAAGACGGTCAATCCATCGTTCAGCTTTAACATTGCAGTTCGTTAGGTTACTCACTGTTGTACAATTAATTAATGTATTTCGACTTAGAATAATTCAGTTCAAGTTTGTCAAAATTCAATATTAATTTCTGTATAAATAAATAAATTTGTTAAGAAGTTGGAAATGGTTTTTTAAAAAAGACCGCTCCCAGCCACGAACCTTAACTGGCGCAGTCGTAACGGAAGTCAAAAGGGCACTAGCGAATCCAAAATCGAGGAACTGGTGCTCTGAAATTTCAATTCCGAATTTAGCAGAACCAAAACAGAAGTTGGAGGCGAAACAAGAATCGTTCAATCCCAGCAAACAAACAGAAGTTGATAGCGAAACAAAAATCGTTCAAATTCAACAAAAGAAAATTTGGAAGCGATACAAGGATATATCAAATCCAAAAACCAAAAAATGAATCTATGAAATCAACAAGCAACTAGTGTAAGCTCATTTTACTTTAAACCAATTTAATTTTATTTTTATTTTTAACAAACATATTTGATATTTGCTAGTTTATGATTTATATATGTATATTGACTATTGTTACCATTATTTTATGCAATTTTATAAAATAATCTGTTTAGCAATTGCTAGAGATTATCTTCAACTGTTTTTGAGATTTTATTATTATTTTATTCTGTATATGAAAGAGGGATATATAAGACCTTGAGGGAAAATTATTTTTGAGACACAGAAACTAGAGACAATTAAAAAAAAGTTGCAAATTTAAACGCACTTAAGACTATATTTACGAATTAACTGGCGCAAGAAAATTTTTAGAAACAAAAAACAAATTTCTAGTTCAGCAACCCGGTATTAACTAACGCAATACCCAGAAAATAAAAAGACGAAAATTAAATCACGAATTTAAAACCAAAATTTTTATAATACCGCAACAAAATAAACAAAATAAATTATCCAGACGCAAAACTCATCGTATTCCATAAATAGACAACTTGCAATCTATTATTAGCCACATCCTTAGTACAAGAAATAACAAAGCGCGATTTCAAACGCGAAACCAACATTCATCGTCTCATCTTAAAAAGTAAATAAAGTCATTCACCTTGAACAACAACGCATATATCTAAATATAATTACTAAACAAAAGTATTCAAAACATCGCAAAAACCTTTAGAAAAGATTCAAGCATTATAAATTGAAGTCTAATAAAATTACGACTGGAAACTTTTATAAAATATCAATTTAAATTACGTTTAATTATAAAACCAACTCAGGAAGCTATAAACAATTACGGTACTAAAAAAGCATATTCAGACTTGACAATTATAATAATTCAGTAAATTAACAACGCACAAATTTCATTATTCCAAACACGACATTGTATAATTAAATATTTCATTAACGAAGTAGTTAATTATATAAAAAACGCAACCTATTCGAACAAAAGCTTTCAAGAAAAACAAAATTGTGTTAAATCACAACAATTACTGAATAACACCTACAGTATATTTAAAAATTACCTTGCAACAGAGACACCGACGCAACTAATTAACTGGCAACATCCTGCAGCAAATTACAACATTGTAACAAAATAAAAAGCATCGCAGACACCTTACAAATCACATAAACCCACGGGAAGAGATAATTATTACACAATTAAAATCAGCGCGATTAAAATAAAATAGAAAATCTTTAACTGACGCAAAGCATTCAAGCAAGATAAATTACCACAAAAAAATCACCGAGCCTTTTGAAACTTCAGAAATCAAACCTACAACAATAGAATTAACATCGGCAATTAAAAATAAACGTAACCAAACCAATACCAAACATAAAACTTATTAAATAACTACACAACCGTGCAAGTAAATACAAATTAAGCAACTCATATCTTTAAATAATCCGAAACGACCCAAGCTAAAAATAGCAAGTACCCGACGCAATCTAAACGGAAAAGTAATAAATGCAAGCAAGGAATAACATCACAAACTACGAAATAAATCCAAAATTTTCAAAATCGGAAAATAATCAAAGTCAAATTAAAAATTTAATTACCAGAACATTTCCACAGACAAAATGAGTAATGAAATAAAACTCTACATGGAGATGATTCCTCAATTAAACGGAGACCAATGTTTATTAAGTAACTTCATTTCAGCCTGTGAAATATTCCTAAAAACATCCTATAAGCCCGGTGATAATAAAAGGAACATTTTGCTTATCCGTTTTATAATAAGTAAACTAACCGGAAAGGCCCTAACTTTAATCGCCAGTAGGGACGATTTAGACTAGTGGGACGAATTCAAACGCTTATTAATAGTCTATTATGGAGATCAGAGGAACCTAAAATGTCTAGTAAGAGATTTGATAAATCTTAGAATAGAACACAACCAATCCCCATATAAATTTGGAATGAAATGCCAAGATGTAAGAAGCTTGATCTTGACAAAAATTAAAATTGAAGAAACCGACCCAAACGTCAGACTTTTAAAAACAAAAATGTACGACGAGATGGCATTAGACGCCTATCTAAATGCACTACCCGAACGACTTTCAGATAAAATTAGATTTCAACACCCCTAAGACTTAGAAGAAGCAATGAACATGAGAATCGAGGAAGAAAACGTAATGTACTACAGGAACAGACCATACAACCCCAACGCGAATAAAAGCTATACGCCAATAAAAACCATACAACCCGCGAGACAAACAAATCCACCACAAAAATTCACCCCGTTCAATGCACAAACAAACCACACGCGAACCAATAATCCACATTTTATTAATTCAAACTTTAACAATCAATATAAACAATTTCTAAAACCAACATATAACCCAAACTTTTCAAAACCCGCATTTTAACCGAGATTCAACCCAAATGTAAATCAACGAAGACCAGTATTCAACGCGAATCCTATCAGAAACTCACCAATGACAAATAATAATCCCAATAACTATTATAAACCCACACCAATGGATACCTCATCTGGTAACACCAGACCCAACACAAAAATAACACACATTAGACCAAATCCTAATCAAAAACGCACTTTCACCTCAGAAGAGCTACTTCATCAAGAAGTAGAGGAATATGAAGATGACCAGAATAATTGCAATCGACCAAGTACAAATAGCGAACAAAACCAATCGTACAATTATGAACACGAAGAACCATACGAAACTTATGAAGAGGACGACGAAGAAAATGCGTGCTCAAATTTTCAGATAGACCGATTTATAAACGACCAAACGTAATAAACCTAAATAATATGAATCACCTTGTACTTGCCTATATAGAGATACCCCACGCTGAATTTAAACTACTAATCGATACCGAATCTTCAAAAACACTAATTAGCCCGCAAACCGTAAAGAAACATTACTTAAACTATGTAGAAAGAGAACCGTTTAAAATTAAAACAGCCCATCATACAACACTCCAATTCACCATGGAGCAGCCCCGTATTAATAGTACCCAAAAAACTGGACGCATCAAGAAAACGAAAATACAGAATGGTAAAAGATTACAAAAAAGTAAACGAAAAAACGGTAGACGATAAAAACCCGTTACTAAATATAACCGAAATTTTAGACAAGATAGGCAAGTGCCAATATTTTTCGACGCTAGACTTAGCATCAGGATACCATCAAGTGGAAATGGAAGAAAGAGATACACAAAAACAGCCTTTAGCACACCTAGAGGACACTACGAATATAAGAGGATGCCATTTGGACTAAAGAACGCACCTACAACTTTTCAACGAGTAATGGATAACATACTACGAGGGACACACAACGAAACATGCCTTGTGTACCTAGATGATATAATAGTGTATTCAACATCATTAGTGGAGCACATAGAAAGACTACGAGAAGTGTTCGAAAGATTAAGAACAGCACAATTTAAAGTACAACTAGATAAGAGCAAATTTCTACAGAAACAAGTAGCATTTTTAGGACACATAATAACACCCCAAGGAGTAATGCCGAACCCCGACAAAACAAACGCTGTATTAAATTACCCCATACCCAAAACGAATAAGGAAAAAAAAGGATTTTTATGCCTTAGTGGTTATTACCGTTAATTTATTAAAGGTTATGCTCGGATAACCAAGCCCCTAACCAATTGTTTAAAAAAGGGAAACAAAATTGTACATACCCCAGAATTTATTAAAGCTGTAGATAAAATCAAAAGTATATTGACAAATCACCCCGTATTAGAATACCCCGACTTTTCGAAATCATTCATATTAACAACAGACGCATCAAATGTAGCCTTAGGCGCAGTATTAAGCCAAGGAATAGTAGGCAATAATAAACCCCTCAGCTACGCATCCAGAACTCTCAACGAAACAGAGCAACGATACAGTACAATAGAGAAAGAATCGTTAGCCATAATTTGGGCAACAAAGTATTTTAGACCATACCTATACGGTGGGAAATTTTACATATACACCGATCATCGACCATTAGTATGGCTATGCAAACTCAAAGAACCCAATTCAAAATTACAACGATGGAGAATCCGATTAGAAGAATATGACTACGAGATCATATACAAAAAAGGAATTTATGATAATAATGCAGACGCTTTAAGTAGAATCCAACTTAACGCACTAGAAACAGAATCAGTGATAGGAAACGTAGACGAAACAGAAATTAGAGAAAACCCAGACGAAATGGAAACCATACATTCAACACAAAATGGCAAACCGAAAACCGCAATTAAAATCTTAAATGAAGCCATACACATGAAGCCCAATCAGTTTATAATCACAGAAGTTTTAAGCAACCCCAATCCTGTAAAATATACGAAAGTAGATAACAAAAGATATACCAAATTCAAATAACCAAAGACGACAATGAAGAGCAAATAATTAATATTCTAAAGGAATACACCCCCGAGAAAAAACGATTTTACTTTTACTTTAACACGGAAAATTTGTATAAACGATTTTCAGAAATATATGTTAAATTATTCAACAATTCTGGCCCTGAACTTATAAGATGCACAAGAAAATTAATAACATTAGACGACCCTAACGAAATAAATAATGTGATCAGAAACCAACACGAAGGAAAAACCAACCATCGTGGAATATATGAGACCCTTAAGCAAATCATAAGACGTTATTACTTCAAGGATATGAAAAATTAACTACAGACTACATCAATCGATGTGAACTATGTGACAAAGCAAGTATGACAGGAAACCCCCAAAGATACCCTTAATGTTAACTAAAACACCAGACTAACCTTTTCAGAAATTACATGCCGACACTCTAGTAGTAGAAGCATAAAGTTACTTAACAATCGTGGACGCATTTACAAAAATAGGCCAAGCGATACCAATCACATCTAAAAATAGTATAGACGTAACTCAAGGATTTTTACATTATTTTACATTTTATGGAACGCCCGAAACAATAACGTTAGACAACCGAAGCGAATTCAAAAACGAGACAATACAAAACACTCTAGAATTACACAAAATAAAAATTCATTTTATAACTGAAAACCACCCTGAATCCAACGGACTAATTGAGAGACTACATTCAACCCTATTAGAACAGATCAGATTATTAAGAATAAATTACAAGAAAGAACATATAACTAACTTAATGTCATACGCATTAATCGCCTATAATAACACAATTCATTCATCGACAAATTTTACACCCTTAGAATAAACCCTAGGACATTCAGATTCACGCAACCCTTATGATATAAATTATAACAAGGAAATCTATCAGCAACACGCCAAGGATCACAAAGAGAAACTAAAAATAACTTATGACAAAGTAAAGGATAAGTTAGATAACGACAAAGAACGCACTACCGCGACCCGTAATAAAAACACAGACATAAATAAATTTTCCATAGGACAAACCGTATACGAGAAAAATTTCCAAAGCAAAAGACACAAAACGGAGCCGAGAAATTTAGGCCCCTTTAAAATCAAACGAATATCCGACAAAAAGGTAGCCGTAGTAGACAACGGCAAGATAACAAAATATATTCACCTCAAAAATTTAAGACACCCTGTACTTTCAGATGGACAATTATCACCCTTACCGTCAACCTCCACCCAGGTAGAACGGACACCGAAATCATAATTGAAAACATAAAGAATAACCCCGGTATACTACCAATAAAATTAGGCAGTATGCAGAACACCGTAGACTATTGGATCTTTGCACAAAAATTCGATTTAACGGAACTGCAAAAATTTCAAATAATCAAAAATAATTATTACCGACTAAAACAATCGATGGACACAACAAAATTCGGAAAAGAATACGCAATAGAAATGATAAACTATGGCAGTATAATAGAAAGTATCTTAAAAAACATAGAAGACAAATTTAATCGACTAATACCCACAGAACAAACGGCGAGAAGAAAAAGAGGACTTATCAACGGATTAGGAAACATAATAAAAGCAATTACCAGCAATTCAGATAATCAAGACGCAGAACGCTATGACAACGCGATACAACAATTGATAGAAAACCAAAACGACATCAAAACCATAATTAGTAACCAAATATCGTTAACTCAATCAACGATCATCAAATTTAATGAAACCTTAAGAAAACTAATTAGAAACCAAGATAGTATAGCCAATCGAATACAAACCCTAGAAAATAACATGCAAACTACCATGTTAGGCATGCGAGATTTAATCAGATTTAACACGATACACAACCAGATAATGTCAACCCTTACCTTAATTCAACAAATTTTAGCAACGATAGAAAACGCAGTAACATTCGCAAAATTAAATACCCTACATTCAAGTATCATAGAACCAATTGATTTATTAAAAGAATTATTGAGAATAAGATCTTTTATAACCAACAGTAGATTACCTTTCGATGTAATAGAATCAAACATTTTAATATTTGAAAAAATAGCTACAGTTAAAGGCTATGTAAAAAATAACGATATAACATTTTCAATAAAAATTCCAATAGTAGAAATTAACAGTTACAATTATTATCGCTTATTTGCTTTTCCAATGAAAATGACTAGCATATACCAAGTAATTATACCCAAAACCAAATTCCTATCCTTAAATGAACTAAGATATGGTTATACGAACGAAAAATGTGATGAAGTCACACCAAATCAATATTTATGCCAATCATTGACAACGACAACAATTCAAGAAGACAGCCCTTGCAAGGTACAACTACTAAAATTTTCCAAGCATTGCGAAAATTGTGAAGCCAAACCTGTACAAATCACCAATATGAAAATCCAGAAAGTAACGGAAAATAAATGGATAGCCATTTTCCCCACAGAAGTAATCGCAACAATATACTGCAATCAAGACGAAAGTAACTTAACATTAACCGGAAGTAAATTTATCACCCTTAAGGAAAATTGTTATTTAAAATTAAAAAATGAAATAATTAGAGTTTACCAAGATCCCGTACAAACCAAGAAGTTAGCAAATCTACCCGATTTACAAATCAAGATTACTCAAGACGAAGACGAAGAAATACTTCAAAAACCCATGCAACTGGAACACCTCGAATTAGACAACCTCAACCACGCCATGAAACTCGTGGAAGACTACAAAGAACACCTAAACGAACTCAAAACGCCCAAAGTGCACTACGATAATATTAGGGTATGGACAATTGTATTAATTATTTTGACGATTTTATTGATCATTTATGTAATTTATAAAATGTATATTAGGTATATAAATAAAGGAAACAGTTTTAGATTTAAGGCAAACAAAGAAACATATGTACCATTAGAAAGTATGAATTTTAAGAAATAAAATTAAATAAATTTTAAATTAAAAATCAAGAAAAGTAAAAACCCTTAATTTTTAATGTACGCCAGGAGGAGTTATGTAATCTTCCATTTGTTATATATATAAAGAAAGTATAATTATGAAATTATTAGAAATATTAGAAAATGCGCTAAGTGATGTGCAACAATGTAAATGAAGGACAATTCATACAGTTTATTAACGATCATGGGAACGGACGCTACTTTGTAGCACAGACGATAAGTGACACTGCAGATATCAGGTCACAGGCGGTCACAGATAGTCACGTACCGAGATTACCTAGAAAGTAAGCTCGCAACAAAGTAATTATGAATAGAATTAAGATCGCAACATTGTATTATGAATAGAGTCAAGTGTAAGCAGACATTAGGTCTGCAAGTTCCCACAGCTATGTGAGGAGGTAGAAATATTATAAAAGGCCCGGGAACCCCACTCAAAAACAGTCAATCTATCGTTCAGCTTTAACATTGCAGTTCGTTAGATTACTCACTGTTGTACAATTAATTAATGTACTTCGACTTAGAATAATTCAGTTCAAGTTTTTCAAAATTCAATATTGATTTCTGTATAAATAAATAAATTTGTTAAGAAGTTGGAAATGGTTTTTTAAAAAGGATCGCTCCCAGCCACGAACTTTAACTTGCGTTAGTCAATATCTATAAGACCTAATTTTGAAGTTTCAAAAATGTTACTATAATTACCATTCTTTGTATTTTTCTTAATGGATTATTATAAATATGTGTGGAGTTATATATTTTAAATATTTTATTTTTCCTAAATATCAGGTTTGTATTAAAATTAATTCTATGAAACAGATATAGGTAATTCAGAATACTGTGAATCAAGTTAAAGAAAAATACATCTGATTTTAAACGTTGACATATTAAAGTTTCGAGATTCGCAAGCGAAAGAACTTTCTGTAACTGTACTTTTTACTCCAAGTTTATATGCACGTTGTAGGACAAACTTCTTATGGATTTTTTCTAATGCATAACTATGTATATTATAATATCGCACCAAGTTGATAAACAATATTCAAGCCCAGCTCGAAGAAGTGTCATTCTAATAAAAACGAAATTCATTCAAGTATTATTTTATTTATGCATAAAACCCACACACTAGTTACACTACATTTCTCAAAACTTGAACAGATTAGACAAAGTTATTTTAAATGACAATTATGTCATAGTCGTTTAGAATATTGGAGAGGGGCTAATATACATTACTGTCATATATTATAAAAATCATTGTGACTAACAGTACAACCTCTTGGCAATGAAGACATACAAATCTACAATGGATTTGAATATAATCCGAGTTAAGGTTCAGGCCTTTGGAGCGATGTTTTTAAAAAACGTTTCCAAACTTTAACAAATTTATTTATTAATACTAGGACGAGTGGCCTAGGTAAACAACAATGCAAAAGTTGTAATACTCAGACTGACTCAATTGAGTAGCTTGAACAACGAAGTATGGAGTTCGAAGACTGACTGCCAGGCCTTGGGCTCCTGGGCTCCTGGGCTTTTTATAATAATTCTGCCCCTTCACATGGCTGTGGGAACTTGCAGATCTCATGTCTGCTTTACTCTTAATTCTACACTTTATTACATTGTAACAATCTTATTTCTAGATAATTATATATCTTAACCGTCTGTGACCTGCCACCTGCAGTATACTGTCGTCTCGGATACAAAGTTGCATATCCCTTCTTATGAACTGTTAATAACCTGTCTGGTTTATCCTTGTATTACATTGTTGCAATTGACTTATGATTTATTTAACAATTTCTAATAATTCCTATTAGATTCTATTATTCAATATATATAGGTAAATTGGGGATACATAACTCCCGTTATCACAAAACAAAAATAAATTTAAGCAAAACTTCATGTAAAATGTAATGAGTAAAAAATCTATTTACGAACATCTACATTTTTTTAATGGAATCAACCTCATGGTAGAAACTGTTAATTAATTTATAACTCCCATATACAACGACTTTCTTCAGCATGCGATTTTAAGTAAAAAGACTTTTCGATTTAAATCAATTCAAGCATAGTTATGTAAAAGTTGTACTCATCTCGGACAGTATAGAAGAAATATAGAGAAGAGATAGTAAGGTGGTAAAGAATTTTACAACTATTATACTACCGCTACATTTTCCTAATGTTTTTTAGTTTAGTTTTTGATAACTTAATCCTGTTCTGTTGTTGCTGATGTTCGCAATAAATATTATCACAATACTTTCTTATAACTAGACTTATGCTATAGTCAAGAAAATCGCTTAACACTACATTTAAATGTTCTTTACAGGAGTACCATGTGAAATTAATATGATTCTTTAAAAATAGCAGACAACAGCGAATCATATCTCTTTTTGGGAGGAGTAACAAATGCAGAATCTTGTATCAGACATAGTGGGTTCAAAAAATTGCCACCAGCAGTTGATATAGTACTGGAGTTGGTAGATAATGGAATAAAATTACTAGTAGTTGTATTATGTAATGATGAAAGAGGTATTAAAATATTACTACTAATGTTTACATTTGATGGGGGTTTTTTTGGTAATGCAAACTTTAATAGTCAAGTTACCATTGTGCTGCCAAAGCTTTCTTCCACAAAATGGTCTTCACACAAATATGCCCTACCTTTAACCACAAGCAAATCTATTATTTCAAACCACTTTTGTCTGCGCTTGGGTCTTTATCAAGAAATCGAAAAAGTTTTGTTTCTGCAGTTGTTATTAGTTATTTTCGTATAATATGCATTTTCACCACCTTTGGCAACACGATGATGAATTAATTTTCCAATAGACATTGCGGTCCACTATTAAATGCAAAGTGTTATGCTGATGTATACTGTAAAACGCCTATTTAAAAAAGGCCATGGTTAAAGTTACACACATTGTATATCTTTATATTTTTCCTTATTCTTACACACATATATTCATTTTCATAACAATATAAGTATACACAATGTCCTTTTTGTATTTCTTTGTAATACAGGCACTGCGTTTAAGAAAGGTAAGCAAAATAGTTTCAGATATAATTGAGCTAATTAAATACATCTACACATTGTAGATGATTGAAATCACTGGACAAAAATTTTCAAGTTTAAAAGAAATGGAATGTTCTGTTAAAGAATACGAATAAAAAATGTTTGTAAATCTTTATAAAATGGATAGAAAAATCAAAAGTGTGAAACACAAGTGTACCTAAAAACCAAGAGAGCCAACAAGGATTTAAGGTATTGTAACAAGCTACTAGTAGTAACCCATCAAACACACAAAACGCCGCAAGCACTGTTTATTCTCAAGGATTCGAGAATTCTTCTAGCAATTACTGGAGGATGAGTCATCTTTTTTAATCCAGAGTATATATAAGACCGCTAATGAATGTAAGAGTTAGTCTATACTTGAATGTCTAATATAAATTATATCGTGTACAGTAAACGCAGTTGAGCTTTTGGAAGTCTAACAGTAAACATAAATGTTAAGTGCACGTGTCTAATGTACATGCAGCTTGTAGTATACATAAATACATAGAAGTGTAATAAAGAATAGTTGTGTTAGTGTTGTTAATGGACCTATGGTAAAAAAGTTAGTTTAAGGAGATAGTAGTGCTTGTAAATTCATTAGTGTGATAGTGCTTCATTGTTAATTTGACTGAAAACATCTATAAATAAGGCATATACTGTTAATTGGACTTGTGAACAGTGAGTAATAAAGACCATTATTATTACTTGTTTGAAATTAGAGAAACGCGGTAGCAGTAGCCCGCTTCAGTATAATAGAATTGTTTATAGCTGTACTGGGCGGGGGTGAGGGGGTATTTGCTTTTTGCATATGCTTCTTATAATTGGTCTATGTCTGTATGAAAAGATGCATTTTGTTCAATCATACATTTCGCTGTACTGCCCCCTATAACAACTGATAAAACTCTTATAGCAGTCAAATGGAAAGTAATTATTGCATATTACTTATACCTTTTGCATTTGGAATTGTACAAAAAAATATAAATGCCTTCCTAAAGTTGAACTTGAACCTGTAGATAATAAAAAGTTAATTATCAAGTTACAAATATAAAAGTTGAAATTGCCGTAAATGAAACTAGGTGTTCGTGTTTACTTTTCAAAGATCTCAGTTTATCTTACAAACACATACTTAGAATGAGACATTTTAAACAAGTGCCTCTACTTTGTGAAGCCTTAATATCGAAAGATATATAAAACAAAACTATATTAAATTGTTATTCTGAATCAAATTTAGAAGCAAATGATATTCTTGAGCAAGGCACAGTAGATCAGCACAATTTGTACTCTTACAATAATTCACACATGACCAAAAAGAAAAAAAATTCTTTCACAAAGTCAAAAGTACAAGTTTTCGACAATTTTGTTCTGCAATAACTGAATTGGGCACCGAGGAATTTTCTGTATGCATAAAAAGGTTTAATAATTTTGTAGATAATATTTTTTCTAAAAAACAAGATGATAACTTATTCTCCGAAACCAACAAAAATAGAACCCCAGCATTAAGTAATTTTGAATATGGCAATATGGATGATATGCCTTATCCAATTGAAGCAAATGATGCAAACATGGCTAATGTTATAAATGACAGCGTTTCATCATTAGCAGCTGCAGATATAATAATTGTATATTTGGAACCAGAATTTGGTGCAGACAAAGAAAACCATTTCCAGCTGATGGATAATAAAATTATCTACAAGTTTCTCAAATTTATTTCACTACCATTACCATCTAATGACAATTATGCCAATCTATCAGCAACAGCCGACAAAGCAATTTCCATAAGAGGCCTAAAGTTACCTACTACAAAGAAAAGAAGGATAAGACCACAAAGGTTTGCTACTACTTTGGTAGGCTTATCAACAAAGAAAAGATGTGCTATTGCATTTAGTAAAAGATTCCAGAAGATAAAAAAAATAATTTTGCAGAAAATTTTTAATGACATTAATTTTACACACAGTTATATTTGCAGATCATATCATAGTCAAAACATAATCTGCAAGAGAATCTAATGGAGACTGAAGTTACACTAGATATTATGGAAGTATTTTTTCACAGTGATACATTTAAAATTTTAAAAGAGATTTTTGAAAATGAAAAAAAAAATATAAAGTATTATTGTAAAGTATGTATATTAGTTGTTACTCACAGACAAAGTTAATATCAAAAAGGTTATAGAAATAGCAGGGAAATAAAGATATCCGTGGAAAAAAAATAGAATAGAATTGCACGATACGTTTTAAGGTGTTTTTGGGGAATAGTGCAGGATATATTACAAGCAGAGATAGGAAAAAAGTAGACCTAGATCAGACTATTGCACAGATACTGAAAAATGCAGACTGGAAATTTCAAGGAAATGTGTCGATTAGCACAAAATAGCAAAAATGTGGGTACGCGTCTAACCAGTTCCAGGACTGAAGACCTAATGATGAGTTGTTACTTCTACACAAAAAATATTGGATGTGATTCATGTTTATCTTGGGTGCATAAGCACTATTGCAGATTAAAAAGCTTCATTCAAGGAAAATGTGATTTTGTTCATACTGCCAATTTTAGTTTTTGTGCTATTTGCTAGTTCGCTTAAACAATAATGTAAATTAGTTATTTATAAGAAATAAATATATTATAAACATAAAGTTTAATGTTTATTAAAAATAAGTTGCTGAAGTTACTTTTATAGTATTTTATGTATTCCCACATTTACCAGGTAATATAAAAGAATATAAAGTTATTGTTAAGCTCTTAAATTATTTTATGTAAATAGAGTTATGTAAAAATAGTGTCTGGTACTAATGTCATTCACATGTGTAGGAATAAGAAATAATATAAAGATTCAGGTATGTAACTCTATGCATGGCCTTTAAAAAATAACATACCTGTTATGCCAATCGTTTGAAATCTTCCAATAATAATAATATTTATAATAAAGGAGAACTACACTAAAAACATTTAATTAGTAATTTTAAGCACCTATTTAAAAAGTAACGTACCTGCTAAGTCAATCCTCATAATTTAATAATTTACCAGCATTAATCGTACTGAACATAGGAATCCAATCGCTGGGAAAAGGAGAACTATGCTAAAACCTTATTATAATTAGAAATTTAAACACTGACTTAAGAATGGAATACCTGTAACATCAATTTTTTTAATTTTGTAATAAACAACAAAACCATTAGAATTAGCTTCAAGACGATGAAGGGCTTCCCAAAGAAAACAAGCAGAATAGAGGTTAGGTTGTTTATACTTCATCCATAAGCAAGCGGAGACATACGGAGGCTAAATGTAGTTCCATGATACTACAACGCCTCTGTGCGCTACTGAATATGAGCGTAATTTAGTTCCCATTCTTCCCTATCCACGAATGATCTCCTCTTATTTGTCTATGCGTTCTGTTGGAATGTCCTGCTTGAATGTTATTTTGTATAATAACGTCTATTTCGTGTCCTTGTTCTCTATATTAAGTGGATACGCTTTCCTTGTCTAGTATTTCTAGAACTTTCCATTATAATACAAAATTCTATTACCCGAGTTAGTTCCTTATTTTTATATTGCTGCAGTTTTCTCTCATGATGTCATCTTTGATGCCTATAATGACCATCGTTTTTATGAGATCTTTTTTTAATTCCTCGTTCCCGAATTCGCATTGATTTCCTTGATTTTTAATTTCGTTACAAATTGTTCGATCTTCTGACTTAGATTTTGTCTTGATGTAAAAAATTTATATCGTTCATAAGTTAAGTTTTTCTTTGGCGCAAAATAATTATTAAATTTTTGTTTTAGTGCTTTAATTTTATGTTTTTCTTGCTCGATAAATAAGAATGTGTTGAATATTTGAATCGATTCTTCTCCCATGCAGTGTAGTAATTGCGCACATTGTATTTTTTCTGGTTTCGCATCTAGTTCTGTTGCAGTTGAATAAACTTCAAAACGCTGTAACTAGTTTTTCAATTCTCTGCCGAATTCGCTTTAAAACTGAGGGTTGGTACTTATTATTTTTTATTTCCATATTAATAATTAATTAATTGTTTGTATTCAGTTTGCTACTATTTTAATTTGCAGTACACGAATATGTTAAGGTTTTTCTACGCAGCGCCATGTTATTATACTTGTAGTGTATTCTAAAGAATTCAGGCGTAGACTGCCTTTATTAAAATTAAACTATCATGCCATACATACAGTAAGGCTAGTGAGGATGTTAGGCAACCCAACTCACAAAAGATACAATTGGTGTTGTCTACCTAACAATCCTATAGCTAGCAAGCTAAAATTCATTAGCTTCCACACAGATCTATGTCGATGTTATAACATTATACTACTTACTTCAATAATTATTCAAAAATTATATAGTTATTCTTAAGATATTTCATCAAAACACAATTTTGATCAAGTCACAGCCTAATTTATCGAATTTCAATATACACTAATTTATTAGTTACTACAAATTTTTATCAAAATTCTAATAAGCATCAAGTTTGGTCAACTAAACGATTTATGTATTAGCTTCTAGATCTTTAATTGATAAAACAAAAAATAGAGCACTATTATAATGCACTAAAATTTCAATTACGTTATGGCACTGTAAAGCGCTATCTACAAGTAGTAAAATTTGAGTGAAACTACAAACATTTATTTCAATCCCTAACCAGTTATAATTGATAATAAAAAAGCCTATTTTGGGTACTAAGATTTTGTAATTTATGTGGCACAACCATGCTTAAGATTCGCATAAAACGTATTCACTTTATAAAATAAATTTACTTAAACGCTAATATTTTGAAATGCAGGTAGAATTAATTTTAAATTCACTTACCTTCAAGGTAACAACAAATGTTGGACTACTACCTTAAATTTCACTATATGTCACTTCAGGAACTAATATCCTACATCAGAAAGTTTGCAGTGAGAAGCAACAAACATGGATCCGTGGCGGTTCCCTTCGAAATTCGATTTGAATATTCCGACGATAAGAACAGGTCTTCAAAAAAAAATACTACGTCTCCATATAAAAACAATAATGAACTAAAATTTGTTAAACCATCAGCTGTTACAGAATCAACCAAGGATTTCTGTTAGATAAAACAAACATCACCGTCGGTTACTATTTGTCTCCAAATTGTTTATAACAATTTATTCAATAATTACTTGAAAATTATTTGGAATTATTTTAATTTTTTTAAATTTATTTTCTATGCTAATATAAAATATATTACGGCATGCAAAAGAACTCTCAATTCTTACCACAAAAATGTTTCACAAATATTTAGTTGTACCATGATGCGATCTCAACCATACCAGGAATACACCAACTAGAGGGAAAATATTCATATTATAGTTTCTTATCGTAAGTTATAGCAATTGCAAGATTTTGACGGTACTTGGCGTACCATGGCATTTCTAAGACTAAACTTTACTCGAGTGTAAATGAAGTTCAAAACTACATTTCTGATGTAGGACTATCAGAGTCGTGCATGAACGACGTCAACAACCTTAACGGATCTTATTAGATGTAGCTTGACAAAAGAATTTTTTACAATACACAGACGTTTGTATTTGAAACCAAATGTATTATCTTGTACAAAATATTTCTAACAAATACGAATTAAACCAAATTATATTTAATAATCGAAATCCTTGTATTAATAGAGTTTTTAATGAAACTTTATTTATGTTATCTATTTAAATTATAAGCCATATATACACGGAGATGTAAAAATAAATAATTAGATTTTGAGAACATTACACATTTTCCAGTAATATTTGATCCAACTTGGTGTTTACCCCTTAAAGCCAATTTTTTTTTTCTGCATGGTGGAAAGTCCTGCTTCATCAAAATTGAATATACTGTGACCATCATTGATTGCTTACTTGTCCACATGCATAATGAAGTTTTCCATAAAAATTTTTAAGTGCCTCTTAATAAATTTAAGCAGCTCTGTTAAAAGAAGTATTTCTTGGTTGACAAGTCTTAATTTTTGGTGCCCCTTCATGAATACATTATACCACTTCTTTCCAACAATTTGTTTTTCTTTACTAAATCAATGTTTTATATAATTTTTTCGCCTAATTAAAGTGCCAACATCCTGATATGTCAGAATTACTCCAAACAAACAATTTTTCAGCTCAACAATACAAAACTACAGTTCAATCTCTTATTCTGATGGTAGATCACCTAAGGAACCAATTATTTGAAATGATTCTGCGACTACATAGTTCTTTTCGTCTAATCTTCTTTTTAATGCTGCCTTTGGAACTCTAATCTCATGACCTACTTTATTCAAACCTACTTTTTTCTTGCGGCCTGTATAGCCAAAAATATGTTCTTCTCATTCCAGGCATAATACTTTCCTCTTTTCTCCGTGCTGGATTGAAATGCAGAAAATTTTATAAAATGATAAGAAAACATTAGAAAATTTTTCCATCATTGGACTGGTTCAATGATGAGAATAATTAGGAGTCCATTGATAGCAGATATGAATTTTATCAAAGAAATATGTTTTACAGAAAAGCTAATGCATTATTATTATAGCAGTTATAAACACTTGTAAATCTTATTCTACAATTAAAATGTACAAACAAATCTGATTAATAAAATTATACCTACATTTGTTTTGTCTTTACTGAACTATTATAGTAGCAATAATATAAAGATAAATAGAAATACAATTACCTAGATTACTGGCATAAAATAGTCATATAATTAACTTTTATGCAAATAATTATGGCAATACTTTGTTTTGTGACATTAGTAAAAGTTGTTGATTGTTTCAAATTTACGTATATGATTTTGGTCCAACGATAGTGCTGGTAAATGAACGCACCCTTACTTTGCACAAATGAGTCATTGACTGTATAGGAATTGTGTTGTCGTGTGTGTGTTGTCGTGTGTGTGTGTGTGTGTGCGCGTGCGTGCATGTGTGTGCGTGCGTGCGTGGTTGCGTGCGTGTGTGTGTGTGTGTGTAAAAATATATTTTTAGATGAAAAGGTAAATACATAAATGTTGTATAACACAAATAAAACGTTTCAAAAAAATTTATTGAAGGGTAATTCTTAATACATTTCATTAAAACTAAAAATTCCTAATCAAAGGAAATTCAGAGCTCATTCTCCAAACTGATAATTCTACATACATAATCCATACAGATTAAAACTTGTCTTAAAACTTATACAAAATAAAAAAAAAGATTTAAAACTAACGAACAAAAAATATCAATGTCTAAATGATGATCTTTTCACTTTGGTCTTGTATTTAGCTTTGCTCAAAGCTGAAATTTTATTTGCGGCATCTATTGCAGCTCCACGTTGTATTTTATGCCACTTTGAAGTGGATATTGTATTTACAACCTTTTGCACTGTTTGAGATTTCAAAGCAACACCATTCGTCACTGCAGGTACATCTGTTGTAGATGGAATTTGACAATCATTCTCTCTAAAAGATTTAAGAGCGGTATTAACATAACAAAACAAAACTTTGGTTTTGAAAACTGTTAATGAAAAAATTGTATTGCCTTTTATGTTACAAGGCAATTGTAGCTGTTGTATTTGAAAGTGCAGCACCTTCTATTGATGCTGTAAATATATTGAATTGATGTAAATATTCAAAGTTGAACACTTTTTATATTGTATTTACCCAATTCTCGCAATTCGACATTAAAGAAATATTCGTATCATCAGTATACTGCTATAACCCATATATTTTACACATTTACACTGTAAGAAATTTAGTAAGCTTCTTTTTATTAACTAAAATTTGAAAGTTTTAATATTAAATAACCCATACAATCAATCCATTCTGTGTACATGCGACACATTCAAAATTAATTTATTACTATTCAAATCAAGATCAAGAATCTGCTATTGGAAAGACATATTGTCATATCCCGTAGGCTTAGGCAATACATTAATATGTGGTTTGGTAGAGTATCAATCACCATAAGCTTCTTTATAATATACACATGTGCTGAGCAGGAATTACATAAACTCTTGTGTAATTCCTTTGTACAATTGCAATTCAATTATTAAAATATTGTCTATAGTCATTAAATGGACAACAATAAGTTTCGACCAGCTGTCAGCAAAGGTATTATTATAAAAAGTTTTAAAAAATGAAAATAAGTAGCAGACGTAAATAGTAAGTACCGACTGCGTGATATTTAGTTGGGTGCATAGTAGGCACATTAAATGGAGTAGAGGTCCATGGTAGAAAGATTGATTGTTTACCTACCGTAAATGGGATCTGTAGCCAAATTAAAAGAATTTGGAAATCTCTGGTAATCGAGAGTAGCAGCGAGCAGTTATTGTTGGTGTAGTCCTGATTGGGAAACACTCCTGAAGACGCAGCTAATAATAAAGGTCGCAGACGTCGATGGTATGGGAGCAGATCCATGGACAGTAGAAATCCAGGTAACAGATGTTTATTAAAAATTTGCATTTTGTGTTTAACTGGTGTGCAATGACTATTGTACTTTATGGGTATGTGCTGTGGAACTTACAGTAACAGAATCAAAACATTTACTAATTGAACTTTTGTAATATTATTTTTCTATATTTTGCTTAAGGGGGAATTTAGGTTATTAAAATGATTGTAGTACTATTTTATTATGTGCAAGATAAAAGGGGCTTTTGTAATTTGTTGTGCTGAAATTAGCATGAGTAATTAAAGGTTTTACTATGAGCTCATATTAAGCCAGGGTAACGTAAGGTTGGTGGTAAAGCCCTGTTACTTTATTAATCTGGATAATATGTGACAGAATGTATTATTTGAAAAAGGGATAACATTTAAATTAATTAATCTGAGAACTAGATGTTGATGATGATTTTTGGGGTATAATTTTGCTCTGAATAAATTTGTGGCGTAGTTATTTTTCAGACAGGAGCAGAGCTGCCGTGGCAAACTACACTGTTGGAGTTCATTTCAAAGACTAGAATTCATGGTAATTTATGGCGACCCGAACTTGAGGGGCTCTAATTCTGATAATTGAAATTATTTCAGGAAACTGACGACTTGGAGATTAGAGGTTGATTGTGTTGATCCTTTTTTTGTGTTTTGGTGTGTATGTTGTACAGGTGAATAAAAGGGTCTTTTTTTGAACGTATGTTGAGAAAAGAGTGGTTGGGAAGTCAAGAAGTTGAAATTGGAAAAAATTGCAAGGAGTTAAAGCAGCGATAATGCTTTATTTGATAAACCAGAAATAGAAATGGGGGCAGCAGGAAGTAGTATGGATCAGTCAAAAACGAAATCAGGAGAACAAGGGAATGAATGAATAATGAGAATGTTAGAGGAAATGAGACAAGGTAGGGAAGAGTCGAATAGGAAGTTAAGACAAATGACTGAAAGTTTAAGTGAAAAGACAGATAAATCAGCTAAGGAATTTAGTGATTTTAAAAATAGTTTGACGGTAAAAATGGAGGAAGTGGAAATGCAAGTTGAAAGGAATGAAAAAGATGTAGTAGAGACCAGACAAGAAATAGGATTCCTAAATACGAAAGTGAGAGCTTTCTGTGAGGAAAAAATTAACAGTAAAATAACGGAAGTTAGTGATTCATGTAGGGATCAATTAGGGAGATTTGAGAGAGAAGTGAATGGGATTAAACAGAACATAACATCTTTAACGGGGAATGGACCAAAAGTTTTCACAAATAATGTATCTCTAGAACATATGAAATTTTATGGGGATAATAGTGTGAACCCTCAAATATTTATTAATAGTGTTAGAATGGTAGTTAGTAATTTATATGATGAGCAGGCCAAATTAAATATTGTTAAGGCATTATTAAACGACAATGCAGAGGCATGGTATAATTTGATAGGACAAGACATTGAATCATATTTAAATTTTAAGTAGAAGTTTTTAAAACACTATTGGGATGATCATAAACAAGACCAGGTGAAGGATGACTTGATTACGGGAAAGTATAAAGAGAAATTTGCAAGATCTAGGGAGCAATATGCTCTCAGAAAATATAGCATAGCGAAACAGCTTACTCCGTCTTTAACAGACAACAAATAAAAAATATCTATTAAAGTACTTTGAGGTAGAGGTAATGCAACATGTGGCGCTGCAGAACATACCTGAATAGGAGACATTTCTGGAATATTTACAGATGTATGATGACGTATGTATGGTGAGACCTAGAGAAAATAGAGACAGAAATGTAAACTAGGTGAGATTTGAGAATAGGGGGGAAAACTTTAATAATAGATGAGGGATGAATTTCAACAGAACTTTTAGGAATAACTGGGAGCAAAGAGGTAATTTTTATAGAACTACCAATGGTACAAGAGGTACGAGTCAAAGGCCGGTTGTGCAACGTCAAAATGAATCACCGGATATTACAAGAGCACAAACAGGTACAAATGCTAGAGACAACGAAGTTAGAGATAGACCGGGAATTACTAGGAAAACTTATGCCGAGGTAGTAGAGGGACAGGCAGGACAAGGTATTGAAACAAGGGGAAGACAGGTTTTTTAAGAATAGACAAACCACAAGAAGTTAAAATATGTAAATATCAACATCCGCGGGAATTTATGACGATCGAGGAGGAAGTGGAACCACAAGTAGTGGAGAAAGTATGTTTGCCAATAGTAAAGGTGTAAACTTTAAATTATAATGTAGGATCGTTGCTCGATTCAGGGGCAGAGGCGAGTTTAGTATATGAGGAATTTGTTAGTGAAATTAAGAAGGAAATTTGTGATAGAATTATGTAAATTAAGAGGACTCATTTAGTAGCGCCGAATAAAAAGAGGTTTGCTGTAGTAAATAGCGTTGTTGTGCTAAAGGTAGAGATAGGTTTGTTGTGTTGTGAACAGGAGCTTGTAATTGTTCCTGGACTTAAATTTACGAGTATCCTGGGGATGGATTGTATGACGAAGTTAGGTCTGATTATAGACATGGAGAAGAGATTAGTGGAGGTCAGGGATAGTGTATTGCTCTGGAAGGATTGTTATGATGTCACAGAGGATTACATGGAATTAGGTGTGAATTTAATGGAATTAGATGATGGAGAAGTGAAATAAATACTGTAAAATGTCCAGAGGAGGAAATAGAAGAAGTTCGAGCATTGTTAAAGAAACATTCTGAGTTAATAGAGGTAGAGGCGAGCACAGCGCTAAATTATGAGCGTGTTTTAGAAGCGGATAACTCCGAACCGTTAAATTCTTAAAATTCTAATACCTGCAGCATATAAGGAGCAAGTGAATCAGGAATTAGCAAAAATGTTGAGAGATGGCATAATTGAAGATTCGAATACACATTTTCTGAACCCGTTGGTAATTGTAAAAAGAAAGATAACAGCATTCGTTTGTGTTTAAAGGCGAAGAAAATTAACCAACGAACTAAACCGCAATTTCATTGTCCACCTCCATGGACACACTTTTAACAAGGTTAAGTGGTAAACTAATTTTCAGCAAGCTTGATTTGAGGAATTCTCTCTAGTTGATTCCATTACATCAAAATTCCAGAAGGTACACAAGATTTTTGGTAGAGTGAAAATTTATAATTTTAAAGTGGTGTATGGTTTGTCTACATCTAGTGCAGCATTGGTTAAGGCCATTCAGGCAATTTTAGGGGCGTATGAACAATTTTGTATTCATTATGTCGACGATATTTTGATTTTCAGCGCGACAGAACAGCAACATTATTCCCACTTGGAAAAGATTTTATTAGAGTTTAAATTAGCAGGCTTAAAGTTGAACATTGAGAAGTGCGAGTTCTTTTCCAAAACTTCGATTTTTGGGTTATGTGGTAAATAACCATTGTATGTGTATTGTCAAGAAAAGGTTGTCAGAGATTTTAAAATATTCGAGGCCGAATAATGTTAAGAAACTAATGGCGTTTCTGGGCTAAAACCACATGAGTTCATTTATACAATAAGAGAAAAGAAGATGGGTGCTGTGGTTTTTGGTGTTAATAAGTTGAAATTGCATTTAGTAGGTAGGCATTTTGTTATCGAAATTGATCACTCCGCATTTGCGCATTAATGAACACTAGATTTTCCAATAACAGGCTGTATAAATCGGGTTTATTACTGCAAGAATTCGATTTTGAAATTAAGTACCATCAAGGGTGAAAATAATTTTATCGCAGATGCTTTTAGTAGGAATAGGGATAATGAGCACAAGAAACCATGTGACATTTTGATAGCAATAAATAATTTGCTACCGGACAAGTCGGTATATGGACGGGAAGAATTTCTAAGGAATCAAGAACAGAGTGAAGAGCTACAAGTAATTAAGAGGAGGTTAGAGAGTGAGCCTGAGTTCAAAAATTATAGGTTGATGAACGGATTCTTATGTAAATGAATCTATAAACAAGAGGTGTACGAAGTGGATCGGGAGAAAGCTAGGTTGATTGTTTAGAATCTTCATGCCAGATATGAACATATAGGGGTACGGAAATCATGGTTGATTTTTAGGGAGACATTCTTTGCAGTTAAATATATTAGCATAGTGAAATTGATAATCAATACATGTCATTTATGTACTCTAGGGAAATATAAAAATCACACAAAACCAGAATGTTGTACAGAGTCTTCAGATACAAGATCCACTTGATTTAACTGCAATTGATTATTTCAGCAATTTGGTTACGAGTAGGAAAGGGCACAAACATGTGCTAATTATAATTGATATTTTTTCTAAATTTACGAAACTATATCCTACAAGAGAATGTAACAGGATTAAAACCGTCAAGAAATTAGAACAATATTAGTAATAGTTGTGGATTGTTTCAAATTTACGTATATGATTTTGGTCCAATGATAGTGCTGGTAAACGAATGCACCCTTACTTTGCACAAATGAGTCATTGACTGTATAGGAATTGTGTTGTCGTATGTGTGTGTGTGTGTGTGTGTGTGTGTGTGTGTGTGTGCGTGTGTGTGTGCGTGCGTGCGTGCGTGTGTTTGTGTGTGTGTGTGTGTAAAAATATATTTTTAGATGAAAAGGTGAATACATAAATGTTGTATAACACGAATAAAACGTTTCAAAAAAATTTATTGAAGGGTAATTCTTAATACATTTCATTAAAACTAAAAATTCCTAATCAAAGGAAGTTCAGAGCCCATTCTCCAAACTGATAATTCAACATACATAATCCATACAGATTACAACTTGTCTTAAAAACATACAAAAATAACCAAAAAAATTTAAAACTAACGAACAAAAAATATCAATGTCTAAATGATGATCTTTTCACTTTAGTCTTGTATTTAGCTTTGCTCAAAGCTGAAATTTTATTTGCGGCATCTATTGCAGCTCCACGTCGTATTTTATGTCACTTTGAAGTTGATATTGTATTTACAACCTCTTGCACTGTTTGAGATTTCAAAGCAACACCATTCGTCACTGCAGGTACAGCTGTTGTAGATGGAATTCGACAATCATTCTCTCTAAAAGATTTAAGAGCGGTATTAACATTACAAAACAAAACTTCGGTTTTGGAAACTGTTAATGAAAAAATTATATTGTCTTTTATGTTACAAGGCAATTGTAGCTGTTGTATTTGAAAGTGCAGCACCTTCTATTGATGCTGTAAATATATTGAATTGATGTAAATATTCAAAGTTGAACACTTTTTATATTGTATTTACCCAATTCTCGCAATTCGACATTAAAGAAATGTTCGTATCATCAGTATACTGCTATAACCCATATATTTTACACATTTACACTGCTAGAAATTTAGTAAGCTTGTCTTTTTATTAACTAAAATTTGAAAGTTTTAATATTAAATAACCCATACAGTCAATCCATTCTGTGTACATGTGACACATTCAAAATTAATTTATTACTATTCAAATCAAGATCAAGAATCTGCTATTGGAAAGACATATTGTCATATCCCATAGGCTTAGGCAATACATTAATATGTGGTTTGGTAGAGTATCAATCACCATAAGCTTCTTTATAATATACACATGTGCTGAGCAGGAATTACATAAACTCTTGTGTAATTCCTTTGTACAATTGCAATTCAATTATTAAAATATTGTCTATAGTCATTAAATGGACAACAATAACGAAGGAAAAAATTAACTTTCAATTTAGGAAGGATACACATACATAAAATAAAATTACAGAATACAATTGTTTCAAATTCAAACAAATTACTAGATTACGTATTTTACTAAGTTATTCAGAACATTGTATTAGAATCACTTAATACTACTACTCTTTTGTCAGTACCGTACAAGACAAATCCATTAGAACTGTGCCATATACGATGTATGTTTTGCACAACTAAAAACAAAAGACAGATTTGTGTAGCCTGATGCTTAAAAGTACAAAGACTTCAACAATTACAAAGACATAATCATCCTGCTTTTTGTAGTCAAAGTTTATGTACAAGATAGCAAGTGATGACTGATTATCTGATTCTGCAGAGATTATAGCTAGCTAACATGTGGCATTGAACCCCATTTGCTGAAGTAATTGAAAATATTTTGAATTGTCCAGAGATATAATTGTAAACACCAATCACCAAGTACAACTAAAAAGTCTTCAGAAATAAGGAGCAAAGGCTCTTAAAATTTTATTATGACACTTAATAATAAATTTGTGAAACCAAATCATAACTAATAGTAAATATCAAATACCCATTTTTATACATGGGAGTGGCTTTAGCAGATACAAATCAATTAATAAATAACAAGAGTAAATATTTTGTTTGCTATATCCATTAAGCTACAATGTACCCTTTTTGTACTATAGATGTTACAATTTCTAATGTTTTGGTGGTAAAATATTTCAAAAGTATACCAATAGTACAATCAGATATGTTGGTTATAGTTTCCATAATTATCTAGATGGGCAAGAGTGGGCTGTAGCATTTTTAAAACTTGGCTTTAGTTAGCAGTGGAATTTATTTTGAAATATTGATATTTTTTTAGAAGGTAAAAAATGTAAATTTATAAAGGCTTCCACCTGGCAGTTGTAAAGTAGGAAATATTACAGCAAGTTCAAAGTCATTTTTAATCATCAGTTATGTCAGGTATCGGGAATCAAATGGGAAAGTTTATAAAGTTCTGAGCTAAGGCATTAGGTATTATACTTAATGAATTTACTTGATGAACTAGTAAGAAAACATAAATACATAATGTTTAATTGGTTTTCTTAAATTATTAAGTCAGGCTATGATTGGGCGATCAGTTACTGTGCTAAAGATAGTTTCCTTCAAAAATAATCTAAAAAATGTTCCATACAAAAAGATTTAGCTACAAATTCTTTTGGTAGTTAAATATTTTTGATTGGCTGCTGTTAGTTCGGTACTTGGTATGCAATAGAATATCCTTAACCATCATTTACCAGATATAAATTTACACCCAAATAGTATAAGATGTATGTAACAAAAATGCTACCCACGGTTCAATTTAATCATCTAAAAGCAATACAAATTAAATTTTTAATTACACAAAAGTTGTGTGATTTTTGAGTTCTACTTAATACTAAGGTCTTTTTTTAATTATCGATTAAGCTACTAATAAGTATAGCAATTTAACGGGACAATTAGATGACATCAGATTATTACAAACAAATGTTTCCTTCCATAAGTATTTTAAAAATTTTGAAATTTTTAGTAGTCTTGACTTTGGTTGGGTCAGCACAAGGGCTGTTCAATTAAAGGTAAAACTAAAAAAAGAATTCAACAAGAAAATTTTCACTGTGCTAAATAAACTTTAAATCCAGCATTACTTAGTTGCACATATATTTATTTAATGCAGGAATAATTTATGCTCTTTGATACTATTGAATATAGCAAAAGCTTTGTCTAAATAAATTCACAAAACAGCATCCCTGATGCAGTACAGAATACTGTGCTTGATCTATAGTACATTCAATCCTGTAGAACATATAAAACCACATAACATGCAATTGATGTATTTATTATTTGAAGGACAACTTAGAACATAATCAATTTATAATATACTATATTTTGACAGTCATGGAATTATGAGCATAAGAAGGGCTAATAAAGACCTCCTTGCTCTTATTAGACACAAATAACTTTTATGATATACTATGCAATAATTGTTTAAAAGGTTAATTATATTTGCTAAATATAATAGTATAGGATGCTTTTGCCTAAAAAGTTTCTTCCAAATGTCCACCTGTTTGGTAGTTTCATAAATGTATAGTATTGCAGCATGAACTACTACGACTTCCTCGATCAAAAGGAGAATATTATAATATGATTAGTACAGTTATTATATGCAAAATCAAAAATGTACAACAATAATATTACTACAAAGTAGTTACAAGCAGAAAATAATGATACAGTCCAATCCTAAAGCCATGCCTAACTTAAAGAATCTTGAATATCTTTGAAGTGATTATCGATAGTTTGCTAAACTGCTATTACTTTTAAGTGTTCGATTTTTTACTCAGCTTTTTAGTAAACTTATACGTTAGCACACGTGCATCATGGTGAAACTGACTGCATAAAATATTAAACAGAAGGTTAAAATGATTAATAATTAATAAAAACAGATAACTTTTTTATTAAAATTCAAATAATAAGTAGATATGCAAATGCTCAAAAAGTAAAACTGATGGCCTTTGAACTTTGTATTTTTGCACTTGTGGCTTGTGATATAGGTATTTATATTCACCCTATTGGTTTAACAACTGCTGGAGTGACACTGACCGCAATTACATTTAGAACAAATACTTCATTTCCAATTATGAATATGTGTGTAATATCCATACAAGTATAACAAAAATGTGCGTGCAAAAGCTTGTGGCGTAACAATACATAATAGTAATAATTATTATGTTTTACTAATTTATAAATTTTTTTTAGCTGGATATCTAAAAATATATTTAATATTTATTATCCATTTGAAACACTTTCATATTGTAACGTTTATACATTTCCACAATTATATTTATAAGTATTGCCACTAAAATTTTGCTCACATACTCTGTGGCTCCACTGATATTATTATTTACGAACAATTTCTATGTGTATAGCTTCTACGCTTTGTAATCTGACTTTTAGTCATTCTATTGTACATTCATGATAGCAAGTGATCGCCTTTAGTTTCAACTGTGAAGGTGAAAGTTGGTCTATTAGATTAGATGTTTTCGTCATGGTATGGGATAGAAATTTGCATTTTGTCGTCGACAAAAAGGATAGCATTAATTAATTATTAACGAGTCGCCAGAGAGTTTGGATGGTTTTTGTTAAAAGGAAAGGTTGTTAATATCTTGAAAAACATCAGCTGGTAGCGGCACATCAAATGTGTTAACTATAATTTTACTTTCGAAACCTGCAACTTGTAATTAATGTTATACAAAACAAATTTTGAAGTAGTTACATTTTATTAAAATGGAATTCGTGTCTTAATTCAAGGATGCCATACGTTATTTAATTAGCAGATGTGTCACATATGTGAAATCAATGTCAACAGGTGATCACTAAATACTGTCGCTTGGTAGGGCGATTTCATTTCTTTATTATTGTACTGCATCTTTGAGGAACCCAGAAAAGCACAATAGAATCGGTTTTCTAAAAGATAGGAAATGGTGTATGTATGTTAGATTGAGACAGCTATAATACGCGTATTATTATGGGCGTGGGTTAGACGCTAAACTGTTGCAAGTAGAGGCTAAATTTCGAGGAAGTTAGTGTCCATTGAAAGGCTTAACCGGGGTTTCGTAGAAAACGTCTACGTGAACGTGTTTGTATCGGAGCGAGTTCTAAGATTTGATGGCAGTTGGTGTTTGTGTAAAGTTTACGGGGAAAATTGAACGGTTATAAGTTGTTTGTTTGTATTGACGAATTTTTGAAAATTTAGGAGCTTTAGAGGGGCACAAAAGCCTATATAGAGACAAGGAGTTGGTGGTAGGGCTCTCTTATCTTCACTTCTCTTTACGCGCTAACTACTACGCTAGTAATAGTGAAGGAGATTATAGCTGACATGTTTACAAGTAATAATAGTGTACGAGTACAGTTTGAAATAATAACTGACACCAGTGGGGTTGAGCTTCGACCAGCTGTCAGCAAAGGTATTATTATAGAAAGTATTAAAGAATAAAAATGAGTAGCAGACGTAAATAGTAAGCAACGACTGCGTGCTCTTTGGTTGGGTGCATAGTAGGCACATTAAATGGAGTCGAGGTCCATGGTAGAAAGATTTGATTGTTTACCTACCGTAAATGGAATCTTTAGCAGAATTGAAAGAATTTGGAAATCTCTGGTAATCGAGAGTAGCAGCGAGCAGTTATTGTTGGTGTAGTCCTGATTGGGGAACACTCCTGAAGACGCAGCTAATGATAAAGATCGCAGACGTCGATGGAATGGGAGCAGATCCATGGACAGTAGAAATCCAGGTAACGGAGGTTTATTAAAAATTTGCATTTTGTGTTTAACTGGTGTGCAATGACTTTTGTACTTTATGGGTATGTGCTGTGGAACTCACATTAACAGAATCAAAACAGTTACTAATTGAACTTTTGTAATATTATTTTTCTATATTTTGCTAAAGGGGGAATTTAGGTTATTAAAATGATTGTAGTACTATTTTATTATGTGCAAGATAAAAGGGACTGTTGTAATTTGTTGTGCTGAAATTAGCACGAGTAGTTAAAGGTTTTACTATGAGCTCGTATTAAGCCAGGGTAACGTAAGGTTGGTGGTAAAGTCCTGTTACTTTATTAATCTAGATAATATGTGATAAAATGTATTATTTAAAAAGGGAATAACATGTAAAATAATTAATCTGAGAACTAGATGTTGTTTTTTGGGGTATAATTTTGCGCTGAATAAACCGAGGAGAGTTACCGTTGCAGCGTTTTTCTTTTTGTTGCGTAGTTATTTTCCAGACAGGAGCATAGCAGGCATGGCAAACTACACTGTTGAAGCCCATTTCAAAGATAATCGCAGTAATTTATGTCGCACCCAAGCATAGGACTTGAGTACCAGGTAAACTTCAGAGTAATTTTATGATGCCCAATAGTGGGGCTAGAATTCATGGTAATTTATGGCGACCCGAACTTTAGGGGCTTGAATTCTGATAATTGAAATTATTTCAGGACACTGACGACCTGGAGATTAGAGGTTGATTTTGTTGATCCTTTTTTTGTGTTTTGGTGTGTATGTTGTACAGGTAAATAAAATGTTTTTTTTGTGCGTATGTTGAGAAAAGAGTGGTTGGGAAGCCAAGGACTTAAAGCAGCGATAATGCTTTATTTGACCAGAAATAGAAATGGAGGCAGCAGGAGGTAGTATCGATCAGTCAAAAACGGAATCGGGAGAACAAGGAAATGAATGAATAATGAGAATGTTAGAGGAATTGAGACAAGGTAGGGAAGAGTCGAATAGGAAGTTAAGACAAATGACTGAAAGTTTAAGTGAAAAGACAGATAAATCAGCTAAGGAATTTAGTGATTTTAAAAATAGTTTGACGGTAAAAATGGAGGAAGTAGAAATGCGAGTTGAAAGGAATGAAAGAGATGTAGTAGAGATCAGACAAGAAATAGGACTCCTAAAAACGGAAGTGAGAGCTTTTTGTGAAGAAGGAATTAACAGTAAAATGACGGAAGTTAGTTATTCATGTAGGGATCAATTAAGGAGATTTGAGAGAAAAGTGAGTGGGATTAAACAGAACATAACACCTTTAACGGGGGATGGACCAAGATTTTTCTCAAATAAGAACATATGAAATTTTATGGGAATAATCGTGCGAACCCTCAAATTTTTATTATTAGTGTTAGAATGGTAGTTAGTAATTTATATGATAAGCAGGCCAAATTAAATATTGTTAAGGCATTATTAAACAACAATGCAGATGCATGGTATAATTTGATAGAACAAGACATTGAATCATATTTAGACTTTAAGGAGAAGTTTTTAAAACACTATTGGGATGATCGTAAACAAGACCAGGTGAAGGATGACTTGATTACGGGAAAGTATAAAGAGAAATTTGCAGGATCTAGGGAGCAATATGCTATCAGAAAATATAGCATAGTGAAACAGCTTACTCCGCCTTTAACAGACAGACAAATAAAAAAATATCTATCAAAGCACTTTGAGATAGAGGTAATGCAACATGTGGCGCTGCAGAACATAACTAAACAGGAGACATTTCTGGAATATTTACACATGTATGATGACGTATGTATGCGGGAGACCTAGAGAAAATAGAGACAGAAATGTAAACCAGGTGAGATTTGAGAATAGAGGGAAAAACTTTAATAATAAATGAGGGATGAATTTCAACAGAACTTTTAGGAATAACTGGGAGCAAAGGGGTAATTTTTATAGAAGTAGCAATGGTACAAGAGGCCGGGTGTGCAACGTCAAAATGGCTCACCGGAGATTACAAGAGCACAAACAAGTACAAATGATAGAGACAACGAAGTTAGAGATAGACCGGGGGTTACTAGAAGAACTTATGTCGAGGTAGTAAAGGGACATGCAGGACTAGGTATTGAGACAAGGGGAAGACAGGATTTTTAAGAATAGACAAACCACTAGAAGTTAAAATATGTAAATATGAACATCCACGGGAATTTATGACGATTGAGGAGGAAGTGGGACCAGAAGTAGTAGAGAAAGTATGTTTGCCGATAGTGAAGGTGAAAATTTTAAATTATAATGTAGGATCGTTGCTCAATTCAGGGGCAGAGGCGAGTTTAGTATCTGAGGAATTTGTTAGTGAAATTAAGGAGGAAATTTGTGATAGAATTATGTAAATTAAGAGGACTCATTTAGTAGCTCCAAATAAAAAGAGGTTTGCTGTAGTAAATAGCGTTGTTGTGCTAAAGGTAGAGATTAGTTTGTTGTGTTGTGAACAGGAGCTTGTAATCGTTCCTGGACTTAAATTTACGAGTATATTGGGGATGGATTGTATGATGAAGTTAGGTCTGATTATAGACATGGAGAAGAGATTAGTGGAGGTCAGGGATAGTGTATTGCTCTGGAAGGATTGTTATGAGGTCACAGAGAATTACATGGAATTAGATGTAAATTTAATGGAATTAGATAATGGAGGAGTAAGTGAAATAAATACTGTAAAATGTCCAGAGGAGAAAATAGAGAAAGTTCGAGCATTGTTAAAAAAACATTCTGAGTTAATAGGGCTAGAGGCGAGCACAGCGCTAAATTATGAGCGTGTTTTAGAAGCGGATAACTCCGAACCGTTAAATTCTAAATATTTTGATACCTACAGCATATAGGGAGCAAGTGAATCAGGAATTAGCAAAAATGTCGAGAGATGTCATAATTGAATATTCAAATACACATTTTCTGAACCCATTGGTAGTTGTAAAAAGAAAGATAACAGCATTCGTTTGTGTTTAAAGGCGAGGAAAATTAACCAACGGACTAAACCGCAATTTCATTGTCCACCATCCATGGACATACGTTTAACTAGGTTAAATGACAAACTAATTTTCAGCAAGCTTGATTTGAGGAATTCTCTCTAGTTGATTCCATTACATAAAAATTCTAGAAGGTACACAGGATTTTTGGTTGAGGGAAAATTTATAATTTTAAAGTGGTACCGTATGGTTTGTCTACATCTAGTGCAGCATTGATTAAGGCCATTCAGGCAATTTTAGGGGCGTATGAACAATTTTGTATTCATTATGTCGACGATATTTTGATTTTCAGTGCAACAGAACAGCAACATTATTCCCACTTGGAAAGGATTTTATTAGAGCTTACATTAGCAGGCTTAAAGTTCAACATTGAGAAGTGCGAGTTCTTTTCCAAAACTGTTCGATTTTTGGATTATGTGGTAAATAACCATTGTATGTGTATTGACAAGAAAAAGTTGTCAGAGATTTTAAAATATCCGAGGCCGAATAATGTTAGGAAACTAATGGCGTTTCTGGGCATTCTCAATTTTTATAAGAAGTTTGTACCAGCATTTTCCGAAAAGGCGGTTCCGCTGTTCAAACTCCTGAAAAAGGTGTAAAATGAAAATGCTCTGAAAGCCAGGAGGCGGAATATTTAACTTTATTAGAGCAGTTCCATGAACAGTTGATTCTAAGGTTTGATTTAGGCTTTATATCAAATTCAAGATGGGAAAAAAGTACAGATTTCTTTTATTTCAAGGACACTAAAACCACATGAATTCAATTAAACAATAAGCGAAAAGGAGATGGGTGCTGTGGTTTTTGGTGTTTATAGGTTGAAATTGTATTTAGTAGGTAGGCATTTTGTTATCGAAACAGACCACTCCGCATAATGTGCATTAATGAACACTAGATCTTCCAATAACAGGCTGTATAGATCGGGTTTATTACTGCAAGAATTCAATTTTGAAATTAAATATATCAAGAGTGAAAATAATTTTATAACAGATGTTTTTAGTAGGAATAGGGATAATGAGCACAAGAAACCATGTGACATTTTGATAGCAAAAAATAATTTGGTACCGGACAAGTTAGTCGGTATATGGGCGGGAAGAAATTTTGAGGCATCAAGAACAGAGTGAAGAGCTACAAGTAATTAAGAGGAGGTTAGAGAGTGAGCCTGAGTTCAAAAATTATAGGTTGATAAACGGATTCTTATGTAAATGAATCAATAATCAAGAGGTGTACGAAGTGGATCGAGAGAAAGCTAGGTTGATTGTTTAGGGTCTTTATGCTAGATATGGTCATATAGGGGTACAGATCTCCTAGTTGATTTTTAGGGAAACATTCTTTGCAATTAAAGATATTACCATAGTAAAATCGATAATCAATACATGTTATTTATGTACTCTAGGGAAATACAAAAATCACACAAACCAGAATGTTGTACAAAGTCTTCAGGTACAAGATCCACTTGATTTAATTGCAATTGATTATTTAAGCAATTTGGTTACGAGTAGGAACGGGCACAAACATGTGCTAATTATAATTGATATTTTTTCTAAATTCACGAAACTATATCCAAGAGAATGTAACATGGTTAAAACCATCGAGAAATTAGAACAATATTGTATAGAGAGCTTGTTCGATTTAAGCGTGTGTTGGCTGATAATGCAACTTATTTTAATAATCGAAGGTTTGTAAATCATTGGGAGCAACAAACTATTAAGGTAGTGTTTTGCAGCATACGACATCCACAAGTAAATCTGGCGGAAAGGTACATACAGGAGACGGTAATGTCTTTACATTTGGTATCATATAGAAATCATAAATTGTGGGAGGACAATTTGTCTAAGGTCGAGTCATGTATCAATGAAACTCCCAGTACCGTAACAGAAACTAGCTCCATTATCCTTATAAAGCAAACTTACTCTGAAAGACCTTGGCAGATTGTACCAAAGGAAGGTGAGTTTCGGCAATTACTAGTAAAAGTGAGAGAAAAGCTGAGAGTGCGTGCTGAAAAATATGTAAGAAAAATGAATGCGAGGATTAGGAAACGTGTCAAATTTAAAATTGGGGACTTGGTGGTTGTTAAGAGCTTAAGAGTAGGAAAATGGGAGGAGAAGATATGTGCAAATTTGCATTTACCTTACGAGGGTCTTTTTGAGATTTGTTAGGTAGTAGGAGAATGCATTTATATGCTACTTGATGTGGAGACCCAGATAATACGGGGAAAATTCCACATTAGTCTATTGTTTCCTTATAAACAGGAAGAGAGGGATGAAGAAGAATAGAGAGTTAGGTTCAAGTAGGGAATAGGTATAAATAATAATTGAGGTAGGTATAAATATAGTGGATAGGTATGAATAATACTTGATATAGGTATAAATAATAGTAGATATAAGTATAAATAATAGTTGATATAGGTATGAATAATAGTTGATATAGGTTGGTGATAATAAGTGTACATATAAATAATTGATAGTTATTTGTTACGGGCCAATTCGGCACTGCGACACCACAGAACCTCTAGCAAACTAGTTCCAGCCGGTAAGGGGTGGGTATGGCAAAAGTCGTAGGTTGGGGTTGCCAATTGCCCTAGGGTGGGACGAAAATTCGGTATTATATCAAAATCGGTTGGGCACCACCAGTGACATCAAACATTAGATGAAAAGAAAGGATTTCGTCACTGGTCAAAACCTTTCCAAAAGCTCTATACTTAAAATGCAAAGCAGGCCGATCCACCCCAACACTTTAAACTCACAAATAAAGCACGTCTAATTTAACTCTATTCACAACTCTTTATCTGAAAAAAATACATATGTACATTAACGGAAATGTGAAATTAAACACGGCATACTTCAGTACGCCACCTATCAATCAGCATAATAATTCGAAATAATAGGCAGGAAAAATACTTATTCTACTTTCAATAATAATGTTTTCGTACTGGCCAGTGTCAATGTAATTTTATAAAAGTAAAATCTATATATTTAAGGGATAGGGTTGAGTGCACATGGGACTCTGGCAGCAAAAATGCATATACTATACGCGACATTTTAATACCACGCGTGATACGCCTTGTGCATACAGCACCTACTTTAATAGTTTCAACAGCAACTGTAAATTTTATCTAAACAAGATCAGGGCTACAAATGCCTTGGTACAATTTTTAATCAGACCAAACTGTATTAAATGTAATAGTAATTTGGAAAATTATTGTAACGTTAATATTTAAAGAGGACCGTGTAGTTCATGCAGCTGGTTGCGGCACAAGTTGGAGGAATGTAAAGCGGAATGCACTGATTTAAGTTCAATAACACTGACCCCTGTACGTAAAATATCTTATTGTTCTGGGGTGCACGAGTACTTAATAGTAATGTACGGAACTGGTTTTGTGCCTCAGTAAATTTTAATACAGTAACTTCGCTTTACGAGATGAATCAGGCCACTTAATAATGGAAAGGAGTGACGGCTTTACCAACTTCAAACCTACTTCAAGGTGTGTGATAACTATGCTTTTTATATTCCCAAATAAATTGGATTATTACGGCTCCCGGCACACGTAATTAGGGTTTCTTCTAATCATCCAAACTACAATTTTCCAAATATGATTAGCATAAATATTCTTCATAAACAGATAAACGACATTGAATGATTTTTACCTACAACAGATTAGATAATCACACCCGGACGATATTACGACAAACATTTGAAAGCTCGACACTTTGCACTATCAGTTTACTTTTCACCAAATACTTAGTTATTCACTACAATCGTGAGATTTTTAAAACTTGCTAATCCGCTATAAAAGCGTTAAAAATCAGGAAACGAAATGTACGACCAAGGGCGCCCATATGACAGTCGATGGGGGGCTAGACCGGGAACAAAAACTTGCCGCATGGCTGATGTAGTTCTATGTGGTACTTTTGAGTGGAGCAATCAAAAGTGAAAAATACAAATGACCGATTATCCATTACAACATTAGTGGATTTTGAAAGAAAGAAAAGCACTACACCTAATGCTGAAGGGAAAGTTGGCCGTAAGAGACTATGTGCCTCGGGCATAATAACAAATAATTTTGTCTGACATCATAAAAGTGTTCTATTACCATATATTTCACTAAAATTTAAATAAATTTCTATCTTATATGCTTGTAGAATACTTCCGTAATATCAGACAAAATTATTTGTTATGTCCGAGACATATATCTCCTACGACCTACGATCAACATTAAGTGTAGTCTTTTTTTTAAAGTCCGCTAATGTGGTAGTGAATTGTAAGTAATCGGCCATTTGTATTTTCTATCATATAGATTTGACACTAATATTTATCCGAAAACGCAAATTGTAAATTTCTTTTCTTCTGGCCGAACAAGTTAGTTACTTTTTCTTCAAAACCAGGAGACTTTGCTTTATTCCTGTGGACACTGAGAAGGCACAAGCTTGACAGACGGTCCTCACCAATAGTACTCCTCAGCCACGTCTTCACTCTACGCAGTGTGCTAAAGGAACGCTCTACGGTGCAAGTTGTGGGGTATGGTTTGGTAAAATATAAGCATTCTTCTTACTGTTGGGTAGAATATCGTTTCTGAAAGTATATCATGAAGCTTCGTTTTTTCCAAACACTCTTTATTTGTCCAGACGTCATACCATAATCTGGCTTCTGCTTCCAAGTTGTCTATTTGATAAAACTCCTACAAACTTTTTATGTCTCTCATGAAATCTTCCTTTTTCTCCTTTTTCATTAAGTGTGGGTGAAGTATTCCGTCTTTGAACGGTATTTCTTTATTTTTCAAATTTAGTAGTTAGTGACATGATTATAGAATCCATGTACGGAATGTAAATTATCACTCTAAAATAGTCTTCGGGAGATGAGTACTGGACATTGCACCTGTGTTTCTGCTTAACATCCATCCTTGGGATTCTTATGTCAATTTCAAGTTCTTTACAATCCTGTTTAGTTCCTCGAAAATGTTTATGAACTCGTCGTTGCTTTCTCTATGCTTTTGAAAATTAGCTAGGAGGTCCGTGTTGACGTATCTGTAAACAGTGTAGAGATCCATATTAGTATACTGGAGTTTGTTGACTATTGGTTCTAAATATGAGGAATATTTTGATATAATGTGTAGACAAATAATAAATATAGGTGATAATGTTGCACTGTCTAATTGGCTGGCATACGATCTAGTGTCTTGATTGACTTCACGGCTATTTGCAAGATGATTGAGACTATCTTTGATGTTGAAGAAGTTTTCTCTGAATACCCTAGTTGATGTATATTTGTGTGACCATCGGATCTCACAGAACATTGGAATGTTAGGTACTGTTTTCCCACGCAATACACTTTCTCTAAAGAACTTAATAACCTGTTTTATCGTTCTAACAGTGTTGCGAATTTCTTGGACACTGTTAAGATCATTGACAACTAAGTTTAGTCTGTGCGATGCACAGTGAAAATAGACAGGTCTCGAGTACTTTTCTCTTTTCCTAGCATGCACTCCACTTTCATGGCCTGCCATTGTCGAGCAACCATCAAAGCCCAAGCCAATCAATTTATTCATATCTAAGTTCAAACTTTTAGCAAATTTTAATAGATGAAGAAATTCCCTCGGCATCTAATGTAGTTAGCTCAGCAAATCCTAAAAATTCTTCTTTTACTGTAAAATTTAACTCGTCGTCTACAAATCGTACTCCCAGCGACAAATGTTCTTTTCCACTAATGTCAGCCGTTTTATCAGCCAATAATGAAAATGCTGACAATCTGTTTACCTGACCAACAATCCCTTGTTGTATCACAAAACCATCTGTACTTATTAAATCATTTTGGACTTTGTGTGATGTATATTTTGCTTTTCCACCATGGTTTTCTAAATGATAATCCAACATTTTATAACCTGCACTTACTCTGAACAAAAGCAAATCTTGAAAATTCTTTTCATGTGAACTCTTTCTTCTAATGGATATATCATGAGTGCACAAAATATTAAAGTTGCAAGAATTGATTTTAGTTTTTTGCAATTAGCATTTACAAGCTCTGTGATCCCATTGTCTAACCATTCCATTACATTTTTCTGTCTCATTTCTATAGACTCACAAAAGTTTTTGTCCTTACTTATGGATTCAAGATGCCAACTGCTCTTTTTATGGCCTCGAACATCTTCATGAGAGTGTTTGTAATCATGATGAGCCTGTATCACAAAAACACCAAAAGTTCCTCTTTTTAAAACTGGTTTGAAAATAGTGCAAAATTTGCAAAAGCCTTCCGTAAGTGTGAGCGAGTACACTAACTATGAGTACTTTTCAAGCCAGGCTTTTTGAAAAGATCTTTTATTAGTTTTTTCCGCATCAAGATCCTTTTGAAGTCATGAGACAAGTTTAGCGCACGTGGGTTGGTTAGTAACTGAAACATGACATCGTCTGACACTGAATGCTTTATCATGTATTCGCTTAAATCAAAGCAGTGATTTATTGCTAATGAAGGTTGTTTAGTCTGCTCCTTGACTGTAGAAGCGGAAATTGATGAGTTGACAGGATTAGTGATAGCAACTGACGATGTTGAAAACTGGCATGGTTTACACTCATCAGGCTCTGCATTGACGAGTTGAACTAAAGTTGACGGCTGACAGAAATCCAGCTCGACAGTCTTAGTATCACTGGTCGAAGAACATTGTAGCAATAACGATTCCGATGACTGGTCAATGTAGAGATTCTGCTCAACAGATAACGTGAAGCTAGGAGATGATTTCGATAGTAAATTAGAAGCTAATGTGGAACGCATTTTAGAAGGTATTGCACCTGTAGCATTTAATGAGTCCTTCTGGAGGTTCTTTTTCTGTGCAACAGAAACACTTTTTGGTCTGAAGAAATATCCATTTCTGAAATAAATACGAGGATATAAGGATCCATTTTACTCCGTCCGATAGCATCTATAGAAATAGAAACAAATAAATGAAATAAAAAAATATAGTATAACATTTGTCGCAGCAAACGTGGGGCTCGACAAAGCTGCACTTGCACGAGAGACTCGATAAAGTTGCACTACTGCAAAGATGACGCTCGACATAGTTTCACTGACACCAGATTCGCGAAGAAACAACTGTAGAAAATATTGTTCGAATTTGTTCCCAATTTTTAATCCGTTTTAAAAAAATTTTATATTTCATTTTTTCAATTATAGAAATAATATTTCAAAATGGTAAAAATTTTTTATGTAGCATATGTACATCAAGACGAGTTAAATTATGAGTTAAGAGTAAGAGGTATTTTCAGTAATAAAGAAATTCACGAGAAAAGAAGCCCTATGATAATAAACCTTATATTACGGTACAAGTTGTAGGCAAAAATGTTGGTGGTTTATTAGATTCAGGTTGTACATTCAAAGTGAGGTTGATAGTGGTGTTTTGTATTTAGGTTCATGTTCCATCTCTATTAGTTACAATGGTTCTTTGTTTGATTGATCTCTTGAGATATGAGTCTATGCTTTATTAAATTGGTACACTGGTTTTTGCTGTCGTTATATTGTTTGAGGATTGCTCTTGTGCAGTAGGCACGCTTTTGTTTTGATGGCAATTTTTTTATTTATATCGGCATTGCAACGTAGCAAGTTAAGTTCTGTTTGGTCTTGGCGAGACTTGTAATTGGTCGTTCAGCAGTACATTAGTCTAGACAAGACTCACGAAGAGTTGGTCACTCAGCAGTACATAAATCTAGACGAGACTCGTGGTAAGTTTATCGCACTAGCAGTTTGGCATCATTTTTTGACGTTGGTAATGATGTAATATTTTTGTTTATTGGTCTAGGTAAGTCTCGCAAAAGAGTCTATCATTCTAACAAATTTATGCATCGTAAAGCAGGTAGGTTTGTTTTGACAGTTTGATTATGAGTAGAGGAGAGTGTACCATAGCATTGATTTATTGTTATCTTCAATGGAAGGTTAAAAATAATCTAATTTATAAATTTATTTTCCATCTAAACTACCTTTGTATGCGAATTTGAAGTAATAGGTGTTCTTAATGCTTGAAGTCCTTTGGTTTATTGTTTGTTATAATTAGCTGTTAGTAGTCGGAAACTGGTTCTCAAAATACACTGTTGTGTCCACTTCGTAATTCAACAACTTCTGCAATAATAACATTTTTAGAAAATAAAATTTTTCTTATGTTTCGTGTCCCCCAATTTATTATTTGTCATTAACGGATTCCAACTTATTAGTCACTATTTTAAAAAATTATGCTTAGTTTATAAGGTATAAAAAAATTTGGTTTAACACTGTTATTCTCCACAGTGCAACTTTGTTTAACGCATGCATAGAACTATTGGTACTGCTATACGATCCTCCATAAATAAACACGATGCTTGGGATGTAGAATTAGCAAAAATTCAGTATCGAAACGTGAAGCTACTGAATACGCCCCAAATTTTTTAGTTTATGGAACCGTCAATGAAAAATTTTATGGATGTGGTTTTGAGCCACTTGATGATATTGAAATCATTCCTGGTTGTAGACCTTTGTATGTGTCGAGCCATAGTGGTTTATTTAAAACTTTTAAAGAAGTTCGTGCTAATATACATTTAACAAATGAGTAATCTAGTAGTTCTTATAATCTTAGGAGAAAAGAAATTTGTTTTCAAGTTGGCGATAGAGTATGGAAAGTTAACAAAGTCCTTTCTCATGCTGCGGATAAGTTTATGGATAAGCTAGCAACAAGTTTTGTATTAAGTATTGTTAGAAAGAAAATTTGTAATCTTGCATTTGAGTTAGAAAATGATGATGGATCAAAAGCTGGCCGTTGGCATGTTAAAGATTTGAAGCGTTTCCACGCGAATTAAGGTTCGGGCCTTTGGAGCGGTGTTTTTAAAAACAATTCCAAACTCTTAACACATTTATTGGTTCTTAAATAGAAATTACAATGGAATTTAGAAAAACTGTCAAAAAATAATAACTTTAATCAAAAATAATATTAATTGTACTAAGGCGAGTAGTCTAGATAGACAACAATGCAAAAGTTGTAATACTCAGACTGACTGCCGGGTCTTGAGCTCCCGGGCTTTTATAATAACCTGCCCCTCACACGACTGTGGGAACTTGCAGATCTCATGTCTGCTTTTCTCTTAATTGTACACTTTATTACATTGCAACAATCTTATTTCTAAGTAATTGCGGTATGTTAACCGCCTGTGACCTGTCACCTGCAGTATTACTGCCCTCTCGAATGCAAAGTTGCATATCCGTTCTCATGAACTGTTAATAACCTTTCTGGGTTAGCCTTGTATTACATTGTTGCAATGAACTTATACTTTATTTAACAATTTCTAATAATTCCTATTAGATTCAATATTTTCAATATATCTAGATAATTAGGGGATACATAACTCGCGATAGACCCATCCTTAGATTAAAACAAGTGATGTTCGTTTTTGAATTGTATAAGAATCTTCTTATTTATAATTAGAAATTTTGTGCATATAGTCTTTATATAGTATATTTTTGTTGTAGAACGTCTTAACGAGTAAACTCGATAATTCTCCATGAGTTTTGTGTTAAACAAAATCTTTTGTTCATCAAAAATGTTTAGCCCCTTCCGTGTACTTTTGGTGTTCACCCAAAAAGTATCCGTTTACTGTATTGTAGCACTGACTGAATGATCAATTGTTTATAATAATTCTTGCTCACTCTACAGAATAATAATGCTGAAATTTTATTGAAATTACTTTGTTAATTTAAAATGTTTTGTAGTATCACCAACTGTCACTACTATAAGGTAAACATATTTATTTATGGTGTGTGACGGAACATATAAAATTAGTACTGTTAGTAGTGTTAGTTATGTCTCTAGGATTTATAATATACTTTTTTGTTTGCGAGTCTCCTTGATTTGTTTTGCAAGAAAAAAAATGTTTTCTTAAAGTTTTGAACATTTGAAAGTAGTTTATATGATTTCGTTGTTTAGATAGAAAATGTTTCCCTGTTTAAAAGTGGTTTGTGAATCTTACTCCCCCTTTTTTTATATACAAGTTGATAAAATTTATAGTAATTCTTTATGTTGTTTTCCTGTTAGAATAAGTTAATAGTATGGCATTATATATATATATTTCTTGTTTAAAAAACTTTACTAAGACAATCACCTTAAATATTATATTGCATGTATTCAAATTAAAAATAGCAAGCACAATGGTTTGCAGGTCAAAATAGGGATGTCACAAATCGGGTAAATCAAAATCGAGTAATGTCATAAACAAGAGTTCAGCACTCAATATATATATATATATATAATCAAAATCGAGTAATGTCATAAACAAGAGTTCATGACATTACTCGATTTTGATTTACCCGATTTGTGACATCCCTATTTTGACCTGCAAACCATTGTGCTTGCTATTTTTAATTTGAATACATGCAATATAATATTTAAGGTGATTGTCTTAGTAAAGTTTTTTAAACAAGAAATAAATTGTAAGTAGATAAAAAATATTTGAAAATAACATTTATTAATATATAATGTTGATTTGATAATAATTATTATTATTCTTTGCGTTCACAGTCATACTCGCCAATATCTTCTACAGACGTTAGTAAAGTAGAAGATTCAGAAGATTCTTGTAGTTCTTGTAAACGAGCATGGAGATCTATTAGATCAATCCACAGTTCTTCCGACAATACAACTCGCTCTCAATTAGAATTTAAACCCTCTTTCTTTATTCTTTAATATTATATAAGAAAAACCTTCCTGCAGAAAAGTCATGTAACAACATTATATCAGGAATATTATTTTGATGCCTACAAAAATGTATACAATGATTTGCATTTAGCCGAAGCGGTCTGTTCACTTTAACTGACATTTCCCGCTCCATAAACGATACTTGATATATTCCAGCATTGAACAGATAAGGAAATAGGTAATCAGTTTTAATTGTCTTTACTAACACTAATGCACACGGAAGTTACCAACTGTTTATTTATAAATAGTCATCAAAATGAAAACCTTTCAGCAGCTACTTTATACTATTTCAAATTTGCTTAGCAATCTTTTAAAAAAGTATGGATGAAATTAATCATCACGTTACAACTCTTACCAAGAACATACGCTTGCTGAAAGTTGAAATTAAAAATAACGTTCACGGAGCAAAACCTTACATACATTTGATTTTCCTGTGTACATCCGAAGATACTGCATTGGCCAGGAAGCAAATTCCTTTTACTTGGAAATTTTGAATTTTGCCTAATCCTTGCCATTCCAAGCACGATAGGGATCTTTAACGTGCGTAACAACACCCACATACGGGGCCTACATCTTATCTCTTATCTGATAAAGGGCGTATTTTTGTGCCTAACATTTATCAAGCGGCCCGTGACGAGAATCGATCCCAAGATCTCGGGCTTAGTAGTCACACGCAAACCAACGAAGTCTCGGAGTAGCTTTCATAAGGAAAAACCGCATGAAAATACGCTGCAGCTGGAATCAAAATTAGTCTAGCTAGAATATTTTTATTCTAAATTATGGCAATTAAAACTTAAATGTAAGAAACATGGTGACGACTTTAACACAAGTGATTTAAGCAGATGTAAAAACCGTAGGTTAGAATGGCATGGTGTTGAATCCTTTCTCATTGTAGTAAATTTTGTACAAGTATAATAATAAACTTGAGCATAAAAGATGTACAAGGCTTTTTAAATAAAACGTTTAAATGCTCTAAGGCAAACATTATTTCATGTCTGGAGAAATCTATGTTAAAAATAAACATTGTATTGACAGCAAATTTTATTAAGCCTCAAACCAATGATGTTGAAATGAAGACGTTTTGCACTGCCAATTGTCCAGTAGATTCCAGTACAAACATTAAGTTGTGGCATAAAGAACACGTAGTAGATAGGTTTGTTACGTTGGCTCGTAGCCGTGCGTAACACAAAGAAAACCAAAGGAATGACCGGGCTCAATCGGAGATTAGGGGGGGTTGTAGAAAGCAGACTAACATATAATGTACGCAACTGTAAGGAATTAGTGACAATACCTGCAATAAAAATAGTCAGGCAAACCTGAAATAAAAGAATAAGAATAGCATGTTGATTAAGCATAAATTATTCAGTACTCAGTAAAATGTAAACAACTGTTTGGATAATCTATATAATCTAAGAACGATAAAAGCATTACAATAACTTTTATTACAATGTAAGGTAATATTGGGGAGTATCAGAAAACGTTTCCTCACACACCAATTAACCATAAATCAAACGTAATTATAGCACAAAGGATAAATATGTAAACACAATTTATATAAGTAATCAAGTAGTATTGATTTTTCTCTTTTAAATATTTAAATTACTCAAGAACTAATTTTAAGTCACAATTAATTATGGTACAAGATATTTTTACACGTAAAGCAACTATAACCAAGAATTAAAGCTTCTTTTTTTTACATATCAGGATTCAGCAACCACAAGGTCAATTTATAAGCTCCGACAATAAAACGAGCATTTGACCCAAGATTGTAGTAAGCGTAATTGTTGCATTTAACAATACGAGAAACATCAGTAGGATCTACTTAATAGTCGACAATTAAACATTGATAAGAATATGTTCAAATTACTTAGACATTCATTATTTATATAGACCCTTTAAGCAATATGGGTCACCAAAAATTACTAAATGAGAGACACCAATTGACTGGTTGAAGTTTTAGTTATTTTGATTTAAAAAGCAATACAGTAGCAAGACACTATCAATAAATTTTCCCTTAGACACACTCATAAAAGTAAATTTATATATATATACAGGGTGTCCACGTCCTCCGTGAAAGTTCTATAACTTTTATGTTATTTAAGATATCAACTTCCGGTTTTTTTTAAACGATAGCCACGGCTAGGTCGCACAATCTAAAAATATTTTCACCTATATACAGGGTGTGCCAATATGGTTTCCAACCCAAAGTAATGTTTTTTTAAATGAAATACCCTAGATTTGATACAATAATCTAAAATCTCTTTTGATGCTTATCAAAATTATATAGAGGTACTATAGGTCTATAATGGACGGTTTGCCTTTTATGAGTCATTTTATGTCAAAATCATGTCAACTTTGAAAAATTGTAGAAGTTTTCTTATTGAACTTGGAGAGTTGATTCTTTCACGACATAATTTTTCATATCCTCTTGTATTATTATCGATAACGCGATGTGCTTGTTTTTTTCTTTTATTGTACAAGGTGAAGCAAAACGCAAAATGAACAAAAAGTCAATTTTTTAAATGGCACCCGCCATATTGGATTTTGCCATTGAATAGCGATTTGTAGAGCATTTTAAATCAATGTATCCAAGTGTTGTTGTGGAGTAGGCATTGGCAGTCGATAATTAGTAGCTCACCAACTAACACTCTCATTGCTATGATAAGAGGGTTATTTGGGGGTATATTGAATAGTAATGGTCACAGAACACATGTAAATAGTACTGGAAGTTAGAAAACTACATTTATTTATCATGAAAAATACGTAATTTGCATATTATGGAAAGAGTAAACATTTAACACCCTGTATAAGTATCACAAATGAGTTTAATTAATGCCAGGAAGCATGCCCTCCAACAATAAAAACACACTCAGCAAGAGAAATAACTATACACGCAATTATACTCGTTTTAAAACAACAAGCGTTCATAAACGATAAAAGCTAGAAAATCATGACGCAATGTCTATTAAAATTAAACATGCGATAATGAAAGAAGACAGTAAAGTGTTCTAATAATAAACGCACCTTTCAAAAGAAATAAGTTTTGCAAACGCAGGAGGTAAACAGAAATATGTTAATTTGCATCATTTCTCCTACGTGATTTTCTGCATGAATTTTATACAATATCCAAAGTATTGTCGAGACAAACAAAAGCCATAAGTTAAAATTACTTGCCAGGGTCAATTAAAATTTCCTGTAATAACATCAAAACAAACAGTCAAAGATCAATACATAATAGAAATCCTAGTAGACTACGTGATCAAGAAATCGTTCTGGCGAGTTACTATCAGAAATATGCCTGTAAAAGCCCAAAATATTCAAAACATCCTATGGCTGGTCGTAACCTTTGAACGAACAACATCAATAAACAATGAATTTTTAGATGGGCTTATATAACAGGCGAATTTGATAAGCAGACAGTATTCATTCAAACTGAGAACAGTTCACGTCGCTTATAGTTAAGAATATACGCAACAAATGAAATTGAATAATTAAATATTTGTGAACGTGATGTTAAAAAAATTTCAAAGTAAAGATTAGTGAAAAATATATAATACAAGTTTGCCGTTTGCTGGAAAACGGCTCCAAGTAAATCTAACAAACAAAGGGGTAAATCTAAGTGAATCTAAGTGAATCTAGGCAAATCTAAGTAAATCTAAGAACAGACTGTGTAAATTGAAATGATTGATTAAACTGGGTAAAATTTGGAAACTAAATAAATTGATAATTCTGGGAAGAAGTCGGAATAAAAATTATTGGTTTACATCCACGTGAAGGAGCACAAAACAGAGCATTGTTTTAAGGATCGAATGAAGCAACTCAATTGAAAGTAACAAGGGATAATGATCCACTGCACGCAGTAGCAGATCCAGGGAGAACAAAGAAAGACGCAACAGGAAAACTACAGGTCAGAGCTATCTAGTATAAGGCATTATCTTCCTTTTATTTTGAACATTGACTATATTTTATTATACCTGAATATTTTGTAAAGAGTTAACAAAAATATTTTCTTTATACGTGAAAATTTACGTAAAAAGAGAAAAGGTCTTGAACGTTCAGAGGTTTTCCAGTAAGATATAGTATCATTTTTGCTGGCTTTAACTTAAGGAGAGGTATCTATAATTTTTGGGGATAAACAATTTAAATATTATGATTATTTGATTCAGGGGTCGATTTTGTCATATAGTACAACATATTAAGCTGTGAAGTATATATAATATATTCTTTTCATTATACAAACGTTAGTTGATTTCATTTTTCTCATTTAAAGTAGGAAAGTATTAGATAAAGAGGGGTAAATTATTTGTTATTGTAACGTTGTGCACTTTGTGTGAATTAGACTGAGCTAACCGAGGCATAATTAAAATTAGGATATTAAAAGACAGAGCGGTGGTGGACAGCAGGAAACTGGACGTTTATTACATCGGCGTGTAGTGTTGTAACTAATTTTTTCTTATCAATGGCTCGCCTTACGCATGGGCGCCAGTGAAACTAATATTTTTTCTTTCTTAAATATCTTATAAGCATGGCGTCAGTGATACTTATTGTTCCAAATATCTTCCGACACAACTAGGGGTCTATTCCTTGGGTAGAGCTATAAGAAGTGGGGGGGTAAGTCGAAATCTGTTTGCAAATCAAACCTAAGCTAAATCAAATAGGCGCCACCAAGTCCTGATGTAATTATGATAATTGCATAGCATATTTCTAAGGGCGGACGTGGAGACCCAAAGAAAAAAGGATCGCCTTCGCTGACAAAAACCTGTCTTAATAAAATAAGACGCAGCTCCTGTAAGAAATTGTAATAGTTAAATAAATAAAAAAGTGGAATACCATTTGTGTCCAGCAAAAATACATAAAGAAGTAGTAAAAAGGTATTTCCAATATAAAATTGGCATCAATTTCTTACTCATAAGGGTTTTAGCTTTATGTTATTAGATTTGATCGCACTTGATCAAAATAAAAAATCTTTAATCTTGAACCAATTGTTTACTAAAAAATCTCTTTTAAAATAATGTGACTTGTAACAAAAAATTTAATCATTAACTGCATCAATCTTAAACTTTTAACTTTCATGTTTGTCTTTATTATTTTCAATCAAACACTTTACTTTAAAACATGAACTAGTTGTACAAATAGGGTTCTAACCTGTGCAGATCTGTTCAGGCAGATAACAAATTAATAGCTCCTAACAATATTAGCATTTGAGCTTTCAAAATTACCTATACAAATTTTAATGTAGATAAAGCTGATCACAAAAATAGACATGTTTACATATATTGTACTAAAGCTGTTCAAAGCATTTGCTTTTAAAATAACATCTGTCAGCAGTACAAAGCAGAAAAATATGACGTCAGTAACACCTGTTGACATTACCGACGATTCATATTGAGCAAAGCGTGTTGTTTTTAAAACATTAAATCAATGAACTTTCGTTTCACTACTGGTAAATTCAGCTCAGCAATTAGTTGAAACTTTTACAATGTACATGTATTACGCATCAAAGCAAGTTAACGTGTTCCTAGTTCTGAAACACATAAAAAGAACTTATAGCTATCTACGAACCAAAGCTGCAATTGTCGCATTGTAACAAAGAAAGACGGGATTACCATTTTTTCAATGAACGATAACAGCGTTTGTAATTTGAAACAAATTCATCCAAACCAACTTCTATTATGACTTCGTTCCACGTGTCGAATCATATCCTGTTGCCTTTCATTCTGCAGCAGTCGTAATCTCGAAGTTGAATTACGTCACCTTCTAAAGGTAGCATCTTACATGTGTTTTACTGTGTCCTTGTGTGTCTTTAAAAGGTGCATCCTACTTGTCGCGCTAAATAAATTATTTCAAATTATACAAGTTCGCAAAATATATACATTACCGACCGTTATTCGAAGATATCCTCACTAATTGAAATGGATTCGCAGATTGCCGGCCTGCAGTCGAGGGTACATGTTGATATTTCTATCACTTGTGGCCGACTATCTTATAACCAGCTCGGGCGGTCGCGCCGTCAGGAGGGGAACAATCAAACAGAGATGTGCTTGTAAATAGCTGTATACGACACAGATATCTGAATATAAGTAGATTATCAAAGGACGATGCAGGCTTAACGTATTACTTTTGAAGTTGAATGCAAATTATTATTGTTATTAATAAAATTGTTACACTATTCTTAAAATTATATGGAACGATTTATTATCGAAAATAAAATTGTTATACTACCCCTTTCCTAAAAGAAAAAAAATCTTTTTTAACAAAGAAAAATTTAAGTGAAACAAATACAAAAGATTTTTTTTTTATTTATACTAGCCTTTTCTACATTCTTAACTAACATTACAAATATTTACGAACCTATGAAAACGAGGGGGACAAATATCTACAAATTTGAGTGTATCGGTAACTACGTGTACCAAGCGTCCATAGGGAGACAAAATCGGGGAGTCACAATCGGTGTAAGTCAAAATTAAGAGAGGTCAAATTAAAAAGTCAAACACTCCACGGGACAAAAAAATTAATCTAAGTCTAAATTTAAAGTAGTACTAGAGCTTTCTTACTCCTACCAAGGCTAGTATCTACTAACTATAACTAAACACAATACAAGTTATCTTAATTTCCAAAAATAACAACTCCACTTCCTGGAGCTCAAGCAACTCTATCGACCCAAAAAAAAAGGGGAACGCTACAACATCAAAATAGCATCACAATTCAAAACATTATCATTTCAAGGTGATAATCAAAACCAAAGCAACACAACCAAAAGGTTACTTACAAAAATCGAATATAAAATATTATCATCAAAAAGTGATAATCAAAACTAAGGTAACCTAACTAACAGGTTACTTACAAAATTCGAATTCAAAATATTATCATCAAAAAGTGATAATCAAAACTAAGGTAACCTAACTAACAGGTTACTTACAAAATTCGAATTCAAAATATTATCATCAAAAAGTGATAATCAAAACTAAGGTAACCTAACTAACAGATTACTTACAAATTTCGAATTCAAAATATTATCATCAAAAAGTGATAATCAAAACTAAGGTAACCTAACTAACAGGTTACTTACAAAAATCGAATTCAAAATCGAACCAGTTAGGGCTGAGATCTCTTACACCCTACTGATTATCCTATCACTAATTTTCAAACATCACCTCTTATTAGTGATGGATCAAATGGAGAGGTTCACCGTGCAAACCTCTGACCTTATCAAACAAAAATTTCTGAAAGGTCCGAAATAAGGGAAAGAATAAGCCAATATTCTCTCTACCTAAATATGTAGAAATCAGGACTAGCAACTTAAATAGTCAACTTATTTCTACTTTCTAATGATATCTTCTAATGATATCTTCTAAAGACATCTTCTCATCATATTTTCTAATAACGTGCGACGAATTCAACCAGCATGCACACCAATGCACACCACAAAACCACTACACAAAACCTTGACCACATGTTTCAATCATCAAACAAAATTTTCAAACAAAATAAGTTACAAAAGGACAGTCTCCGTTTAGTATTAGTTAAACTATACTAAATCAAAAATCAGAACAAAACGAAGCAAACAACAATTGTTTTACTTACAATCAAAGAAATGACTAGACTGGAACTAATTGTCAGGATCATCATTCTCATCTGGATATGATGCTTCAACGGGTTTCAAGTCCTTAACATGCCATTTTCCGGCTTTTGTTCCTTCCTCATTCTCTAATTCATACACTAAATTGGAATGTTTTTTACGAACTTTGCACAAAATGAACTTTGGAGCTAACTTAGCGGAGAATTTATCACTAGCACTCGAAAGTACCTTATTAGTCCTCCAAACGCTTTCTCCGACTTGGAATGAAATGTCTCTTCTTCTAAGATTGTAGCGTTTACTCGAACGTTGATAAGCTACATGTAAATTTTCACGGACATTCCCAAAAATATCGAACAAAGGTTGACGATCCAAAACATAGGAAGGTCTACTACTAGAAACAACATCTACATCTTTACCTGGTTCAAAATTGTTACTATAAGCTTTTCCACTTAAGGGTACCTGACGACCAAAGACTAAAAAATTTGGAGAATAGTTGGTGGATTCGTGTTTTGCTGAATTAACTGCGTACTGAATTTTTGATATCTCATTATCCCATGTATCATGTTCTTCTATGTATGAACGGATTGCAGTACCAACTGTCTTATTAATTCTTTCCACAAAATTGCATTGAGGAGCATAAACAGCATTGTACCAAATCTTTTGGATTTCGTACCTTGCACACAAAACTTTAAAAACACGTCCAATCAATTGTGGACCATTATCACAAATAACAAATTGTGGTACGCCGTAGACAAGAAACACCTTTTCTTCCAAAAAATTTTCAATCAAATGTGCCTTGGCACTGCGCAAAGGTTGTAAAATCGAATACTTCGAGAACCAGTCACCAACAACTAAAAGTCATTTATGTCCGCGTTTGGAACGAGGGAACGAACCCATCAAATCTAAAGCAATGGTTTGGAATGGAAGTCCAACCTCTTTTTCCTTTCCCATTATGCCAAGGGGACCTTTATTGGGTGGTTTTTGAGCACCACAAATCAAACATTTCCGACAAAATTTACGTACATCAAAAATCATCTTTGGCCAATAATACAATTCTTGGACACGAGACAAAGTTTTCAATGAACCAAAATGTCCTGCTGTGGGGGGTCATGACATGATTTAATGACATCTTTACGCTGAGATTTCGGTACTAAGTGCTTCCACTCTACAATATTCGCCGAATGAGGTAATTTGGAAGGAATAAACTTAAAAATGAACCCATCTTCCACTTTCCATTGTGGGTAGCTTTTGGGTGACGACAAATTTTTCTTTCTTAAAGATTCATACCACAAGTCTACATTGTCAAGTTTGATCTCTACTAAATTAATTTCTGGATTTTCTATAGGAACGCCACGACTAAGACAATCTGGAACTATATTAAATTTTCCTTTCCTATGTACCAAATCAAATGAATGTTGCCTTAATCGAACAGACCATCTGGCAAGTTTTCCAGTAGGATTCTGTAGATTACTCAACCAAAGTAACGAAAAATGATCAGTGACAAATGTAAATCGAACACCTTTTACCCACGGACGAAAATTTTCAATTGCAAAAATGACTGCTAAACACTCTTTTTCTGTGGTGGAATAATTGCGCTCCGTACGGCTTAGGGTTTTACTTGCGTACGAAATTACACGTTCTTCTCCTTTTACATTTTGTATCAGAACAGCACCTAACCCAGTGTTACTGGCGTCACATTCAACAATAAAAGGTGCCGAATAATCTGGCTGTGAAAGAAGAGGTGCTGAAACTAATGCTTGTTTAATTAACACAAACGAATTTCTGCTTCCGCACTCCAATTTACAGTTTGACCTTTTTTCTTTTTCTTAACGAGATCATTAATAGGCGAAACTAATGACGAAAAATTCTTTATAAAGCGACGATACCAACTGCACATTCCTATGAACCTCTTAACTTCTGTCGTGGTTTTCGGTCGAGGAAAGTTAACCATAGCTGATACTTTATCGGGGTCTGTACGAAGTGAATTTGAACCTACTATATAACCCAAAAATTTAAGTGTTTTTTTGAAAAATTCACATTTTCCTATATTTATAGTAAGGTTAGCCTCTTTTAAACGTTGCTTAACCTCCGACAATAATTTCAGATGTTCTTCAAACGACGACGAACATAGTATTATGTCGTCCAAATAGCAAAACATGAGGTTCAAAACGTGGACCAAAAATCGCATCTACTAATCGCTGTTGAGTCTGCGCAGCATTCTTCAACCCAAATGGCATGCATGTAAATCTATATTGTCATCGTGAAATAATACTAAAAGCAGTCTTATTTTTAAATGACTCACTAAGAGGGACTTGCCAAAACGATTTTCTCAAATCAAGTGACGAAATATAGTTCGCACCTCTCAACATATTGAGAATTCTATCTACATTCGCAAGGGGGTACGAATCGTGAACAGTTAAGTCGTTCAAGGCTCTACCATCAAAACAGAAACGATATTCTCCATCTGCTTTTTTAACCAACAATACTGGAGATGACCACGGACTAGTACACGGTTCTATAACCTTAAGTCTAAGCATGTCGTCCAACTCATCATTCAATATCTTGCTCATATATGGTGACATTACATATGGTTTCTTATGGAAGGGCTTGGCATTACCTGTATCTATATCCATTTCGATTAGGTTAGTACGTCCCAACCTATCATCACTGCTAATTTCATTGAATGAATCTATAATCTCTTGTGCTTGCACACACTGAGCATCCGAAAGGTCATGCAAAACAAATAAGTAATCATTAGTGTTCAAAGGGATAGAAGATGAACCTAAATACACAATACGGTTCTCAATGTTACTCTGAATAAACCAATTATTGTTCCTAAAATCGGCAACTACACCAAATAATTTTGCAAAGTCACTACCGAATATAAAGGCATGAGGTATGGACGGGACCACTAATGCATTAAGAATACGACAATCATTACCCACACAAATTGGTAAATCAACAGAACCTAAAACAGACTTTACTGAACCATCAGCTGTAGCAATACCTGTTTTTGCTGAACTAAAAATTTTTAAGTCTAATTTTCTAATTATCGAAAGAGCTAAGGATCCAACCACTGAGGTAGTGCATCCTGAATCTAGAAGACCGGTAATATCTCTATCAAGTAACTTCACCATAATGTAAGGTCGATTATCACACTGCTTTTCAATGAACAAGGAATTATTCTTAGGCTTCGTAGAGTTCTGACAAAAATTTTTTACAACTGTAAGCCATCTCGACCAATCATCTTTACAAAAATATTTTTCTTGTTTACATATCATAACTGTAGCCTTATGACGCGAAACAGAATGCCGACCACTATGCACCCGCCGCCTTACTAGTTTTTTGAACATTGTGGACACGACGTTGCTTTAACACCTTTTCGACCACATCCAAAACAAAAAATCTTTTTGGTTGCTCTACAATCTTTAAACCAATGTCCATTACGGGAGCAATTCCAACAAGCAAAATTATTTCTCTTATCAGGACTAAAAGAATTGAAAACTGAAGACTCCGAAGTACTCTTATCCGCTACTGGTGTTTGAGGATTAACTAATTTATTTTGATAAACCCTACTCTTAACTGCATAAATTTTTTCATTCATCACGGGATGTTTAGTCTCGAATGGATGCTTAGAAGGACTACAAGTCTTGTTGGGCTTACTAGAAGATGCAGAAACTGAGTTTAGTTTCATCATAGAGGCTTCTTCTATCTTTTTGCACAAACTTACTAAGGTAGATACATCTTGAATGTCCGACAATGCAAGTGCTGAAATGAAATCAGAAATCAAATTTTTTCTTATCATCTTAACTTTAGTGACTTCTGCTGGCTCGTTAGTAAGTCTACTAAATAAAGTTTGCATATGCGCAACAAATAAAATAACCCTTTCATCTTTACCTTGACGACGATGTTTGATTTTTTCCCAAATGTCATCTGAAAAACCGGGTAGAAAATCTTCCTTTAAACGTTCTAATAATGAATTCCAATCTCTCAATGAATTTTTTACTGTTCTAAACCAAATCAAAGCATCTCCCACAAAAAGTTCACATGCTGATCCAAATAAATCAGCTTCGGGGTACCTTACGAGATTGTGCTAAATCACTAACTCTATCTAAAAATGTATATAGTTGTTTAGGGTCTCCTGAGAATTTTACGGGCCATGAACCTATAGGTAAAGAAGATGTTATATACGAAATAGAATGGGTAGGCGCACTAGCAACTAAAGGAGATACTACAACAGACTGATCAAAATAGGTAGACTCTGTACTCTTATTGATTTTATCATATAACTCAGCTTCTAGGGTTAGTATGGTTGCTACGGTCTCATTTCTGAACTTAATTGCTTCCTCGGAATCTATTGAAGGAATTTTCATACGCTTAACTCGACCAGAAAGGTGGATCAACCTTGAACAAGCTCTCCTAAAAATTGAATCTGATGAATCACCTTCAAATTCGGACAAAACATTTCGAACTGACTCAACTGAAACAGAAATCTCTTTACTTTCCGTTGCAAAATCTACTTCATAACACGAAAGGTCAATCAGACAACCAGGCTTATCTACTTCTTTAGCTAACAATCTTCCTAAAATTTTCCTTTTCTCCAACACTGGTCTCTCACTCACTACTCCTCTGATTTTCAGTTCATACTCCAGCTCCTCTTTAAGTAGACAAACAATTTGGAATTTTTCCGACATGATTGCAATAGCCCAATATTTTAATGAAATCAAACTGATAAATCTAAATGATTTGAGCCTTACGAAAATTGTCAAAACAAATTCGGGCAACTAAAGGTAAAAATCAAAAAGTGTATTTGGTAAAAATAAATTTTGCCAAAACAATGTCAAAAAAAATTTTATTGAGTCAAAACAGAATGAAAGTTAAAAATAAATTTGACTAAGGTAATTAAATCAAAACAATAGGTTGATTGACTTGGTTTATTCTAATCATTTATGTATCATAACTGAAGACAAGACTCCACTTATAATAAAGGACGAACACCACCCACCTCTATATATACAACTTAGAATTAAAACATTTTACTCTAATTTTCCAACAAGTTTCACTAAATCCTATAATTTTCAGAAAGCTAACTATGTACAATTATACAACACCCTCTTAACCACGGATTGGTCCTTTTTAGTAAATCATACAAATCCTGATATGGCTTGCGATGCTTTTTATCTTAAGCTTTACTCTGTTTTGGATGAATATGTTCCTACTTATAGAGGCACAAAACGACAATACCCTAGGTGGTACTCAAAAGAAGCTATTAATGTCATCAGGCAGAAAAATACTACTCTTCGCAAATATAAACTCCATGGCTCAAGCTATTTTTTAGTTGAATATAAAAGGCTTCGTGCACTGTCCAAGTGCCTCATACAATCGTCTTAGAAGCAATATCTGTTGCAGGTAGAGCGTTCACTTAGGGAGGACCCAAAATCATTCTGGGCCTACATTCATTCGAAGCTACCCAAAACTAGAATGCCAGGTAAAATTTGTTATCAAAATCAAACCTTTGAGTCACCTCAAGCAATTGTTGAGGTCTTTAAAAACCATTTTAGCAGTGTTTACACGACACACTCTGAATATGACTTTGATGACTTTGGTGATAATGAGAATGGTAAAGTTCTTGTCAACAGCATTTTGAATATAAACAAAGTCACTCTGTCTGAAGTTGAAGACAGCATTTGTAAACTCAAAAATAAAGCTACTTGCGGCGTGGACCAGATTCCTTCATTCTTTCTTAAGGACTGTGCTGGTGCTTTAGCTTACCCGCTGTCCTGTATATTTAATATTTCACTTAAAAGTGCTTTATTTCCATCCATTTGGAAAACTTCGATAATCTGCCCTATCCTAAAAAATGGAGATCCAAACAATGTTGCCAACTATAGACCTATATCTATTTTATCTAATTGTGCAAAAGTTTTTGAAATGATTTTGCACAACAAAATATTTCCTTTTGTTTCACACCTTATATCGCCAAATCAGCACGGGTTCTTTTCCAAAAGATCAACTACCACTAATTTAGTCCTTATGACACAATTCATCTCTGAGACCCTAGATGCACATGGCCAAGTCGATGTTATATATGCAGACATTTCCAAAGCGTTTGATCATATACATCATGCTATTTTAATACATAAACTACGAGAATATGGCTTTAGCAACGTATTACTGCAGTGGTTCGACTCTTATCTAAAAGAGCGGATCCAATTTGTTACTTACAATGGTTATAAATCTGCACCCTTTACTGCCACCTCGGGTGTGCCACAGGGTTCCAGTTTAGAACCCTTGCTATTTACCCTTTTTATCAACGACATTTGCAAATCCTTAGCCTGTTGTAAACTTTTATATGCTGATGATATCAAGCTCTACGCTAATATTGAATCATATAATGACTGTAATAACTTGCAAATGGAAATTAATAGCCTTATTAGCTGGTGCCAGACTAATAAGCTCTCCATCAATGTTGCTAAATGTTACATTGTTTCATACACAAAGAAACTGGAACCCATAAATTATTCATATAGCATTGGACAACAAAAACTAAATAGAGTTAGCAGTATTAAAGATTTGGGCATTACTTTTGACTCTGCTCTCACATTTACTTTACATATTAATAAAGTTGTAAGTGCAGCATGTAAAACACTAGGATTCATCATTAGAAATTGCAAGGACTTTTTGAATGTAGAGTGTTTGAAAATACTCTATCAAGCTCTTGTTCGATCAAAGCTGGAATATTGCTGTATTGTCTGGTCTCCTATTTATGATCGCCGTAAGTTAGCACTAGAGGGAGCTCAACAAAAATTTCTAAAATTTTTGTTTTTTAAAGTTGAAGGTCGATATCCCAACAGAGGTTGTTGCCAAAACTACTTGTCCAACACATTCCTGTTACATTCCTTGGAGACTCGTAGGATTATGGCGGGTTTAATCTTTTTATATAGGCTCCTTCATAATGGCATAGACTCACCTGAACTTGTTTCCTACATCTACTTACGTGTTCCAAGAACTACTTCTAGACAACACAAACTGTTTTTTACTCCATCCGCTAAAACAGATGCGTTAATAAAGTCGCCTATATACACGATGACTACTAGTTATAATTTTATTTGTGGAAACTGCGATATATATTTTGATACTATAAATTTTTTAGTAGATGTTGCGCTTAATAAACTGCAACAAATGCATTGTTAAATTGAACTAATGTCAAATTTTCCTGTAACTGGGTTTATTACCTGTTGGAAATAAAATAAATAAATAAATAAATTGACTGGAGGGGGTCAACGTCTCAACCAAACTTATGTCAAGAGCAAAAGCAAATTTAAACAAACAAATTTTGAAACTAATAGCAAATTTAAACAGACAAATCTTAATGCAAAATAAATTTTGAGCAAACAAATTTCGAGGCCCTACACGTTGCCGGCGCCAGTGTAACTACTTTTTTTTTATCAATGGCTCGCCTCACGCATAGGCGCCAGTGAAACTAATATTTTTTCTTTCTTAAATATCTTATAAGCGTGGCGTCAGTGATACTTATTGTTCCAAAAATCTTCCGACACAACTAGGGGTCTATTCCTTGGGTAGAGCTATGAGAAGTGGGGGGGAGTCAAAATCTGTTTGCAAATCAAACCTAAGCTAAATCAAATAGGCGCCACCAAGTCCTGATGTAATTATGATAATTGCATAGCATATTTCTAAGGGCGGACGTGGAGACCCAAAGAAAAAGGATCGCCTTCGCTGACAAAAACCTGTCTTAATAAAATAAGACGCAGCTCCTGTAAGAAATTGTAATAGTTAAATAAATAAAAAAGTGGAACACCATTTGTGTCCAGCAAAAATACATAAAGAAGTAGTAAAGAGGTATTTCCAATATAAAATTGGCATCAATTTCTTACTCATAAGGGTTTTAGCTTTATGTCATTAGATTTGATCACACTTGATCAAAATAAAAAATCTTTAATCTTGAACCAATTGTTTACTAAAAAATCTCTTTTAAAATAATGTGACTTGTAACAAAAAATTTAATCATTAACTGCATCAATCTTAAACTTTTAACTTTCATGTTTGTCTTTATTATTTTCAATCAAACACGTTACTTTAAAACATGAACTAGTTGTACAAATAGGGTTCTAACCTGTGCAGATCTGTTCAGGCAGATAACAAATTAATAGCTCCTAACAATATTAGCATTTGAGCTTTCAAAATTACGTATACAAATTTTAATGTAGATAAAGCTGATCACAAAAATAGACAAGTTTACATATATTGTACTAAAGCTGTTCAAAGCATTTGCTTTTAAAATAACATCTGTCAGCAGTACAAAGCAGAAAAATATGACGTCAGTAACACCTGTTGACATTACCGACGATTCATATTGAGCAAAGCGTGTTGTTTTTAAAACATTAAATCAATGAACTTTCGTTTCACTACTGGTAAATTCAGCTCAGCAATTAGTTGAAACTTTTACAATGTACATGTATTACGCATCAAAGCAAGTTAACGTGTTCCTAGTTTTGAAACACATAAAAAGAACTTATAGCTATCTACGAACCAAAAATGCAATTGTCGCATTGTAACAAAGAAAGACGGGATCACCATTTTTTCAATGAACGATAACAGCGTTTGTAATTTAAAACAAATTCATCCAAACCAACTTCTATAATGACTTCGTTCCACGTGCCGAATCATATCCTGTTGCCTTACATTCTGCAGCAGTCGTAATCTCGAAGTTGAATTACGTCACCTTCTAAAGGTAGCATCTTACATTTTGTTTGAAAATTTTGTTTGATGATTGAAACATGTGGTCAAGGTTTTGTGTAGTGGTTTTGTGGTGTGCATGCTGGTTGAATTCGTCGCGCGTTATTAGAAGATATGATGAGCAGATGTCTTTAGAAGATATCATTAGAAGATATCATTAGAAAGTAGAAATAAGTTGACTATTTAAGTTGCTAGTCCTGATTTCTACATATTTAGGTAGAGAGAATATTGGCTTATTCTTTCCCTTATTTCGGACATTTCAGAAATTTTTGTTTGATAAGGTCAGAGGTTTGCACGGTGAACCTCACCATTTGATCCATCACTAATAAGAGGTGATGTTTGAAAATTAGTGATAGGATAATCAGTAGGGTGTAAGAGATTTCAGCCCTAACTGGTTCGATTTTGAATTCGATTTTTGTAAGTAATCTGTTAGTTAGGTTACCTTAGTTTTGATTATCACTTTTTGGTGATAATATTTTGAATTCGATTTTTGTAAGTGACCTGTTGGTTAGGTTACCTTAGTTTTGATTATCACTTTTTGATGATAATATTTTGAATTCGAATTTTGTAAGTAACCTGTTAGTTAGGTTACCTTAGTTTTGATTATCACTTTTTGATGATAATATTTTATATTCGATTTTTGTAAGTAACCTTTTGGTTGTGTTGCTTTGGTTTTGATTATCACCTTGAAATGATAATGTTTTGAATTGTGATGCTATTTTGATGTTGTAGCGTTCCCCTTTTTTTTTGGGTCGATAGAGTTGCTTGAGCTCCAGGAAGTGGAGTTGTTATTTTTGGAAATTAAGATAACTTGTATTGTGTTTAGTTATAGTTAGTAGATACTAGCCTTGGTAGGAGTAAGAAAGCTCTAGTAAAAGGGTTACTTTAAATTTAGACTTAGATTAATTTTTTTGTCCCGTGGAGTGTTTGACTTTTTAATTTGACCTCTCTTAATTTTGACTTACACCGATTGTGACTCCCCGATTTTGTCTCCCTATGGACGCTTGGTACACGTAGTTACCGACACACTCAAATTTGTAGATATTTGTCCCCCTCGTTTTCATAGGTTCGTAAATATTTGTAATGTTAGTTAAGAATGTAGAAAAGGCTAGTATAAATAAAAAAAAAATCTTTTGTATTTGTTTCACTTAAATTTTCTTTGTTAAAAAGATTTTTTCTTTTAGGAAAGGGGTAGTGTAACAATTTTATTTTCGATAATAAATCGTTCCATATAATTTTAAGAATAGTGTAACAATTTTATTAATAACAATAATAATTTGCATTCAACTTCAAAAGTAATACGTTAAGCCTGCATCGTCCTTTGATAATCTACTTATATTCAGATATCTGTGTCGTATACAGCTATTTACAAGCACATCTCTGTTTGATTGTTCCCCTCCTGACGGCGCGACCGCCCGAGCTGGTTATAAGATAGTCGGCCACAAGTGATAGAAATATCAACATGTACCCTCGACTGCAGGCCGGCAATCTGCGAATCCATTTCAATTAGTGAGGATATCTTCGAATAACGGTCGGTAATGTATATATTGTGCGAACTTGTATAATTTGAAATAATTTATTTAGCGCGACAAGTAGGATGCAACTTTTAGAGACACACAAGGACACAGTAAAACACATGTAAGATGCTACCTTTAGAAAGTGACGTAATTCAACTTCGAGATTACGACTGCTGCAGAATGAAAGGCAACAGGATATGATTCGACACGTGGAACGAAGTCATAATAGAAGTTGGTTTGGATGAATTTGTTTCAAATTACAAACGCTGTTATCGTTCATTGAAAAAATGGTAATCCCGTCTTTCTTTGTTACAATGCGACAATTGCAGCTTTGGTTCGTAGATAGCTATAAGTTCTTTTTATGTGTTTCAGAACTAGGAACACGTTAACTTGCTTTGATGCGTAATACATGTACATTGTAAAAGTTTCAACTAATTGCTGAGCTGAATTTACCAGTAGTGAAACGAAAGTTCATTGATTTAATGTTTTAAAAACAACACGCTTTGCTCAATATGAATCGTCGGTAATGTCAACAGGTGTTACTGACGTCATATTTTTCTGCTTTGTACTGCTGACAGATGTTATTTTAAAAGCAAATGCTTTGAACAGCTTTAGTACAATATATGTAAACATGTCTATTTTTGTGATCAGCTTTATCTACATTAAAATTTGTATAGGTAATTTTGAAAGCTCAAATGCTAATATTGTTAGGAGCTATTAATTTGTTATCTGCCTGAACAGATCTGCACAGGTTAGAACCCTATTTGTACAACTAGTTCATGTTTTAAAGTAAAGTGTTTGATTGAAAATAATAAAGACAAACATGAAAGTTAAAAGTTTAAGATTGATGCAGTTAATGATTAAATTTGTTGTTACAAGTCACATTATTTTAAAAGAGATTTTTTAGTAAACAATTGGTTCAAGATTAAAGATTTTTTATTTTGATCAAGTGCGATCAAATCTAATGACATAAAGCTAAAACCCTTATGAGTAAGAAATTGATGCCAATTTTATATTGGAAATACCTTTTTACTACTTCTTTATGTATTTTTGCTGGACACAAATGGTATTCCACTTTTTTATTTATTTAACTATTACAATTTCTTACAGGAGCTGCGTCTTATTTTATTAAGACAGGTTTTTGTCAGTGAAGGCGATCCTTTTTCTTT